>JBBBDQ010001642.1:590000-1190000 GCA_037127315.1 Ascarosepion bandense | reverse complement strand
TTTTATGTATATATTTCTATAAAATTCTATTTTATTTATATATTTCTATAAAAGTATATTTTTATTCTTTCATTTGTTTTGATCCCAGTTTTGGGGGTTTAACTATTTGTCCATAGCTGGGGCCCTAACAGGTGCTGTCACTCCGGGTCACGGTGGACCTGAGAACAACAGCAATTAAGAGGTTGTGTGTGTGCGTGCGTGCGTGCGTGTGTGTTTCGCTTTAGAGTAGTATAACTTGGTTATCGTAAATGATGCTAAACTGTTGTTTGTTGATAGAATGAAGCAGCATATAGCATCCCGCAAGTGTGGCTCCAAAGACTGCTGGCGGCTCTGCAAAAATGTGTTATACAACGCCAAACACTCGATCTTTCATTTATTTAATAAATTTGAGGTCTTCACAGTCACAGCGGACAAGGTTGTGCTTTGCTTGCAGATTCTCCTCCAACTTTACGTTTGACTCGTCTGGAGTACCCACACCCGATTTCACACCTAGAACTGTGGCTCAACTGAAATAACCCCCTCTCTGATCTCTAACATAATTTCGAAGCTTGACTCCCATGAAGCAAGCGTAGGTGACAGAATTCCAGTTATCGTCCTAGAGAAATGTGCCAATGAACTCTCCCCTGTCCCCTCAAACCTTTACAACTATTGTCTCGTTGTTTCTTGATTTCCTGCTTGTTGGATACCCACCTCTTTAGTTCCTGTCTTTAAAAACTCTGGAGAGCCCTCTAACCCCTCTTATTACCGCCCTATCAGCCTTCTACCGATTTTCGGCAAAGTGTTCGAGGTTTTTATCAATGTTCAAGTGGTTTATCATCTTCCATCCCACAACCTATTCTCTGACAAACTGTATAGCTCCCGCTTCGACAGGTCTACCACTTATATGCTAACAACCATCATTGAATATATATACCAAGCTCTTCATAAGAACGGCAAAGCTCACACTTTTACCCTGGATATCTCGAAAGCGCTTCATAGGGTTTGACATGCTTGCCTTCTGCGCAAGCTACAGGGCTACTGTATAACTGGATGTTTAATCCAATCGTTCCTATCAAATCGTTTAATGAAGATCGTACTAAACTAGCATGCTTCCAGATAAGATACGAATACGGCTGTCTGTCAAGGCTCTATCCTGGGTCCTACGCTTTTCTTGATCTTCATCAATGATTTTCTTGGTGTAATCACTATCGAGCATGTGAGCAATGATGAGGTTTTGGAAATGATGGAAACAAAAAGGAAATTAATACGAAGCATCAGAAAAAGACAGCCGAAGTTCATGGGACGCGCAATGAGGAAGGAGGGCTTGGAGAATCTAATACTAACAGGCCAGATAGAGGGAAGGAGGGACAGGGGAAAGCATCAGATAACATATTTGAAGGACCTAATCAGGTGGATGACGGAACGAGGATTGCATGGTGTAACAGGAGAAGGCGTGCTCAGAGCCACCAGGGATATGGAAACGCGGAAGGCCATGATCGCCTACGTCCTGAAGGGACAGGGAACATAGAAGAAGAAGAATCACTTCCCAAGTAGGCATCTATGCAAATAATATTACTATTTACTCCTATCTCAATAAGAAAACTGCCAGGGATGACAAAGGAAACTTTGCTACTGCTCTTGAAAAGGACCCCAATCTGTGGTGGACTTGGGTAAGAAATGGCTCGTAAATTTTAATGCTTCCAAAACGAAATTGCTATAATTTAACCACCATAGAGAAACTTTCCTACCTTACATCCGTAGGGATCATGCTAGTCTCCCAGAAAGCAATACACTGGGCTTTCTCGGGTCACTGTGTCGGGCCCGGAAGTTTTTCTCAACAGAATTCATCTTGAACATACAATCTACCATTCGTCCGTGCATTGAATACTGTTGCCATATCTGGTCGGGTGCTCCTGCTATTCATCTCGTGGTTCTCGACAAAATCCAAAGGAGGATCTGCAATGTAATCGATCCCGATTGGGAAGATCGACTTCAGTTACTTTCTCACCGACGGGATGTGGCTAACCTCTGTCTTTTCTACAAATATTTTCATCGTTTCTGCTCTGACGGGTTTATCTCTCTGGTGCCTCGTCTACACGAATTTACTCGAGCTAATAGGTTAGCAACTAAGTTCCATTTCACAGTCAAATGTAACTTCAACTTCTAAGTTTCTTTTCTCTCACGCTCCGTTTGTATCCCGTCTTTTTTTTTTCTCTCTCCTCTCATGTAACAGTAGCAGTACTGCCTTGGTTGGAGTGAGACGATTATTAAAAAAACAACAGCTCGCTTTTACCCACAGAAATCAGGAAAAACACTAAGATATAACATCGAAGCGCTTAAAAATGAAAGGTCAAATTTAGAATTTAGTTATAAATTCAAGTCCAAATTGTGATGAGTAAATCTTTTATGAAAACTTAGAGGAGTCAAATGAGGAATAATGATTAGTTGAAGCACCTGAGACCATTCTTAGAATATTCAGGAAAAAGAAAGGAAAAGGATGAACTCATGGGACGGCAGTCCCGACTTTAAAAAGAATTAATACAAGGAAAAAAAAACAGAAGAAAAATATAAAAGGGAAAATGTCAAACAATTAATGAAGAAAATTTTTTAAAAATTAGTTAATTCTTTGAGGAACGAATATCACTGGAAAATTAGAAATCAAATTGAGGAATAGCATAGACTGCGTTTTAAAATGTGGAGGAATGGGAAAAAACACGATGGTGCCATGCAATGAAAAACTTCACAGAAGAAATGTCCTGGTTTTAAAAGCACTTTGAATTACATTTCAAATCTGACCACACTAAACTTAAGACGCTTGCAAAAAGAGAACGCACGTTAATATTCAACCAATCATAACAAAGCCCGTCTCCAGACATAAACAATAATGCACTTACTGATGAGAAAGCTTTTAAAAATCTAAGGAATAATAAAGCATCGGTCGATATTGAGGCTGAGGAATTAAAAATAGCTTACTTTCTCAATTTAATATTCACCTTCCACCTGGTGGTTCTGTATGGCCAGAAAGACAAGCTTCGACATGCTAAGACATGCTAAAACAACCTTTGCACCCAGTTACTGCGCAATACGCAGTCTGGATAATCTTTAACCAGTGGCCTGAGCGTCTGCGCTTGGGTTCTTTACATAAAAAATCCGGCCTTTTGTCACAACTCGCTACAGTGGAGGAGCAGGGTAAATACCTACTTTTTCAATTTAATAACAAATTTCTCTATTTTATGAAATAAGTCTGGAATAAAAAATGAATCTCCAAAAAACAGGTTTCAATGCATTATGGAAACAGAACTGTAGCTTTCAAGACCCTCACGCATACCGAGGTATCTCAATTGGATTCTACATGATGAAAGTATAAATGAAGTAAGTATTAACTAAGTTCTTGTCGTTTTGTGAAAGTCAATTCTTTACGGTCCAGTTTGGTTTTCGTTTTAAGGAATGCAATGATGGCATATATGTTACTAGCAGTATAGCCCGGCGTTGCTCGGGTGTAATGAAAGCTTTAAAACTAATCCATGGTCCTGGAGCTCAGACTCAGCCTAAAGAATATTTGTGTGAAGTTTGGTGAGAATTGGATAAAAATTGTGGATTTGTATAAAGGACATACGGACAGATAAACAGACACACACACAAACATCTTGCCTTTTAGGTATCTATATTATCGATTTTCTGCACTATTGTAAGAACTTCAACTTTGAAACTTCTGAATATCATTTCTTATGTCTTTGTCTATGAGTGTATCAAATTTTATTAAAATCGGACCACTCCTTCTATAACCCGATTTTTTCGATTATCGATTTTCGATATTTATCGGGGGTACCTCGACACAAAACCTAGCTAAGAACACTCGCAGACAACTGTGTAAATTTTCAATAAAATCTGTTCAGCCGTTTCGGAGTCTATAGGTAACGGACAAACACACACACGCACACACAGACGAAGTTCCATTTATAAATAAGTTTAGATCAAAGTACTCCATGAAATTGCTTACCTCTCCAATAGGAAATTATATATCTGTTATATCGACCTAACAGTACTATTTGTCAACATCAATAGGTACTTCTGTCACATCTCACCTCTGTGAGAGAGGATGGGTAAATAATATTCCTTGGACCGGAGAGTAGTGTAGTATCTGTTTTTTAATACTCACTTTCCGCTCTCCCGCCACCTCCAGCTAGGCGTACGTTTCGTTTGCGATCCCGCTACCCGCGGTTTGGCTCCTGGGGCGCATTACGCTTTAGTTAGCAGCCGGTCTCGCTTTAGGTTTGACTCTACTTCGGAGTTGAAAAGGTTTAGTCCGCTTGAGATCCCGTTACCTGCGGTCGATCCGGCAAAGAAAACGACGACTTTTCAAGTTCAATCGCGTGGCTTTCGCCCGTGCTAATTCGCAACAATCTCGTTTAATCGCGGTAGAATCCTGCAAAGGAAACAAAACATGCACAAGTCCACGGCCGCAGCGCACACGTGCTAGCTCGTACCACCCCCCCCCCCCTGTGCAAGCCCGCCCATCTGCCTGGGTGTGTCTGCACGTGCTAGGCCGCAGCCGAAGCTGTCCCCCTCGGACTACGTTCAATTGCAACCGAGACTCGAGCTCAACGACGACTTTCTAGCTTGAGCCGTACATGCGATGTTTTTTTTCTGCCGGCCGACTACCTTCCAGCCTGCAGCGATCCTGCCAGACGCTGACGACGACGTTCCAGCCTGAGCTTGTTCCTACTCAATCGTTGCCGACGTTCCATCCTTTTCCAATTTTTTTACCGTTTGCTCGTCGATTTTATAACAATAAAATTGACATTGAAACTTAACATCTTCATCTCCTCGTTGTCTTTGCTTTTATCACACATACGAAAATTTGAGTAGAGTATATATGTCATGTTGTGCGTCGCGTACATGTTGCATTTTTAAATCAGGTGCAAGTGATAATTGTCCGGAATTGTTAATAGGGGAACCGAGTTCCAATCCCTTTGGGAATAGTACGAATCTACATCCTTTCCCCCTCCCAGCTAAGAGTTTATTAGGAAGACTTGTATCATTAGGGATGTGCGTTGTGGTGCAGTGTATATCGACTCGGAACAACAAATCGGGGAGCCGGGTTCGAATTCCAGTTGAATTCATTGCATTCACTTACGCACTAATACCCCTGGGGAAGGTATTATGTCTCTTCCCTCCAGTTATGGGTTAAATAACAGGACAGATTGGGTGCTATAGCCTTGGCTGGCAACCAATCTACCGCAAAAAGTAATGGCAACCTACTGCGGGATAATCTTCTGCCCAGTCAGTCATGTCTCTTTCGAGTCATGATCGCCCAAAGTGTGTATCACGTATGGCACTTTACTGACTGACTGTATCATTAAAATTATCATTATCTCAAAACATATTCTTGCAATCTTGTTATAGTGGAACATCCTGCCATCCCCGAGAATGGAATGCTCTACTTTATAAAAGACGGTAACGAGCGGTACGACGGGGGGGGGGGGGAAGGTCTTAGGCATTCGCCTGACTGCTCTATGACTCTGTCAGCTCTCTGCTTCCGAGCAGAGAGCACAAACCCAGTCGTGGTTCCGCCGAAGGGTAGAATCACGACTGGGGAAAAATAGACAGAGATTTTTTGGCCCGGCTATATGGCCGGGAATACCCACTATAAAATGACCATGTGTCACATCTGGCCTTGCGTGGGAAGGCTAGTAAATACGGAAAAAGTCTTAGGCATTCGCCTGACTGCTCTATGACAATGTCAGCTCTCTGTCTTCGGGTAGAGGGCACTCTCTGCTTCCGAGCAGAGAGCACAAACCCAGTCGTGGTTCCGCCGAAGGGTAGAACCACGACTGGGGAAAAATAGACAGAGATTTTTTGGCCCGATATATCGCCGGGAATACCCACTATAAAATGACCATGTGTGTCACACCTGGCCTTGCGTGGGAAGACTAGTAAATACGGAAAAAGTCTTAGGCGAAGGCATTCACTATTCGATAGTCGATTCTGCTCCAACCTGTGGTTTGCTTATTTGTGTATTATTGTTAATTGTACCTTAGTACAATAAATCTGTATTTCTTATTCCCGGTGTGGAGTTCCATTCTTCAACTGATCATTTTATACTGTATTCCTTTTCGGGATATATCAAATCTAAAGATATTATTTGGCTTTAACCCTCTAGGGCCATTCGTATCATATTTGATACAGTATTTCCCTATAAGGAAACATTTGGTATTTCCCTATAAGAAAACATTTGGTATTCATTGACTGAGCAGTCAGTACTGCTTTCATTTGAAATTTATAAAATATTTCTCTTAAAAAAATTTTCAGAAAAATATTTCTTTCAAGGCTTGTTTTCATACTGTATCAAATATGATACGAATGGCCCTAGAGGGTTAACTAACTTGCAAAGGGTTGATAAACCGTAGAAAACGAATAAATCTACAAAAAAATACATATTTTGAGCATGTGTCAAATAAACAAAAGCACCCTCCACTCAGAAGCAGGTTAATTTTTTAATCGTAAATGACGGCTTTTTATAATTATATCACGCTTTTGTGACAAGCAGTATGGATTAACAGAAGAATACTAAATGTCAAAGGCCATCTCTAAAGTTCTCGGTTGGTAAGCTGGAGAAAGTCTGGTGTCAGTTAAGGGCACAGTGCCCTCGATTCCTACTGTCAGTCTAACACGGTGGTGGGGAATCAATAAAAATAGGATAACTGTGTGTTAGGGCTTAAAATAAATATATATGTGTAAGGGGGGGGTTGTAAAGCTGTTTGGCATCTTTCTTTACTTCGTTTCTCCATCAAGAACGTTATATCTATGTATGATGGAAAGGCTATATCTACGGTTCAGCACGTGCTAGATGCACCTTGGGAACATTAGCAGGACAAGACAATAATGATAATAAATGAGATCTCCTAATCATTACCAGAAAGATTTATTGCTTGCAGTGGGTCTAACAGCGATGGATGAGTTTCCTGATTAAGGTTACCAACACCGATGAAAAGTCTTTTGAATTCATTTTCAATCCACTCCACTCACTCTCTCGCTCTCTTCACTCTGTCTACGTCTTTCTCTCTTTGTTCACTCTCTCTACGTCGCTCTCTCTCTCTCTCTCTCTCTCGATCTCTACGCCTCTCTCTCGATCTCTACCTCTTTCTCTTGCTCTCTCTATCTCTCTCGATCACTCATTTACTACTCTCTCTCTATGTATCTCTCTCGCTCTACCATTCTCTCTGCATCTCTCTCTCTCTCTAGATTTCTCTCTCTCACTAGATTTCTCTCTCTACGTCTCTCTCATTTTCTATCTCTCTCTCCACTCTATCTACGTCTCGCTCTCTTTATCTATCTATCTCGCCCTTTCCTTCTCTCTCTACTTTTTCTCTCTCTACCTCTCTCTCGATCTCTACGCCTCTCTCTCTACCTCTTTCTCTTGCTTTCTATCTCTCTCGATCACTCATTTACTACTCTCTCTCTCTCTACGTCTCTCTCTCTCGCTCTACCATTCTCTCTACGCCTCTCTCTCTAGATTTCTCTCTCTCTCTCTCTCTCTCTCTACGTCTCTCTCGTTTTCTATCTTCTCTCCACTCTATCTACGTCTCACTCTCTTTATCTATCTCGCCCTTTCCTTCTCTTGCTCTTTTCTCTCTCTCTCTCTCTCTCTCTCTCGATCTCTACGCCTCTCTCTCTCTCTCTCTCTCGATCTCTACGCCTCTCTCTCTCTCTACCTCTTTCTCTTGCTCTCTATCTCTCTCGATCACTCATTTACTACTCTCTCTCTCTACGTCTCTCTCTCGCTCTACCATTCTCTCTACGCCTCTCTCTCTCTAGATTTCTTTCTCTCTCTCTCTACGTCTCTCTCGTTTTCTATCTTCTCTCCACTCTATCTACGTCTCACTCTCTTTATCTATCTCGCCCTTTCCTTCTCTCGCTATTTCTCTCTCTCTCTCTCTCCCTTTCTCTCCCTTTTTCACTGCGTCCCTCTGTTCCTCTTTCCCTGTGCGTCTCACTCTCGATCCCTCCACTCTACGTCCCTTTATCGTTGTACGTTTTCTTTCGGTGGCTTGCAACCGGCCTTCGTTTCTGATTAGCCCATTACTGTAATTGTTACGGAAGCTGCATCTGTTACTCTATCATGATACCTGCTTATCTGTTCCCGTATCTAATTTTATCATCCATATCGATACACGATAAACTTTCCTCTGCTATCAATCTATTCAGTCTGTTTGTCTTAAGAAAAGTCGTCCCTTAGATGAGGTGCGGTGACGAGAAAGAAATCATGGGACAGGAAAGAGAACAAAAATGGTATGATATATATTTACTTTCTTCTTCTTCTATGTGCCCTGTCCCTTCAGGACGTAGGCGATCATGGCTCTCCATGTCTCCCTATCCCTTGTGACTCTTAGTATATTTGCTCCTGTTGCTCCTGGCAACCCCCGTTCCGTCATCCACCTGATCAGACAGACCCTGCAAATATGTTATCCGCTGCCTTCCTCTGTCTCTCCTTCCTTCTATCTGTCCAGTCAGTATCAGGTTCTCCAGGCTCTCCTTCCTCATTGCATGAGATACAAACTAGTCTAAATTATAAGAACCTCACAGCAGTAATTACGATCAGCATACGTTACCAGTAGTCACAAGAAATAAGATGCATATTCGACATTTTTTTGCAGAGCTCTTTTGACTTTCTTTGGTTCTTCTATCAAATTCATACTGATACGGTGCTGGTAGGAACACGTGTTGGTTTTTTTTCTGGTGGGGGGAGGATTGGTAGGAGAGAAAGGACGTTAACTTTTTTTTTTTTTTAGACTGAGGACAGAGAGAAAAAAAAGTTAATTCTAAATTCTGTAGAATCCTATTTTTATGGTAGCTACAGACAAAAAAAAAAAAGAAAAAAATTCAAGATATAGTCACTCTGAAAGAAAATATATGTAATAAAATATACACAGCATGAATTAAACGAACATTTTCTTTAACTAGTCTAAATTATAAGAACCTCACAGCAGTAATTACGATCAGCAGACGTTACCAGTAGTCACAAGAAATAAGATGCATATTCGACATTTTTTTGCAGAGCTCTTTTGACTTTAGATAAACCGAAATTCTCGCCGAGTGCTTTGCTGTCAGGCGAGAGGTGAAATAAAAAATTGTAAGTTTCTCCAAATTCTTCTGGGTGCGGCTTAGAACATTTTGGACGACCCTAGTGTAAATGGACGGCAAAAGAGAAAATGATAGTGATAGTAAAAGGATTAATAAAGGATAAGAAACTGTAGTGATCACCCACGTCCTGAAAGGACACGGAACATAAAAGAAGAAAATACTAACCACAAACCCAAGATTCTATGTCCCTAACTGACATTAAACCTCTTTTTTAGTAACATAGATTAAAAAAGAGTAACCATAAATTACATGGTAGAATGTATGATCGTTAGTACAACTAACAACACAAGATGCTTAAAATTAAATTGGGGATATAATCTAGCAAATACGGACATTATCTACCTGAAAAGTGTTATAATAGAAGATGGAAAAAGTGACACAAAAATCCATACGTTACAATAAGGAAAGATGTCTTCTAAAAACTGAACAAAGTATTAAGAAACAGGAAAATATCACTAGAAACAAAGTAAAGTGCGCTGAAACGCTATGCGATATCAACCCTTCTATATTGCAGTGAATCTTGGACAATTTCTTCACAGTTGAAGAGAACACGAGGCGACAGTGATATGATTCTACAGAAGGATCCTGAGAATATTAAGGACCGGAACATGTGAGCAACGTGAAAGTTTTCAATTTAATTTTTTTTTTTAAACAAAATGGTCACGTGCTTAGGATCAGTAAGAGATAGTTGAAAATTCTAGGATATAATAAGGAAAAAGGGTTTGGAAAACTTGACACTCACAGAACATACTGAAGTTTAAAGGGAGAAAAAGGAAGGGGTGAAGCAGCTGCCAATGTGCTTGTGTAAATTGACGTCAGTTCTAAGAATCATGCCTCTTCTAGATGATCCAGTATCAGTTCTCTCCCTTTAACACAACTCGCTAAGTTTGTTTTTGGTTTTTGTTTGTTTGCTTTTTTGTTTGTTTGCTTTTTTGTTTGTTTTTGTTTTTTTGTTTTTTAACCTCTAGATTTGGTATGGCTCATGGAATTAGAACAACCTGCACCGGTAAATGAAATGAATAGTTCAGTTCAAAATTCCAATCACCTGAAGAATGTTGTAGCGTACAAAAGTCGAAACGTCGTGAATGGGACAACAAAGATGAAGTCAACAGTTCGAACAATGTCAATAGTGTAAATAATTACAATACCTCATCTCAGAAGTGTAGACAAATATTACGCTTTGTGTTGGTATCTTGTAATTCAGTATAATCTGTTTTGTGTGCTTTTAACGTAAATTATTTAAATAAAAGGCCTAAAAGCCACTCAAGCTAGGGGGTTGCAGTCAAGATAATGCTGAATGAAGTGTATGATATAGATGAAATAAAAGATAGTAATAAAATAATATTATGAGATTAATGAAGGTATACAACGATTTACTCTTGACATGACGAGGTTTAGATTGACGCGTTCAAGGGAGTATCCATATATGAGTTTGTTACACGAAATATTATCTTGGGAGAAAAAAAAACGGATGGAACTTGCTTCTTAGATTTGAGACTTAGAGTAAATGGGGTTGATTCGACTCCGTAGAAGTGGCATGACGTGACCCAGCTGTAAAGGTCCGAACCGGTAGAACTAAAGAATGGAGCTCATCTGAATATTTGCCATGAAAATAACAATATAGTAGTGAAAGGCCTTCAATGGTGTGTCTTTTGGAAATAGACTTTGAGTGGAAAATAAATTCATCGCCGACCATACCGTGTTAATAATTTTGAAATCTATCAAGGCTGGAAAGTTACTTTCAGCGGCTTCAGCCCCCAGACATGGCAGCTATAGATCGTTTTTTGGTCTAATCTGACACTAAAGCCTGATCGCAGTAGTTAGGTACTTTCTGGATCAGCAGTGACATGGCATATCTTAGCTGTAAAGTTCTGAACATGTAGAATTATAGAATGGAGAGCTCATCTGAATATTTTCCATGAAAATAGCAATAAAGTATATTGGAAAGAAATTGCAGAGTGGAAAATAAATTTTCTTTCACAAAACACTGTAAATGACTTTTTAACTCTATCAAAGCTAGAAAATGTGGGCTGACCAGTTACAGTCTAAATTTATTCTACATTTGAACATAATATATTTATAACTACTGTAAGTTAGTTTCGAACCTGAAATGACTTACCAATGTTAGGCAAATGAATGTCAAAGTGGAAAAATTATGTGTAATGTTTCATCTTGTACAAGAATTAGTTAGTTAAGAGCCATACGTGAAACACGCTTGGGCGATCATGTCTCGAAAGAGACATGACTGACTGGGCAGAAGATTATCCCGCAGTAGGTTGCCATTACTTTCTGCGGTAGACTGGTTGCCGGCCAAGGCTATAGAACCCAATCTGTCCTGTTATTTAACCCATAACTGGAGGGAAGAGACGGATTAATACCTTTCCCAAGGGTATTTGCGCATAAGTGAATGCAATGAATTCAACAAGAATTACATCAGACTAAAGTAATTTTTTATGGAAATATATATGTGGAGGAAGGAAAGAGGAAAAAATAAAAACACCATTGTCGGTTATAATTATGCATTGATAGGAAACGCTGAAGATTTTCAAACGCTAAAATTTATACATTTTTTTTTTTTCATAGACGCATCTGGGCATATAGTCTCGCCTATTTTATTCATTTTACTTAAGCTTTTGTTTTTTATCACTTTTGTTATTATGTATCCATCATTTTGATAACGAAAAATGAAACAAGAAAGTTGAGAGTTTCTAGGAACCTGGACGCAAATTTACCATGGATGATCTAGCGATTAAAGCCCTTTCTATATACTTTTAGTAAATTGCTTTCTTTTTTAATTAAAGCATGATTTTTAAATCAAAATTATGGTAAGACTTATTACGGTCAGCAACAAAAGCACTGAGTGTGTTGTTCTGATAAAAGATCCCGTTTGTGTTCATACGTTCTTTTATTTAAATTCCCTAGAGTTTCTCCTATGCATTTCTCATGGCAGATCATACAGATGATAGAGTAAATTCTTCATTCAGATTTTTGTTTATTATTATTTTGTTTTGTATTAAGTCTCTTATTGTTTTAGAAGAAGTTGTAATAAATTTTATGTTAACCTTAGTCAAATTACTTTCCATTGTAGTTGTGATACATTTGGTCATATCTAAACTTATTTATAAATGGAACTGTGTGTGTGTGTGTGTGTGTATGATTTCCTGGTATCGATATCAAATAAGTTTTTTTCGTCATAAACTGAATTTTGAAGGCTAAATAAGTCCTCTGAGTAAATGGTATCATGGCTGAGACTAAGAACTACAATTATACCCACTTAGAGCCAAACCCGAAGCAAAAGCTAAAATAAAAGGGCTGAAAAAAATACAGACATACAGGCAAATAAACAGACACATACACAAACATCTTGCCTTTTATATATATGATCGATTTTCTGCTCTATTATAAGAACTGCAACCTTGAAACTTCTGAATATCGTTTCTTATGTCTTTGTTTATGAGTGTATCAAATTTGATTAAAATCGGATCACTCCTTCGATAACCCGATTTTTTCGATTATCGATTTTCGATATTTATCGGGAGTACCTCGACACAAAATCTAGCTAAGAACACTCGCAGACGCTTATAGTACAACTGTGTACATTTTCAACAAAATCGATTCAGTCGTTTCGGAGTCTATATGTAACGGACACACACACACACACACACACACACACACACACACACACACACACAGAGCAATAGATACGTTAAACTAACTAGAAATGAGGCACATTCAAAATATACATACCTGATCACAGTTTCTAAATGATCGTTTGTAACTAGATAGTCAAAAATCAAAAATGATTTCATATAAAGCCCGACCTTTCATTCTCCCGCTGTTTGTACAATGAAGTTCATCATTAAACCTGAATATTCGTAAGTCGATTAATTCACAAATCGGCGTCTGTTCATATTTAGAAATGACGTTAAATCTCGTCAAAACGGATGTTATTAAAATACCGGAAAGACGTCGTGTATGACAAATAAAGGCGCCATAAAATATTGGAAACATTTGACAAGGACGCACTCACATACACATTTCCTAACGAAAATGATAAGGAAAATAAATGATGTCCATAATTGAATATAAATTCCGTCGTTATTAGATTTTAACGGCCCGGCGAGTCTTGCTTATTCGGCCATTTTGTGAGATGAATGACTATTAAAGCGAACAAATGCAATCACATCAACAGAAAATATGGGAAGATTTGAATTATATTCAAAACTTACTGGAAATAATGACAACGTTTAATAAGAGGAACAACACAGAAAGAGTCACAGCGCATCTCTACAAAGCGTTTTATTGGTTGCTGTTCGCTTAGTCTGGAACTAAGCGAAAAGAATACAAACAAATATGCCTTCGAAATAAACTTTGAGTTCATTTGTTCTCCAAGAACGACCATTGTCGTCAGCCTGAAATTTCCAACGACCTACATTGCCAAAGAGACTTCGATTGCTTTGTCTCGTATAAGGTTACAAGAGCAGAGAATTTGTTCAATAAGATCATGTTGGATGTCACTAATTCTGTAAATAGAAACCAAATTTTTAAAGACTAGAAATGCCTTAAACAGAAGAGGAAACCGTAAATTTTTGTTGTAAGTCCCGACGCTTTTCCCCTTCAAATTTATCCAAAATAGCATTATCTCTGTGCAAATGTATATGCTGAACTCAAATCAACTGTTAGTTATTGAAGAAACTTACCTTTTTTTTGTTTTATCTAAATGTCCATAAAAGAAACGAATTATATCTTGCACTTTTTTCTCCCGTAACTCTCACAAAGTCATGTAATTAACTGCAGAATGACGTACTGCGTATGTGAACGAATTTTGGCAGATTTTTGGTCGATTTTTCTCCATTTACTGATACTTCCGGCGATGTACTTCCGGTAATGAAAGTAATGCGCTATTGTATTTCTACGCTTATTACTTTCATAACAGGAAGTACATCGCCGGAAGTTTCAGTAAAGGAAGAAAATCGACCAAAATTCGACAGAAATTTGTCGCCTACGTAGAACGTCATTCTGCAGTTAATTACATGACTTCGTGAGAGTTACGGGGGAGAAAAAGTGCGAGATATAGTTCGTTTTTTATGGACTTTCAAAGCAAAAAAGGTAAGTTTCTTCAATAACTAATTGTTGATTTCAGTTCAGCATTTACATTTGCACAGAAATAATGCTATTTTAGATAAATTTGAAGGAGAAAAAGCTGTCAGCACCTAAAACGAACATTTACCGAGGAAACACTTCCACAAATTTAACAGACTTATTTATAATTTTAAAAAAAACCTTCGTCCTTAAAGTAAAAAATGGTGTAATTACAAATATTCAAAAAGAGACATGAAAATATTGTCAATGTATTTGACGATCTAAATGTCGAATAGTTTTTCATTTGTATCCGGGTGTATAAATTTCCTTCTTTTGTCTATGTAATCGTTTAATACGCAATATTATAGTTGTGTTGAGTGTTTATACGAAGTTTGTCTGAAAGGTAACAGGACTGGTGCCAAAAACAATATGTTTCAATTCCAATTCCAAACAAGAAACTACATGGTTTTCTCTTCAAAATACCCCTCTCGAGTTTAATTCATGTTTCCATTCTTTTCTGCGACGTTTCTGGGCACTGATGGAAGGGTTCTTATTCTTCAGTCGTTACGTGCCTCTTTACGGCCCCCCATGCTTTCAAGACAGACACACTTGATGATCCTCTTGAGATTGGGGTAAAGAAGTCACAAGGAGCAAGATTAAGTGAATACGGATGTTGTTCCAATACGGAGATGTTCTTCTCGGTTAAGAATTTCTTGATGCTCAGGGCGTTTGTGAGCAGATGTATTGTCGTGATGAAGCAGTTACGGTTTGTCCTTTCATAACTTTCGTATGCAACGTTTCTGGGCACTGATAGAAGGATTCTTCTTGGATGGCTCTCAGTTCAGTCATTACGTACCTCTTCATGACCCCCATTCTTTCAAAACAGACACACTTGGTGATCCCCTGGAGCTTGGGGTAAAGAAGTCACAGGGAGCAAAATTAGGTAAATACGAATGTTGTTCCAATAAGGAGATGTTCATCTCGGTCAAGAATTTCTGGGTGCTCAGGGCGTTGTCAGCAGATGCATTGTCGTGGTAAAGCAGCCTCGATTTGTCATCTTACAACTATCGTATGCAAAAAAAATACAGTAGTTGCAGAAAGCTAAAATTATACTCCAAATATATCCTGTTAGATGATAGTACAATCGGCTTATCTCTCTTTTGCTCATACAGCACACCAACTCACGTTAATTTTCGGACCGACCTCCTATGTGTCCTTATAAACATTAGTAGCAGTCAGAACTGTAATACAACAATAAATGAATATCATAATATATTTCAAACAATGCTGACAACAAAATGAAAAGGAAGAGAAATATAAAATTTACAGATACACGATTCAGAATTCAATATCTAAAATCAATAATCAGTAAAGCTAAAAAACGTCCGGAATCTTGACCGCAAAATCTGATCAGTTTTCAAAATTTCAATAAAATAATACGCTTAAAAATTAAGAATGACTTCTAACTTACTGTTGGTTAAAAAATATTTTGTTATTTTTTTTTTTCTGGGAAATCCAGTTGAATAAAATCCCTAAAATATTTTGCAGTGATTTAATACAACAATTTTTCTGAACAAGCCTGCAAATGTTAGAAACTGTAAAATGATTTTTTTTTTTTGGGGGGGGGGAGAAGAAGAGAGAACGCTAATTCTCATCCTGATTAATAGGAATGGCGTAACTGAAAAAACAAAATTCTTACTACGATGAGAATTTTTTTAAGAAATTTACTTTTATTAACGCAGAAAGCAATGGCAACAAACTGCGGGATAATCCTCTGCCCAGTCAGTCATGTCTCTTTCGAGACATGATCGCCCAAGCGTGTATCGCGCATGGCACTTGACTGACTGACTGAATTTAATTGTTTGACTCATGATTAAGGCGTCTACTGGTCATAAAGTGGGGGATTGGTTTCCTATTGTTATGAAGTAATAAACTGATCCCCCACTAATTACTACTTAATAATATAATACATCTCTTCCCCCTCTAGCTATAAGTCAAATAATAGGACAGATTGAGTTCTATAGCCTTGGTCGGCAACCAGTCTACCGCAGAAAGCAATGGCAACCTACTGCGGGATAATCTTCTGCCCAGTCAGTCATGTCTCTTTCGAGACATGATCACCCAAGCGTGTATCACGTATGGCACTTAACTGACTGACTGAATATAATAGTTGGAAACCTGATTAAGGCTTCTACGGGCATAAAGTGGGGGATCAGTTCTCTATTGTTATGAAGTAATAAACTGATCCCGCACTAATGTTATTTAATGTAATAATGTAATATAATCTATCACTTCTTCCTTCAGCTATGAGTTAAAAGGCAGGACAGATTGGGTTCGAGATAGTATTGGCTGGCGACCAGTCTACCGCAGAAAGCAATGGCAACCTACTGCGGGATAATCTTCTGCCCAGTCAGTCATGTCTCTTTCTAGACATGAGCGCCCAAGCCTGTATTAAGTATGGCACTTAACTGACTGACTGACTTTTATTTAAAAAAAAAAGAAAAACATAAAAATAATAATAGCATAAAATGCAAAATTTACAAAACGCTACTTTGTGCGCCACACAATTAGGCAAGATAACAAGTTCTAGTTATAACTCAGTTATATATATATATATATATATATATATATATATATATATATATATAAGAGAAAGAAACATTATAATTATTACCAACAAAATGTTCGCTTACTTCGATTTACTTGCCTGTCGAAAAAGTTGAGATGATTGACGATTCCCTGGCATCGCTGGGTACAAACTGAGATGCGATAAATCTCGTATTTTCATAAAAATTAAAAATTGGGGTTGAATACTTTTATGACAAACAATTATAGAAAAATAATCGCCACTTTAATCGTCCGGATTCTGATGAACAAAACGCGCGGCAGAATCGGCCCAAAGAAAGAACAAGAACAGTATGGCTTCGGTAAAAAAAAAAACCCGGAACGAGGAATGCTATATTCATGCTCAGAATGGTATCGGAAAGAGCAACACAAATGTAGAAGGACCTTTATCTGTACTTTGTAAACTACGCAAAGGTGTTTGACAAAGTACACCACCAAAACTTGATGGAGATTCTCGACAACTTCGATATTTTCGGAAAAGATGTTAGGATAATCGAAAATCTATATCGACAGCAAACATATTGCGTAAGGATAAGTAAATTCAGCAGGTATACAAAAACAGAAAGGAGTGTAAGACAAGAAAGTATTTTCTCACCAGATCTATTCGACTTATACAGCGAAACAATTCTGAGAGAAATAAAATCCTTGCCGGGATTCGTCATTGGCGGCCACAATCTCAACAATGTAAAATACGTGGATGCCAAGGTGATGATAGCAGACACGGAAAGGAAAATACATGACCTCCTACAGAAAATAGCAAAAGAAAACGAGAAGAACGGACTGAGCATAAACTTCAAGAAAACTTAATATACGGTCATCAGCAAAAAGAAGACCCCAAAACACCAACTACAGCTCGAATAAACTAAAAAAAAAAAAACAAGTAAATACCTGGGGAGTGTTCTGACAGAGGATGGAAAGTGCGATATTGAGATCCAAAGACACATTGGCATGGCCAAGGATGCATTTCAAAAAAAGGTAACCAGAGTACTGAGAGACAGGAATAATCTCTTTGAAAACAAAGAAAAGAGTACTGTATTGTAATGTGATATATCCTTCTGTATGGAAGGGAATGTTGGACGATCATCATCAAGGACGAAGGAGAGGCATGAGGAAGCAGAAATGCGGATTTACAGAAGGATGCTGAGGATACCACGTGATGAGCACATGAGCAACGGTGAGATGTTGGAGAGGATGCAAACGAGAAGATATCTCACACCTAACGTCAGAAAGAGACAGAGGAGGTTTCTGTGACATGTAATGAGGAAGGAGCGCCTGGAGAATTTAATACTCACAAAACGGATAGAAGGAAAGAGAGACGGGAAAAAAAGCGCGAGTCCTACGTGATAGAGCAAATGGATGGCAGAGTTGGGTTTGGGAGAGATACTAAGAGAAAAAATATTGAGAGCGACAAGAGACAGGGCCAAGCGGAAGTCCATGATCGCCTTCGTTCTGAAGGGATGCGACATATGAAGAAGAAGTATCGTATATTTGTCTAAATTCGTTTCTACTTTCCTTTTTCTTTAAGCTTTCTTTTCATAATCGCCACAGTCGTAGTCGTCGTCGGCGGCTTTTAGTTTGAGTTTTTTTTTTTTTTTTTTTTAGCCAAGAACGCTAGCCGATGTCTTCCTTGTGAATTCTGAAACACCCCTTCTCCTCCTGTGAATGCCGAAACTCTTCTGCCAGTCAGACTCTTTAATTAGTCACAAATCGGCTTCCAATTGAATCAGAAATTGAGTAATCTTCTAGGTTCGTAACTTCCTTTCCTCATTGGTTAAAAAAATCACAAAATGTATCTCTTTAAATCACACTTTTTATTTGGCGAGTTTTCAGCCTATTTTTTTACTAATTTTTGTAAACCAAATTTTATAGATGAATCTTTTTTATTTTGCCGGCAAACTTCATTTTGGCAGAATTTTTACATCTACAATTTGAACCTTACGCATACAAAGTTTTACACTTCATCAAATTTTATGCAAACCATTTATTACTGACCGTTTTCATTATAACACTTTCTTTTTATTTACAGAATACGTTTTAGTAACTTTCTTTTTTTAATAAATATTTTAAAGACTCCCTCGAAGGAAAGCATAATAAATAAACCTAGTCATTTGACGGTTACTTTTTTATTTATGCTGTAGTTATTTTATCACAATTTACGTTTCTTTCGTACTATATAAATTGTTATAAATATAGCGTCCTTTCTTCGGCTCTGACTGCTAAGAATATTGAAATTTAATAATTCATTTCTGTAGGAAGAATATAGATTTGTCACAAGCCAGTGAGGATCATACTTGCTCCACGAGGAAAGTGTAAGAAAATTTTGAGGTATTTTTTGTCTTTGATCAGTGTTATTTGCTAATTGCTTCTGTCTAGAAAGCAAAAAAATGGTTTCCATTACATTGCAAAACGATTTGGCGCTGAACTGATGAAAGAGAATTTTCTTGAACTTTCTAGAATTTTTTATGAACTTTCGAGAAGTGAAAATACCTAGAACGTTCTGATTACCAAGGATTGTATAAAGAAACAATGGGAGAATATATTTGGGGGTTGGCTCGTAAAAGTAATTTACAATATACAAGCTTAAATCGTGAAAAACTACGCAATTCTAAATTATTTGTTGTCTTCCTTATGTAATCATAGAATCAATAAAATGCTACTTTTGATTCATATGTCATTTCCTTCCTACTTTGCATGAACGAGAATGTTCACATTCGCCAGTTATTTTTTGGTTTTTTTTTGTTTTTGTTTTTTTTGTTTGTTTGTTTGTTTTTTTTCTAATGGAATAGAGAAATTTCAGAAATATCATTATCTGTGCGTTAAGTTTCATACGTGATACACGCTTGGGTGGTCGTGCCTCGAAAGAGATATGACTGACTGAGCAGATTTTCCCGCAGTAGCTTGATATTACTTTCTGTGGTAGACTGGCTGCCAACCAAGGCTATAGAACCTAACTCTGTCCTGCTGTTTAGCCCGTAACTGGAGGAAGAAGAGCCTGATTAATACATTTCCCAAGGGTATTTGTGCCTAAATGAATGTAGCGAATTCAACTGGATTCATTGATTGATGACAAAATTTTCATAAAATATAAACCATTTTTCTATTTTCTAGGTGTAGCCAAATATGAAATAATGCTTGCTACCCAAGGACCAAAATCATGTTTCACAATGTTATCGATTAAACACATGCATTCTTTTTTTCGTTTCTGTTTTTTTGTGGGGTGGGGGGGGGGGGGGGGTTTGCTTTATAAAAAATGTCTGATTCGATAATTTTAAACAATAAATACAAATTCAATACATTTTTTGAATAGGAACTGCATCAGTCAGAAATTTGTTTCCTATAGTATAGTTTCTCAATCGTCTGTTGTATTTGGAAAATGAAAGCATAAAATACAACTTGTCTTAAAAATTCTGAAATGGGTTTTAAAAAATTGATTTTTTTTTTATGAATCAAGCTGGCAAATAATCTAAACTTATTTATAAATGGAACTGTGTGTGTGTGTGTGTGTGTGTGTGTGTGTGTGTGTGTGTGTGTGTGTGTGTGTGTCCGTTACATATAGACTCCGAAAAGGCTGAACCGATTTTCTTGAAAATTTACACAGTTGTACTATAAGCGTCTGCGAGTGTTCTTAGTTAGGTTTTGTGTCGAGGTACCCCCGATAAATATCGAAAATCGATAATCGAAAAAATCGGGTGTGGTCCGATTTTAATCAAATTTGATACACCCATAGACAAAGACATAAGAAACGATATTCAGAAGTTTCAAGGTTGTAGTTCTTACAATAGTGTAGAAAATCGATAATATATATATATATATATATATATATATATATATATATATAAGGCAAGATGTTTGTGTGTCAGCCTACGGTTTCGCTTTAACTGGAAACACCTATTGCTTTTTAGTCTTTCGTGCTTACGTCCAAAGTGTCTGAGCTCCAGGACCATGGATTAGTTTTAAAACTTTCATTACACCCGACCAACGTCGGGCTATACTGCTAGTATTTTGATAAGTGGTAGCTTAGTTTTGTTTTTACAACAAAAAATTATTTCTGTTTGTAAATCCCATTAATCAAATAAAGAGAATACAATTTGGAAGCAGTTTCATAATTTTGTAATCATTGTGTCTAGTTGGGCTTTAAAATTTTATTAAGTTTGAATTTTTAAATTTCCTCACTGCCTCTCTCTCTCTCTCTTTCTCTCTACCTCACTGCCTCTCACTCTCTTTCTCTCTTCCTCATTGCATCTCTCTCTTTCTCTCTTCCTCACTGCCTCTCTCTCTCTCTCCTTTATCATTTTTCTCTCTCACTCTCTTTCTTACCATATCTTTTCTCTCCCCAATTCTTCACCTTTAAACTTTTTCCTCTATCTTTTCTCCTTTATATTCTCACCTATTCTCTTCTTTCTCACTTTCTTCCCAATCTCTCTCTCTCTCTCTCTCTCTCTCTATATATATATATATATATATATATATATATATAAAGTAAAAGAAGTTTTCAATATTCAAAAATGTTGAATGAACATTTCGACATAAAATCCCTAAGAAAGATTTTACTTCTCCTCAGCAACGGTACTTCATTCAAAATGGAAATACAAAATAAAAAATAAGAATATTATAAAAAAATAAATATTATAAAAAATATTATTAAAAAATAAGAATATTTATATTAGCTCTGTTTTTTTTTTTTTTTTATTACATTGAGCTCTCCTCCTGTATCATTTTTTAATATTAAAATTTTTAATATTAATTAGGATCAGGTTCTTGGGATTTACCTTCCTACATTTCCGTTTTGGATTAAAGTATTTTAATATATATATATATATATATATATATATATATATAATGCAAATTAATTGAAACAAAACGAATAATGTCTTCCTAGGATCTTTCACACTTTCCCTGATCACATGTACGTCGTCTCTTGATGTTGTTTTTCTCTTCCGACCACATTTTCCTTTATATTTTGAACTGATGGATCCAGTTTGTTTCTTTGCCTTAATGAGACAGCTGACAATTGAATGGCTGACACCAACAATATCCGCAAATCTCTCTGTAAGGTTTGCCAGTGTCTTCGTGCAACGTTACAATTTTCGTACGCCTCCAACGGCTGTAGGACAACTAATGGACAGTCGAGAAATTAGTGTCTGGGTGAGATAAAGATCTACTGCAATCAAGGTTGACGCAATATACTTAAAGTTAAACAAATTTAATCATACAACTCGAAAATAGATTCATATTATTACACATCACTGCAAATTACCTAATCTGAGAAAAAGATAAAATAGAAATCTATTACCACCTTTTCAGTCGAGTGGGTTTAAAATTGACCGAATGGTGAAAGAAAGGAAACTAAAGCAGTTATTTCAATTAATTTGCACATGGGGGTATGTTTGTATATATATATATATATATATATATATATATTAGTCATCCACATACAAGCCTGATTCCCTGTATATATAGCATAATGATAATCCACGTATACTGTCTTAATTTGTACAGGAAAAACTATTAAAAAGTTGTAAGTTACAAATGTATTTTTTGACAATATTTATTTATTTCTATTCACAGGTTAGCCAAATGCAGACGACAATTCTACTCCTGCAGATTCTTCTCTCGCACTTCCCGCCTGTGGAACTCGCTCCCGTATTCTTGCTTTCCTGACGGCTACAACCTCCAGGAATTTAAATGCAATGTCAATATTCATCTATTAACCACTTGACTCTAGCTCTCTCCCCACCTCGTATATCCTTTCCTTTCTCTCCACCTTTGAAACTGTTATCACACCTGTATTCCCATCATTCTATTGCTCCTTTCTAACTGGTTCGTATTCCTCTTCACTCTCTTCTAATTAATCTTTTTACACTTATGTAGCCTCCCGCACATCAGTGGCATTTCCGCCTTGCTCGGGGTGAAATGATTAAAAAAAATATATATTTGATATTTCAGACCGGCCTCAGTATTTCATCAGAAACAAATGATTTTAAAATTTAAACTAGAAGCGTCCGTCGCGAGAAGCGTTCGTTGCGAGAAGCGTCTGTCGCGTGATGTAGAAAGCAATAGAGTTTGAATATTTTTAAACGTAAATCTAACTGCAATAATTCTTTTAAATGTTGTTTTAAAGAAACATTTTTAAGTGTATCTAAAAAATGTTTAACTATTGAAATATCTATAAAGATGCAAAATACCTAAGTCCCTATTTAACCCTAGCCTATATGTATTTAATTTTAAAATTCAGTATTTTCTTTCTTTCCCCATACTCACGCAGAAAGAAAGAAAAATAGTAAAAGTATGCCTCCTTCTACCCATAGCTCAGAGGTAGACTCGCCGACTGATGTCATTTCGGTCGGGTTTCAATCCTGGTTAAAAGCATTTCGATGTCTAACCGTACTGCGAAACAGGCTTGTATATGGATATAGCGAAACAGGCTTGTATGTGGATGACGAATATATATATATATATATATATATATATATATATATATATAGTTATCCATATACAAGCCTGTATCACAGCTCATCAGTGTGGCTAGACATCCACTTGCTTCTCGACCGAATTGGTGTCAGTTACAGAGGGAATAGAGTCATTTTCAACACTGTCTCTTCTGTTACCTCTCTCTCTCTCTCTCTCTCTCTTCACCCTTATTTATTTCTCTTCTCTCTTTCCCCCTCGTTCTAAATATCAATTAACTCTTCTGTCGCTTTCTCAACAGTATGTTTAAACTGTTCAAAACTTTCTCTCGAATACTAAAAAACTTTCCACACGCAGATCTGTTAAGTAAAATAAACTTTAAAAAACAAAACTTTAAATAAAACAGTGACATGCACCTAAATTCTACACGGTTTTCGAATTTGTAGTCAAGAATCAGAAGCAGGTTTAAATCAACATATTTGTTCATATTTCAACAGGCTTTATTAACGATTAAAGGGAAATAACTCTATAAAAAATATACATGCTTCTTCACCTTGGCTGTATTTTTTTAATTTCTAAATTAATCAATTTTTTTTTTCCCGTAAGCAAATTGCTTTCGATTTACTCCAAGCAAGGCGATACCGCCACTGAGGAGCAGGGGGCTACATAAGAGAGTAAAAGTTTAGGCAGGTGGAGAGTGAAGAGAAAGACGAACCAGTTACAGGGGGTGTCGGAGAAAGGGAAAGAGAAGAATGGGAATACAGGTGTGAAGACAGTTGCGAAGGTAGAAAGAAAGGAAAAGAACAAGATAAAGGTGTGATGTAGAAAGGACAAGAAAAGGACTGAAGTCAAGTGGATAATAGATAGGAATTGACATTGCATTTAAAATCCTGGTGGTTGTAGCTGTCAGGAAAGTAAGTATGTGGAAGGGAATTCCACAGGAGGGAAGTAAGAGAAAAGAAACTGATGGAGTAGAATTGTCGCCTGCATTTGGTAGGTTTAACTGTAAAAGGGTGGGGCCTTGTTGCCAGTCTGGTTGCTCGAGTAAATTCTTGTGGAGGGGGCATCAGTGACCCAACTTCATTGGAGCAGAAGCCATGAAAATATTTGTAGAAGAGAGAGAGGGAAGCCACGTCCCTCCGGTGAGAAAGTAGCTGGAGTCGTGATGCCAGGTCTGAACCGATCACATTAAAGATCCTCCATTGGAGCCTTTCGAGAACCCTGAGATAAACAGCGGGGCGTCTGACCAGATAACAGCATTCTATGCACGATTGGATGGTTGATTTTTACATGTCCAAGATGGGTTCAGGCGCAAAAAATTTCTAACAAGTTAAAAAAAAGAAAAACCATGTGATGGCAAACGTTCAATTAAGCATAACAGAGACATGAAAGCAGACTTAAAGAAAATAAATATATACATAAAGAATCTCAATAGTAGATCCCACTTGCTTATCTAACCGGTAACGTTTATTTGTAGTGAAATAAACCAGTGCCTCACAAAATGTTTTCAAAGGAACGCGCTTGTTCAAAGAATTTATTTACGTTCAAATTCATTCCGACGTAAGTTTGTGGTGATACCGAGCAAAGCAAGGGACCGGATGTTTGCCCTCAGAGATTCAAAAAGCAAATGACCAAAACTGGTCTTTGCGCATCTGGCTCCACGCAGAAGTTTCGGAGGTAAACCAAAAATAAATAAATATCAAATTCCTTTTTACAGAACTCTGGATCCTGATTGGTCATCAAATCGCAAAATTCAAAATACGTCATAAAAACGGTTATTCAATAGCTTAAGAAAAAAATCGTTTCTGATCCACCCCACGTGACTTTTCAATATTTAAGGATGGTCACTAACCGGTCACGGGAAGTCAGAGGAGGCAGATTGCTGACACACATCAAAGATGTAACACTTAACTTCAAGTGACCCGGACATTCTCTCTTTCTCCTTCCCTATCTCAACGATTACTGCTACAAACACACTGTACGAACTTTTTAATACCTTATCCTTGAATACGAACTCTATCATTAACTTCTTAATGTTTCTAATTGTACATTAAATCTAACCACTTGTTATTCCTCCTTATAATAAATTTCTATTTAAAATGTAAAGTGTATATTTTAATATTCCACTCTTCATCACAAATACACACATTCTAACTGCTGACAACCAACCTTCTGATGAATATTACTCCGCATGAATCTTGTAAGCTGTAGGGAGTTCGGTTAAGAAAGGCACAAGGCCGAACAAAAGAAACGTTAACCAGCTCCCTACACTTCAAGTTCTTTACATAATGTCAGTTAGTACTTCTTAATATCAGTCAGTTAATTGCAATACATTATAATCACCTGGGCGATCATGTTTCTTTCTAGACATGACTGACTAGGTAGAAGATATTTCCACAAAAGGTTGCCATTACTTTCTACTGTAGACTGATTGCCAACCAAGGCTACAGAACAAAATCTGCCCTGCTATTCACCCTATACCTGGAGGAAGAAGAAATGGATTAATACCTTTCCCAAAGCTACTATTCAACCCGGAGCTGGAGGGAGAAGAGATTGATTAATACGTTTCCCAAGGTTGCTATTAATTGCTGGAGGGAGAAAAGATAATACCTTTCCCAAGGCTGCTATTCAATTCATAACTGGAGAGAGAAGAGATGGATTAACACGTTTGTCAAGGATGCTATTGAACCCATAGCTAGAAGGAGAATTGAGGGATTAATACCTTTCCCGAAGTTTTCATCCACCACACTTTGTTCGTTTGTGCGTAAGTAGATGAAACGAATTCGACTGGAATTTGAACTTGGTTCGCCGATTTCTCATTCGGCAATCCATATTGTTAATCTAGCAAAATATACAACTGTAGGACAATCAGTGAGTTAAAGAAAAAAATCTCACAAATACTGACTACTTTTTTCTTTGTCATTGTAGTGACTAAAATAAAGGATGTTTTTGTAGAAAAAATAGTACAAACAAATCTTTGAGGGAACAAAAATGATTGGCAAACAAATCAGACAGACGACATAATCAGTTAAGTACCATACGTGATACACGCTTGGGCGATCATGTCACAAAAGAGACATGACTGAATAGGCAGAAGATTTTCTCGCAGTAGGTTGCCATTACTTTCTGCAGTAGACTGGTTGCCAACCAAGGCTATAGAACCCAATCTTTCCTGTTATTTAACCCATAACTGGAGGGAAGATACGGATTAACACGTTTCCCAAGGGTATTCGCGCGTAAGCGAATGCAAGGAATTCAACTGGAATTCGAACTCCGCTCCCCGATTTCTCGTTCCGAGTCGATATTCACTGCACCACAACGCACATCCCAAGCCGAGTTTAAAAGATACGATAAAACTTATTCTTTAACAAAACACAAAAAAATTACACAAATTTAGATCCAATAACATTGTAAATTAACAACAAAAATTAATATGACCTTTTAGGTTATGCTACTTGGCTTTCCCAAAACCCCTGTTAGGGGGCACTCTTCAAATCTATAAAAATTAATTAATTGGAGTAGATAGACTAAACTATCGCCCGGTTCACACTCCACCCACGTTTATTGAACAGGTGAAGAGGCTCATCCCTTGTTCCCTGCTTAGGATGTGGTTTCGGGCTTTCTCTTTTCCAATCTTTTCGTTCTTACTTATTCCCCCTGCGCTTCAGTGGCATTACCGCCTTGCTTGGGGTGATATGATTAAAAAAAAAAAAAGAATACAATCATATTCTCTCTCTCTCTCTCTCTCTCTCTCTCTCTCTCTGCGTAATCGCACGTCGAATAAGAACGCTGCCTACTAGGTGTGTTCCTTTCTTTAGTCTTCTGTTGAATTTTTAACTCCCACAAACACATATACACACACATGTCTATCACACACGCTTTTTTCGCAAACACATTCTTCTTATAGCCAGTTTTAACGTCTTTTTCTTTCGTCTCAATTGTGTACACATGTAGTTACGTTTCTTAATATCATACATTGTCGTTTCCTTTAAACTCATTGTTTTTTTGTTTTCTTATTTTTGCCCGGACTCATCCGAGTTCGCCCCTATTGTTTGCGGGATACTATGAATATCCACACAACACGCAACTAAAGAGGCGATGCCCATAACATAATGGTGACTAATTTCTACCCAAACATCCTAGTATCCCGCTACATCTTTTTACAAATAAAATTATATTGTTGCATAAAGTCTGTCTCCCCGAAGGGAAAACTATAGCCAAAGAAAAGGAGAAATACTTCTCTGAATATTTTTCAATTACGAATTAGGTGCACTCTTGTATGAAGAAAAGTTATAATTTCTTTTTCTTGTGTTAACAGCTAAAATTTAGATCAATCCCACCAACCGAAGACTTTTCTTTGTAATGAAAGCGACCGGGATTTAGACAGCAAACCAAAATTTTAATTATCGTCTGCTGGGCGGTATAATTTCTTCTGAGTTGTTTTCATTCCGGACCAGGACGACCTGAATTCCTGTAGCAGTTTGTTGTTGGCTTAGAATAGCAATTCTAAGGTTTCCTCTGTGTATCAAATGAGTAGGCTCTGGCCATGCTCTTTGTAATTCGGAGGAAAACTTATTCGTTGTTTCGGACTTAATAGTACAAACGCTGCTGTTTTACCACCAATCAGAATGTACCGTAAATAAATTTTAAAATTTTAAAATTAAATTAATTAAAATTAAGTAAAGTATCTGCATATCTCAGAAAGCTTGATGTCTTCTCATGCAATTGATATAAATAATATTTCCTTTTTTTTTTTTTCAGTTTTGTGATGACATAATTTCCAAATCGTTTTTTTTTAATTATTTTTACAGGCTTTCAGTTACATTTTATTTGGAATTTAGAATGTTATATCTATCTACAAAAATTGATCTATTTTTATCTGCTCCGAAACTTTGAAGGCTGACTCATTTTCCCTTCTAAAATTAGATATCTAAAAATTGGGAAAGCTATCTATTCACTAATAAACTTAAAGTTAAATAAAATTTTCTCACGGCCGATTTCTCGTATATAAAAGCGTTTGTAATAGTTCGCAAAAATTAGTTTTTCAGTTAACCTTTGACCAAGGTCGTTTGTTCGTTATACAAGCTGAAATTCTGAAATCTTAAATAGTTACTCACGTTTACTCGAGTATACTATTGTAGAACCCTTTAATATCTGCAGCAGCTGTCGAATATAAAAACACACGAACCATAAGATAACACTCTCTCTCTCTCTCTCTCTCTCTCTCTCTCTCTCTCTCTCTCTCTCTCTCTCTCATATCCCCGTTTTTTTTCTTTCGAGTTGGTGACATGAACTAAAAAGCTGAAAATACATCAACACAGTAAACCCCATTCAAACATTTATGCACCGATTATGCTTTTTACTCTTATTTTACACTTTCTTTTTACTAGTTTTGTTTTTATAAATGTTGCCTTGTATTGCAAATCAATTTGTCAGTTACTTTGTGTAACAGAGAGAGTGAAGTGTAGGGAGCTGGTTAATTTTTCTTGTATTCGGCCTTGGGTCTTATTTAACCGAACTCTCTACTGCTTACAAGTTTATGCAGAATATATCAACATCAGAATTATCATCAGAAGGTTTTCGTCAGTTAGAATGTGTAGATTACTGTAGAAGAGTGGAATAATAAAATATACATTTTGAATGTTAAAATAGAAATTTCTTATAAGAAGGAATAACAAGAATTCGTAGAAATGTTCAATGAGAAAGTAAAGGCATCAAGAGTTTGTAGAAAATGTTTGTAGCAATAATTGTTGAGAGAGATAAGAAGAAAGAGAAATAGAACAAGATGCGACCTGATCTTATCTCCGGGTTGATTTGAAATAGGTTACATCTTAGATGTGTGTCAGCAAAACGCCTCCCCTGACTGACCGCCGTGATCGGTTAGAGACCATCCTTAAATACTGAATCCAGTCACGTGGGGTGGCTCAGAGAGACGATTTTTTTCTTTAACTGTGGGAAAACCGTTTCTCTGACGTATTTTGAATTTTGCGATTTGATAACCAATCAGGATATAGAGTTCCGCTACAAGAGAATCAAACACATACATACGTCTAAAAGATTCAAAATTCCTATACCTGAAGAAGGCTGAAACGGCCGAAACGCCATATTACTCGTTTCTTTTTTTTCTATTAAGAATTTTTCTAAACAAAGTTTCTTCTTCCAGTGAGGCAATATTAAATTGAACATTGACATAAACCAGCACAAGTGTTTACCGGTAGCGAAATCTGATCTAAACAAAAGTTAGGCCGTTATATTTGGGTCATCAGAAAACAATGGAGATAAACTAAATGATATTTTTTAAGTATATTGGAACCTCGAAATGCATTTTGGTCACGAGGAGTGAAATCTAATCTAGTGTAAGTTGAGTGCCGTTTAATTTGGGTCGTCGGAGAACAGTGGAAATGAACGAATTAATTTTATCAACTAAGAAATTTGAAATAGAGCTTAGTAAGGAAAAGGAACTTTGAAATTCACATGATTTTGGCTAAAGTAACCAGACACTCGGGTAAAGTACGTGAATGGCCTGGCTTGTGACCCTCCTGTTCCCATATAAGCGCTTCGTAATGCTGAAGTAAGGAGAGTCAGTCGACAACCGTAGAAGCGTACGGTCGTATGATATCGGGTCTCCCCGATGAGTGGGGTGCTGACAAGAGAGACCAGAAGCGTGTGAGCGTACGTCCCCTACCTGCTGGAGTAAGGTTGCTGACAATTCGGACCAATCAACCACCTAACCGAAGGCGTCTTTGTATAAAAAAAGGAGAGTAAAATATATTCTATATTTTACTTGCATTTTGTGCTATTGTTCAGACGGAGGCTTTCTTGCAGATCGTAATTGTTGTTGCTGGCGGTGACGACGGGAAGACAAGGAAGAGGAAGAAGTAGATTATGAAATGATTATTTTAAACTGATGTTTTGTGAAGAAGTCGGTTTTGAGGGCTCCCGACAAGGAGATTTATGATTTGAAAAAGCTATGAGAAGTAACGTCGTTATAGCGGTTGCATTGAAAACCGCTGAGTATATGAAGCTTAATATCGTCACTAGCTCGACAACGTCGGAATTGCATCATCCGCCGTTTGTACCAGCACCTTTGCAAGACACGTGGGCCCAGTGTTTTATTTGAGAAGAATTGACTCCGTCAAAAGAGTCTGAAGAACATTGTTGAAAAGAGTTATATATCTTCTGAGACGATTTAACAAGTGAATCATTCTCTCTCTCTCCCTCCTCCAGTGTGTGAGTTTTTATGCTAATTACTTTTCTTTTTTCTTTTTTCTTTTTCTATTCATTTCTTGTATATAAAAGACATTGACAGTGCAACCCTCGAACAGTTGTTTGTTTGGCTTTCTATGAACATTATAACTTTTTGCTGTATTCTAAATGTTTATCACCGGCCTCCCTAGCCGTGTCTACATCTTCAGTCGACTGTGAACAAACAACACTTTTACTTTGTGGATCTGATAATTACAACGTGAGCAGAAAGCAGATTTAAACCAGTGAGCCGGTTGACTGACCTACGGGTACTCATGGACCTACGGCTAACCTCTTCGGTTAAGACCGAATAGACACCTCAACCCGAAGAAGAAGACGCCGGAGGTTGAGGGGCCAGAGTGGAAGAGTTAGGTCTGGTGCACGTTGACCGGAATAGGCCCGTGGATTGGAAGTGCTAGATATACAGTCCGAGACCAGGATAACTACCCTGAGGACGGAAAGGGTTAAATACATAGTGCCGTCATAACCAGTATTCGACCCGAGGGACCAGAGTGTTAAATTTGTGCATATTCTCTTTCTCACAACCATTATTTCATGTACTATAAGAAACTTTACACATTTAATTATTGAAGTAGTTAATCACTAAACTATATTCCAAAAAGGTTTAACGATGTTGAGTTTATAGTGGATATCTTATCTATTCCTTTTCTAGTTGTAGTGGGAGTCCGTTCTAGTGAAGGGTAATTGTATACTGTTGCAGGTTAACGGAATTTGGCCTTGTCGTAGATAGCCCGCTATAAGTCATAAAATGATTATAAAATCAAGAAAAGCAAATTGAGTTGAAAATAACATTTTTATATATACACATATCAATTAATGTTTTTACAATTAAAGTAATACTTGAATATTGGTCCAACGGAGGTTAAAATGTTCATGGCAAATAATAAGCTTAGGAATGTGGGGAGCGTGTAAGTGAGGAATGTCTTTGATGTAGTCGCTCCTTAGGTCAGTAAGAAGTTTTGAGACAGGAAAGAAGGAAGGAGAGGTGAAGAAACGAGCATAGTAACCACTTGACTTGGTCAAGGGAGATATTAATAACTCTCACCTCTCACCGTCGGTCTGTCTGTTGGGTGCTTTCTGTCTCGGCTTTTTATTTCGGCTTTTTGGATCGCAGGTGATCATTTGGGATTTCACACTTGTATTTGATTCTGGGCTTCCCATTGGCTGATAAATAAAATTCGCGTAGGCTCGCGAACTGGAAATTTAATATTTAATTAATTTCTATTTTTCAACAACTTTTGGTCATTTGCTTTTTGTTCGTGAAAGTGCGAACATCCGGTGCCTCGCTTTGTATCACCACAAGTTAAGAAACACACGCAAAAAAGGAAAAAAAAAAAACATGTGGACCGAGTTAGTTTACAAACGTAAGCAGTAGTACACAACTTTCTTACCTGACAGCAGCTAACTTCTAGGAGATTACTCGCAAATTCTTAACACACACATTCTCATATGCAGACGTTTATTATTTTCCAACCTAAATTGCTAACGCAAATATTGTGTTTCGTTTTTTGTGAAATTGTTTCTCAAATAATCTTTGTAATTCATCTTTTTTTTCAATTTCAAAGGAAACTAATAGTCAATATAATAAATTTATTTTTAATACAAATTTGTTTTTAAATTTGCAAAGCTGTGTTGAATATCGTTTATTTCTTCGCTTTAAACACGCATATTCGTTTACATGTTTTTTTTGTTTTTGTTTTTGTTTGTTTTTTTTTAATCATATCACCCCGACCAAGGCGGTAACGCCACTGATGTGCAGGGGGCTACATAAGAGTGAAGAGATTGGAAAAGAGAGAACCGGAAGCTACATCCTAAACAGGAGATGAGCCTCTTCACCTGTTCAGTAGACGTGGGTGGAGTGTGAACCGGGCGATAGTTTAGTCTATCTACTCCAGTTGAGAAAAAAAAGTGAGAAGATTGTAAAAGAGAAAGCCGGAAACCGCATCCTAAACAGGAAACAAGGGATGAGCCTCTTCACCTGTTCAATAGACGTGGGTGGAGAGTTTAGTCTATCTACTTCAATTATGTGTGTGTGTGTGTGTGTGTGTGTGTGTGTGTGTGTGTGTGTGTGTGTGTGTGTGTGTGATATGTACGTGTATATGTGTGTAAATGTTTAGTCATCAGTCACCCGGGGAAATAGGAATGTTCTATTCGCCAGAAGGGACGAGTCTCGTGTTTCTGCCTACCGCAAGTTAGATTGAAAAGAGAAAAGAGAGTGAGAAAGGAAAATATTTCTCCTATTATATTCCTTAAACAGCGCCACCTAACGGACGTCTTGGCAGACCAAGTGAGGATAATAAAAAAAAATCTAACGAAAATATACAAAATATATTTCTAATATATCAGTCAGTTAAGTGCCATACGTGATACACGCTTGAGCGATCATGTCTCTTTCGAGACATGACTGACTGGGCAGAAGATTATCCCGCAGTAGGTTGCCATTACTTTCGGCGGTAGAGTGGTTGCCAGCCAAGGCTATAGAACCCAATCTGTCCTATTATTTGACTCATAGCTAATTTTTTTTTTTTTTTTAATCATATCACCCCAAGCAAGGCGAAAACGCCACTGATGCGCAGGGGGCTACATAAGAGTGAAAAGATTGGAAAAGAGAGAAACCGGAAACCACAACCTAAACAGGAAACAAGGGATGAGCTTCATCACCTGTTCAATAGACGTGGGTGGAGTGTGAACCGGGCGATAGTTTAGACTATCTACTCCAAATGGGGAAGAGATTTATTATATTAAGTAGTAATTACTGGGGGATCAGTTTATTACTTCAGAACAATAGAAAACCTATTCCCGACTTTATGCCCATTAGAAGTCTTAATCATGATTCCAACTATTATATTCAGTCAGTCAGTCAGTTAAGTGCTATATGGGATACACGCTTTGGGCGATCATGTCTCGAAAGAGACATGACTGACTGGGCAGAAGATTTTCCCGCAGTAGGTTGCCATTACTTTCTGCGGTAGACTGGTTGCCGACCAAGGCTATAGAACCTAATCTGTTTTGTTATTTAACCCATAACTAGAAGGAATAGACGGATTAATACCTTTCCCAAGGGTATTTGCGCGTAAGTGAATGTAATGAATTCAACTGGAATTCGAACTCGGTTCCCCGATTTCTCGTTCCGAGCCGATATCCAATGCACCACAACGCACATCCAATATAAGTATATCAACATTATTATTGGCTTTCAATCTTCATGATATTTAATATAAGCATATAAATATCATAAATAATGAAAGTCAATAAGACTGTTGAAGTCGAACCCGTCATCGGAAATAACTCCATTTATTTATTTATCATACTTCGGATTGATCAGTGTCAAGAATTAGCATGCATGACCTACTTAGAATTCATAAGCTTATGCTAGGCAATTCAGATATCGAAAATCGACTATCTCTTGATAAGTACCATGTACAATAGGCACCTCTACTAAATCGCTGAAAAAATAGCATATGAATAAAAAAGAGCCCCCAAACTTAATAAAAACGAACTTTTTCCATCAAAATGTTTATGTTATTATTAAGAGGAAAGATCAAAGTATTTTTTAATTATTTTTTAGAATTTATTAATCCCTTCTAACACGTTCGAAATTCTGGTAAAAAAAAATCTTCTTTTGATTTTAGTTAGCGACAGTTTACAATGGAAAACGCAATATTATATAATTCATTTTTTTCTGATGGCAAACATTCTTGCGAAAATTAGATAATTGTTGAATTTTAATGAAACTGTCAGGACTTATTCACAAATGAATTAAACTATTTTTGAAATTATTATTTTAAAAAAATCTTGGTAAAAAGAGTTTTCTCATATCCGTTAGCCCACTCCACGGAAAGTCATGAAATTCTAAGAAATTAAATTTTGCTGGGAAAATTGGTTTTATTAGTTAATCGCAGGACTCATTGTGGAAGGGAAATCATCTCTTTTTTTGTTTTTTAACATTTATTTCCGAAAATCTGCTCCCAATAAAAAAATAAATAATGCAATAAAACTATGACATTATTTAAATTGATAAAGTTTTAATTGCTTTAATAAATAATATATGTTAAAGACATTATAGTCTAGACAAAAAAAAATCGATTAATAATGAAATTTGAAATTGTTTTCTTTTTTTACTTAGAAAATTTATAAAGTTTCAAAAATATTTTTAAAATACTTCAAAGATTTGTTGTCGTTAGTTTATTAACTTATTAAGTGAAGATTTTATTTACTAATTGAAAATTGACAATTTTAATACAAATTGTCAGGCCTTTATAATTTTAAAATAAATTTTTGTGTGTGTATTGATTTTTTTTTTCATGGTAATTTCTGTGTGCACATTAAAAGGTCGTGTGTTTCAGGGTTTCTTCCCATACAGGTAAAAAATTTGTAAAATTATGTTACCTGTGATCGCCATACACTTATCTTATTTCTCAACTGTCAACACATTTCAAATACGGCGGAAAAGATAGAAAGTTCAACTCTGTGTTTAAGAAATAGTTTTATTCTAAATTTCATGCTATAAATAAGGGATACTTGTGTAAATCAGATTAATTCAACATTAAAATTGCTAATTTTCTAAAAAATAAGGTGTCACATATGTATGTATTATTTTTGTAATATTTTTTAAACCGAGAATTAACTTTTGTTTACAAATGTATCGATCGCTCAAAAATGGCCAAAAGATTGAAATATTTTTTTAAAAATCTCAAAATTCTATATTCTAATCAGTATAATTTCTGTTTGACATACACCAGAGTATTTTGCTTACTGGATGTTAGCTTTCAGTTAAAACTAAAATAAAAGTTTCAAGAAAAGTTGTTTTTTTTTTATTCAATTTAGCAGTTAGTCATCGAAAATGAGTAGAGGTACCTACTATACAAGTATATTTGTGCATTTCAATGCCACCCAAGGATGTTTTTAATGAAAAAACTTGATTTTTCATATATCATTTGTATAATGCGACCATATCTTCTGAGCAATACAAGTAGGCCTAAAAACTACCATAATTAAAATTCATTTATGCAATTCATCCTGTGCAATCATCATTGACAGTGTTGTAGAATGATTCTCTAGGTTACCATTTGAATAGATAAAATGAGAGAAGAGATAGTTGATAGTTCAACTAAAACGATGGTATTTATATAAACGTAAGATAAACAAACTATAACTGTAATTATTTATCGCGAAATGAAAGTTCTTCTCTTGACTGGAATGAAATAAACATTAGCAGCCTTCCATTGAGGGAAAAAAACGTGGAGTTGGGAGACGGGATCAAACGGAGTCCGCCGTTTGTTTGAAGAGAAAGACAAGACGTCGAAATTGACTGATGTCATTTAACTACTGCCAGTTCTTCTACTGAGTTGAATGAAATGTTGGCTTTTATGTGCTCGTGTAGGACCCAACAGCCTGTGTTCATTCATCAGCGGAAGCCGATTACATTGGCTATTTATTTTTATCAATGATCTCCCCGATGCCATAAGATCACAAGTAGGCATGTACGCCGATGATACCACAATTTACTCTCGCCTCGATCAAAAATCTGGTGTTGGTGACAAGGCGAACCTCGCTGCCGAGCTTGAGAAGGACCTCCAATCCGTGGTGGATTGGGGTAAGAAATGGCTCGTAAAATTCAATTCTTCAAAATGAAGCTGCTGTCAATTAACCACCACAGACAACCGCACCTCCCTCCCATTAGCATAGAACAGGCTGGCCTCACAGAGAGTAAATCACTACGCCTGCTTGGCCTGACACTCTCAGCGGAGCTCAAGTGGAATGACTACGTCGAGTCCATTGCTAAATCCGCAGCTATGAAAGTCGGCTCTCAGTGCAGGGCCCGGAAATTCTTTCCGCCTGAATCTATCCTGCAATTATATAAATCCACCATCCGCCCGTGTATTGAGTACTGCTGCCACATCTGGTCGAGTGCCCCTTCTTTTCTCCTCGGGGTTCTTGACAAAATACAGCGAAGAATCTGTAATGTGACTGATACCGACTTGGCTGACCGCCTGCAGTATCTCTCTCACCGGCGTAACGTGGCTTCCCTGTGCCTCTTCTATAAATACTTTCATGGCTTCTGCTCTGACGAGCTTAAATCACTGGTGCCCCCTAGATGTGAATTTGCACGAAATACTAGATTGGCAACTAGGTCCCACCCTTTTACAGTGAAACCGATGAAATGTAACCGCAATTTCTACTCCAACAGCTTCTTTCCTCGCACTTCCCGCCTGTGGAATTCCCTACCGCATACTTGCTTCCCTGATGGCTACAACCTCCAGGAGTTTAAATGTAAGGTCAATAGACACCTCCTAACACACTAACTCACACCCACTCTCACCAACTCTCTTCCTATGTACATCCTAAGTCCTTCTGACATTTCCTATACCCAATCCCTCTATGTAACCCCCTGCGCTATAGTGGCAGTGGAATGCCTTGCTTGGGGTGACACGATTAAAAAAAAAAGTTTGAATTGTGCTTAAAATCCGGAAGGCTGCGCAGAGCCTTACGGTGTGTTCATTTATGTCATTCGCTCATTTGACGTGATACTGTTCACTTCAACTTACTCTGGGGCCTCGGTGAGGTTTATCAAACTGGCCTTGTGCTTTTTGCTTACTGGAAATAGTTAATTTAATCATTTAGCTTTCAATTAAAACTAAAATAAAAGTTTTAAGAAAAGTTTTTTTTTATTTTTAAAAATTCAAATTAAAAGTTAGTTGCTTACTGGAAATAGTTAATTTAATCATTTAACTTTCAATTAGAACTAAAATAAAACTTTCAAGAAAAGTTTTTTATTTTTAAAAATTCAAATTAAAAGTTAGTTATCAAACTGGCCTCGTGCCAAACACAACCGAAGTCTCCACAATTTAAAATATCAGAAGGTTGCTGAAAGAATAAAAGTGTTTTGTCTGTAGAATAAGTGAAAATTTTTTGTTAACTGAACAAAATAACAAATTTGTAAGAAGTAAAATAGAAGTCAAATAGAAAATGTACGTAGTTAATTAATTTGTATGAGTTAAATGTTCAAAGAGAAAATGTACGTAGTTAATTAATTTGTATGAGTTAAATGTTCAAAGAGAAAATGTACGTAGTTAATTAATTTGTATGAGTTAAATGTTCAAAGAGAAAATGTACGTAGTTAATTAATTTGTATGAGTTAAATGTTCAAAGAGAAAATGTACGTAGTTAATTAATTTGTATGAGTTAAATGTTCAAAGAGAAAATGTACGTAGTTAATTAATTTGTATGAGTTAAATGTTCAAAGAGAAAATGTACGTAGTTAATTAATTTGTATGAGTTAAATGTTCAAAGAGAAAATGTACGTAGTTAATTAATTTGTATGAGTTAAATGTTCAAAGAGAAAATGTACGTAGTTAATTAATTTGTATGAGTTAAATGTTCAAAGAGAAAATGTACGTAGTTAATTAATTTGTATGAGTTAAATGTTCAAAGAGAAAATGTACGTAGTTAATTAATTTGTATGAGTTAAATGTTCAAAGAGAAAATGTACGTAGTCAAATGTTCAAGAGAAGTAATAGTAAGGAGCAGAATATGTGTATGTAAAAGGATTAACAGGTTATTGGTTTATTAGTCTGTGTTCCTTCCCTTTTTTATGGTCGGTGAGAAAGTGAAAAGGAAGGTGAAGCAATAAAGGAATATTGTACTTATCGGACGTTAATTTTTAGGGGTCCGTTAAAGATATCTTGCTGTAGTTGTTTTTTTTTTTTGTTTTTTTGTTTTTTTTTGTTGTTTTTTTTTTCGACGGTGAGTGAGTAAAGACGAAGAAAGGAAAAGTGGAAGGAGAGGAAGAAGCAACGAGACATGACAGGGTCAGCGTCTTGAAATTTCTTTCTTACATTGTGACGAGGTCTTTATTGGATCTCTGTTCACATCGGACTGTTTTTGGCCGGTCAAGAGACGTGCATAAGTATTTACATCAAGCTCACGTGATCGGCTCGAACAGCATACCCACTTTTTAGCTGATAAAAATGTTTTACCGAGGTCATAGCTCAATTTGCTATTTCCTATCCAATCAGAATCCAAAATCTTAATTTTCACACCGGCTTGAGAAATTTGCCTTTGACTGGTTTTTCCAGAATATTGTCAATCATCCTGATCCGATTTTGCGGATGTTTAATTTTACTTTTTGCGTTTCATTTAATTGTTGAATTTTTATCCTGTATCTACAAATACCCACCCAGATCAATAGTTGAAAGAAAATCAATGTGTAATGTACTTTGTAATGTGTTCGGGCCAAGCGACCCTTCTTCTCAATTTAGCATTGCGATATTGCTAGTTCGTTTCTGTTGTCGGGTCATTCTGGGGTGATTTCTTACTTAAATGTGGTGATTGGGATAGCGTTTTTGGTTGGACGCTAGCTTAATTCTGTCCACTGATAAAATCTCTGATTTTCCGTTGCGTAAAATGGTGCTGGTTTTATTCTTTGACAAGATAAACACGTTTTAGTCGAATCACGAATATCTGTCTTAATATTTGACCATACAAAAAGTGTTTTTTTTTTTAATCATTTCACCCCGAGCAAGGCGGAAATGCCACTGATGTGCGGGGGACTACATAACTGTAAAAAGATTAATTGGAAGAGAGAGGAGTACAAAACAATTAGAAAGGAGCAATAGAAAGATGAGAATGCAAGTCTGATGACAGTTTCAAAGGTGGAGAAAAGGGGAAGGATATACGGGGTGGGGAAAGGGCTAGAGTCAAGTGGTTAATAGATGAGTATTGCAGCCGTCAGGAAAGCAAGAATATGGGAGCGATTTCCACAGGCGGGAAGTGCGAGAGAAGAAGCTGCAGGAGTAGAATTACTGTCTGCATTTGGCTAACCTAACTGCGAATGGGTGGGATCCAGTTGCCAATCTGGTTGCATGAGTAAACACCTGTTGAGGAGGCACCAGTGACTTAAGTTCGTGCGAGAAGAAGCCATGAAAGTATTTATAGAACAAAGGAAGGCCACATTTCGTCGGTGGGGAAGTGGCTGTAGTCGAGCCTCCAAGTCAGCACCTATCACGTTACTGACTCTCCTTTGGAGTCTATCGAGAACACTGAGGTGAACGGCAGGGGCGCCTGACCATAAATGGCAGCAGTACTCCATGCACGGTCGAATGGTTGACTTGTATATATGCAGGATGGATTCAGGCGGAAAAAACATCCTGGATCGACACAGTAACCCAACATTCTTAGCAGTGGATTTAGCTATGGATTCGATGTAGCGGTTCCATTTGAGATCAGAAGAGAGGGTAAGGCCGATGAGGCTCAGTGTATTGCTCTCAGGAAGAATCACTTGGTCTATGCTTATGGGAGGCAGAAGAGGTTGCCTGTGATGGTTGACAGACTGCAGCTTGGTCTTAGAGGCATTGAAGTTGACAAGGCACTTCTTGCCCCAATTCACCATGGTGTAGATCCCGTTCAAGGTCAGCAGAGAGATTATGTCTGTCCGCCACGACAGGTTTCTTACTGGTGCGGGAGTATATTGTGGTGTCATCTACGTAGATGCCTACTTGGGACTTGATCTCATCTGGGAGGTCGTTGATGAAAATACGGAAGAGCGTCGGGCCCAGGATAGAGCCCTGTGGGACACCAGCATTCGTGCTGTAGGATGAAGAGGCACGCCCATTCAAAACGACCTTCATTTTGTGGTTATTTTACAGTTGCTCTATTGCTTCGATGAGATAGTCCATGAAAATGTAGGAATATGGCATTTCGTAAGTTTGGAGGAATGTATAGTCGTGGATTTGTTTTAAATTAGTATAACACTACATCATTCCGTTGCTAAAGAGAGCTGGTAGTTAAAACAGTTGGAGTGATATCCTTGTGTCGTTAAATTCATGATAGTCTCTTTTTCCTGTTCAGATGCTATAGATTCAAAGTTAATATCAACAGAGCTAATATTGTGCATTTTAAGTCTGGGTAGTGTGCCTGTACATGTTGTCTGTACGATGTACGTTTCGATATTTGATGTAAAATTGTGATTTAGAGTCTAGTTGTCTTAATTCTCTAAGAGAATATTTGTTTATTGCAGGATGTAATGAGTATATTAATGGCTGAACTGTGTAAATTGTGAAATTTCTACCTTCTAATATGTGTTGATATGTAGCTGTAGGGAGTTCGGCCTTGTGTCAAACATAACCGAACTCCCTACAGCTTACAAGTTTTATGAAGAATTTATCATTATCAGAATTATCAGAAGGTTATTATCGTTATCATCAGAAGGTTGATTGTCGGCAGGTTGGAATATGTGGAATTGTGTGGAGTAGTGTAAGAATAAAAATCTACATATTGCATTTTAAAATAGAAATTTAATAAAATTTAATAACACAAGTAGTAGAAGTTAATGTTCAATTAGAAACATTATTAAGAAGTTAAGGGTAGAGTTCGTGTTTAATGATAACGTTATGGGTATCACGATTTGTAGAAAATGTTCGTAGTGGTAATTATTGAAAGAGTATATGCGTACGTACGTGTGTATGTGCGTTTGTTTTGTTAATGTTTCTTTGATTCGGTCTTGTGTCGGACATAACCGACCTCCCTACAGCTTACAAGTTTTTACAAGTTTTATGCAGAATTATCATCAGAGGTTGGAGATGTGAATTAGTGTGAAATAGTGACAAATAAAATATACATTTTTCATGTTAAAATAGGAATTTATTAAAAGCAAAGAAAAACAAGAATTCGTAGAAATTAATATTCAATGAGAAAGTCAAAGGTATCAGGAGTTGTAGAAAATGTTCGTATTAGTAATTGTTGAAAGTGTATATACATATGTATGTATTCAGTAGGAATGTCTTTGGATGGAGAAGAAGTAAAAGGAATGAGTACACGGGGAAAGAAAGAGAAAGAGAACAAGGTGCGACCTGACCTTATCGCCGGGTCGCTTTGAAGTTGAAATTACATTTTAGTTTTGTCTTTCTCGCTGCTCTCATCTGACTGTCTGACTGGCGCTGATCTCAGCCTTTTATTGTAATTTAGATTTTCGTACTGGATTGCTAAATCTTCTGGGTCTTGCAATTCACTCTCATTGGTTAGAAAACCAGTTTAATATCGACTTGCGAAATCTGGTTTCGACTTTTTCTTTAAGCACATGGTCAATCCTTTTTCTATTTGGGGAAAAACCAGGATGTCACACGTCATTGTGAATTTTTGTAAAAGTGAAGAAGAAGATTTATTTTAATTCTTAATTTCTTATCCCACTACAGATAATTCTTGATAGCGAGGTAGAGAGCAAACAGTTCCTGGGAAAAGGTACTGTAGTTTCTCTAAGCATGAGTTTCTCACACCATGAAACGCATACGCGAACACATACCTACACTGTTTGTTCAAAATGCTAAACACTCTATATATATATATATATATATATATATATATATATATATTATGGTTGGACATTCGTATTCGAGGATACCTGTCTACTGGGGAGGCTAGCTAATCCCCAATTGCAAATGCTTGCTCAGGCACACTTGTATTTTTTTAAATTGTGTGTCCGAGAAAATTAAATTTGTTAACTCCAATGGGGCACTTTGCGAGGTTGATCCTTACTCCATACTTCATAAGTCTACTAAGCACTTGTTGTAGACATTGCTTATGTTCTTCTATGTCTTTGTTAGCTTTCAAGTCATCCACGCAGGAAAAAACGAATGGTAAGCCTCTTAAAAATTCGTCTATATATCTCTGGAATGTTTGAGCGACATTACGTAGTTCAAACAGCATTTAAGTGAACACAAGCAATGCAAAGAAGTGATTACCGCAGTCTTGTGAACATCCTCATCAGTGATTAGTATTTGTTAACATGCACGAACTAAGTCGAATTTGGAAAATAGTGTAACCGTATAGTTATGTAGTGAAATCATTCAGAAATATCAAGAGATAATGGTCGGCTGAGGTCACTACATTTGACCGTCTAAAATTCCCAAATACGCACCATGTTGAATCATCCTTTCAGAGCAAGGTCCAATAACTTTTACAAGGTTGAATGATACCTTACTCCAATGATGATTTTTAGAATAGAATCGCTTATGGTTCTGTTTCCAAGTAGCGACTTCGCGCGGCGTAGTTATTGAGATGGTGCTCTGTCATCCAGTTCTGTGTTGATAGATAAATCGCGTAATATTTCTTTAGATTTTCCCGTTTTTTTTAAACTATTACTGGGTGTAAGATGTTGTAAAAATATACCTTCCAAATAAATAGGGTAAATAAATCGCGTCCTAGTCACCAATGTAATGTGAAGGCTGAGAAGAGAAATGAAAGAATGAACGCTTTTTCTCAGACAGATTTTTATTTTTAAATTTGTCCCTAGTAAAAGAGTTATCAGATTTGTTAAGTCAAGGAAGAAAGCCAGTGAAAACCAAACTAAAGCACATTCATTATTATCATCCACTCTAGATTGGCAAGTAAGAGTCGATCTCAAGAAAAAATTAAAATTCCCAGCACACATTTCTACCACGAAACTACGGCCGGACATAGTGATTCACTCAGAGTTAACAAGACAAATAATTCTGATTGAATTAACGGTTCCATGGGAAGAATATATGGAGAAAGCTTCGAGTGAAATTTGAACAAATACCAGGAACTCCTAGTAAGTTGTAGAACTAATGGATGTCACACATACTGTTTTCCAGTAGAGATAGAGTGTAGAGGATTCGCAGGTCAATCTATGATAAAAGCCCTCACCACCCTGGGGATAACCGGTCGAAAATGAAAGCAAGCAATTCAAATTATACTAGAAGCCGTAGAGAAGGTTACGAGAATGATTTGGATAAATAGGGCGAAAGATTGGTCCAGTGTGAGTTGAATTATGTTAATCATGAAAGCATAATTGGTATAAATCATATTCATACAAATCGATTTTTTTTATTTTTAATTATGTTAAAATTCAAAATTTAACACAGTTTTCGGCAATTATCCAATATTTGATGGAATTTTAATTAGTTTAGCTTTGTAGGCTTACGTTTGAAGATGTTTTATGAAAAATAACAATTAAAATAATATAAAACTTTCTTTTAAAAGAAATTACAATTTAATAACAGAATGAAAATAACAGCAGAGGTAACTCAATAATTTATGAAATGTTACGGTGTGACACACCCACTTGTGGAATCACACACACACACACACACACACACACACACACACACACACACACACACACACTTGTGGAATCACACACACACACACACTTACGCAATCACACAATTGTATGTATTAAATTTAGTATGTAGCCATTTTATATTTGAATAAATGTAAGCTGCTTGCTGATTGGGTTGAGCCAGCCAATCAGAATCAAGGTAAGTGAACTACATTTTTACCGCCAAATTGTGAGGGTGTTTGAACACCTATATATACAATTTGTCGCGCATTTTTAGCCAGTTAGTACTGACATTTCTTACGCACACATCATGGCATACGAGCCTAAAGCCTAACTCACTCTCTCATACAAATTCATTCTTTTGTACAACTAACAACATGAAGGTTATTCATGAACTCTCAAATTTGAACAATTCTTTTTAGCAACAATTTTCTTTACACAAATTTCTTATCACACTGATAAATCTTTCAACAACAATGAACATTCCAACTTACTTTAAAATCTCTGACAGAAATTTTCACACAGTCTATGGGAGTCAATTTCAAACGAAAAATTTCACATCATATTCAACATCTATGTAATTTATGTATTATTGTTAATATTTGTTAATACACTGTATAGTTGCAAATTAATGTTTTGTCAATTTCATTCCATTTTCTATTTGTTTAATGAATGATTGTCAACGCTTCTAAAAATAATGGTGGTTTGTAAGGATTTGGGTAGGAAGTTCATTTTGGAAGTGGTCTTGTGCCATGTGAAATCCAACAGAGAAATTAATCCAAATTAACCTTGCAGCTAGAAGCCCCCACAATGGCATTTATTAATTTTTATTTTTAATATCTATTTTTCATATTATTTTAGGTACCTCCACAAATTGTGAATTTCACAATTATTATTTTTTTTAACAAAATTAGAAAATTAGGAATTAAAATTAGAAAATTAGGAATTAAAAGTTGTTTTAAATGTTTAAGGAATGACTTGCAAAACGGGCTGTTGAATTTTATAAACGTCTTGAAGAGACTTGAATCAGAATCAAAGTGCGTTTTCTGTCGTTTTCCATCTAAGGGGAATAATCCAAAACACTTGTTAACTTCTAAAATAAATACAACCCCTATGGAAACTTGTTATGACCCCTATGGAACATCGTACTTAAATGAACATATTTATTTACACACAAATTTTTTTTTACTTATTTTAAAAATATAATTAGTGAAATTTTTTTTTTTTGATGGGCAATATAATCATCAATTCTTTATCTAAAAAAAAGACAACAGTTCTTTAGAAGATTTTTAAAATATTTTTAAAACTTTATGAATTATTATAATAATAAAAAAATGAAAACAACTTTTTTAAAATTTTATTACTAATCGAAAAAAATTTTCTTCAGACTATAATGTCTTTAATTATTATTATTTATTCCAGCAATTAAAAGCTTAACAAATTAAATTATATCAGAGTTTTATTGCATTTTTATTTTACTCTTCGGAGCAGATTTTCGAATAGTGCCGAATAATTTTAAATAAAAAAAATAGATGATTTATATTTAAGTTCTGCGTTTAATTAATAAAAAAATAATTTGCAGACAATTAAAAGTTATTAAAATTTCATGAATTTACGTGTAGAGGGTGTAACAGAGTTAAAAAATTTTCATCAATATTTTACAAAAATAATAATTTCAAAAATAATTTCATTCTTTTATGAATGAGTACTGAAAGTTTCATTAAAATCCGATAATTATTTGATTTTTGCGAGAATTTCCAAATTAATGTGTTTGTCACCGAAAAAGTAAGTTACGTAAAATTTACATGATCGATTGTAAATAGTCGTAACATTTTTTGCAACGCTAACTCAAATCAAAACAAAATTTTCTACCAGATTTTCGAACATGTTAAAAGGGATTAAAAAATTTTATAAAATAAATAAAAATTACTTTGATCTTTCCTCTTCATAACATTTTGATAGAAAAAGTTCGTTTTATTAAGTTTTGAACCTTTTTAATTCATACTATGCTGTTTTTTTTGTTGTTTTTTTGCGATGTAATGGAGGTACCTAGTTGAGCTATTGACTATTATGATGGAAACTGATCACTTGGTTTTTAAGTGATCAGTTGTTTCTTTATTTTTAGATTAAAAATGTTTGCTTTGAAAGTTCTTACGATACCTTTCAAAATTTAAAATAAGAAACAAAAAAGACCTTTGCTATTTTTATTTTAAATACTAAGAAAATGCAAATAAAAGACAAAGTTGTGTTTTTTTCTATGAAGAAAAATAGAAAATAAAAATGTTTACTGATATTACTTAATAGACTGGTCCACTCATTAAAAAAAATATATTAATTTGGGGAAATGATTTATAAATTAGCAGTCACTTAAACCTTCCTCAAGGTGCAACTAACATTTGTCAGACTGGAAAAATATTTTTTAAAAATTAGAATGGGAAGTCTGTAGAGATCAGAATTCTTCTGCGTGTTCTTTGCGGGGTCACCAATAGTTTGGGCCCTCCTTTACGTTTATCAGATTGGCCCTGTACCAAACATAACCGAAATCTCCACAATTAAATTATCAAAAGGTTGAAAAGATAAACTGTCTCGTTTCTATAAATAAGTTAAAATTTATTTATCGAGCAGAATAACATCCAATTTGTTTGTATGAATTTATTAAACTGAAAATGTTCTAAGAAAAAGTAAAGAGGTGAAGAAATTCAGAGTTCGTTTGTTTTAACAAAATGTGATTTGTGCAGAAAACGATAAGTCTTATACCTCGCTGTGTGTATCAACCAGTTGTAGCAACGTCTTTTTGCCTCTATTTTTTTTTTTTTTTTTTTTGTGGACAGAGAGTAGGTGAAGAGGAAGGAGAGATACAGTGAGAGGGTGCGAATACGGATCGTCCGATCGGCAGTCTGAGAATTTTCTGCTATATTGTGACGGGTGCTCTCTCTCTCTCTCTCTCTCTCTCTCTCTCTCTCTCTCTCTCTCTCTCTCTCTCGCTCTCTCTCTCTCTCTCTTCAAAATCTATTTGGCATCAGCTCGTTACTTTTTCTCAATTTGTAAGTCGCTGCTTTTTTCCTATTGGTCAGAATAAATTGGCCTTGGTCTTCTCTTGAGCCTGGAGCCAATCCTTTTTGCTATGAATCATAAGCAGATTTTTGCGCTGACTTGAAAACAGTGAAGAAAAGATATATTTTTATCCTGTATTCACAACTCCTGTTCATAAAATCGTTGATCATTTTTACTGAGTACCTAGTTGCTTTGCTTCTGTAAACATGTTTTTTTATTTATTTATTTATTTATTTATTTTTTTTTTTTTGGTGAGAAAACAATTTCTCATAAATATACAGAATGTTTTCCTCATCTTTGTTGTTTCAGCCGTTGTTCCCTCCAGGCTTCATCAGGTGTATGTTGTTCCTGGTACCTATGGGGAATTCCGAACTGAATATTTTATAATACTTGTAGGTAGATTGTTCTCGTTCCACTGCTTTTGTCTGGGGATGTCTCATCCGGCTCTTGTTTTTAGTGTTGTTTGCCCTGTTTCCAGTGAGTCCGGGTGCACTCTGCTTGGCCTAGGAATTGAACTATATTACCAAATTCACAAACCAGCAGTAATCGAAACTAGATTCTGTGGTGAATTTCCAGCTTTAAACATGCCTGCTGATGAGTGCTATGCATGTCCTGCTTGAAGCTTTTCTTTAGTTACAGCTGCTGCTGTTCAAGATGTACTGTCGTCTTTCTTTTCTATTAGCAGCCTCAAAGGCATGGTAGAATAATGGATTATGGCTGAGATTGTGGAATCGAAGAACTGAGTTTAAATTCCAGTCGAGTTCATTACATTCAGGGCCGAAGCTGATGCTAAAAAGACATCAGGCACAGAGAAAATTGCCCGGATTTCTTAGTTGACAATGTGATGACGTCATCAGTGTCATCCGTTTCCAGAAACTATGATTTTTGCGGATTTTTTCGGCTGTTCCAATGGAAATTAGGCACAGAACGTGAACGAAAGCAGGAAATTGGGTTCGGACTTTCTGAGTATAACCAGTCTTTTCTCCCAAAATTAATAAATAAACAAACAGATTTTTACTGCGTTCATTCGGATGTTTTCTTCGTTTTTCTTTCTTTCTTTCTTTATTTCTTTCTCTCTTCGTGAATTGTTTAGTTTGATTTCTAACGAAGAAATTTTTCTTGCCCGGATTTTCACTATGATTGCACGGATCGGCCCCCCGGACCCGTGCACGATGTGCCCGGTGTGCGCGATGTGCCCGGTGTGCCCGGTGTGCCCGGTAGTCAGATACTGCCATGATTACATTCACTTACATGTTAATACCCTTGGGAAATATATGAATCCATCTCTTCTCCCTCCAGCTATGGGTAAATAGTAGAACAGACTGGGTTCTTGGGTAGCAACCAGTCTAGGAGAAGAAAAACTCTGAATTCAAAACCAGTCTAGAGAGGGTTGGACAAAGAAACACCACTTCTACTGTGACATCTGTACATGTGGTGCCCTTATGATCCTAATGAGTTATGCAACTTGTATGTGATATCATATTTATTTCTATGCTAAGCCTACTATGAAGGTCTGAGCTGATTCTTTCAGGAATCTAAGAGTCCAATGTTATTCTTGTTGCACTTTATTCCACAGGTGCAGATTTTTTACTCCCTATACATGATCAGTGATGATGTATAGTGATGCTTTAGCAGCTTTATTTTTAGTGGGTGTCTCCTTTCATCTTTATATTCTTTGCTGCAACTGCAAAGATTGGAGTATACAGGGTTGGTCATATTCTCCCACCATGTTTGGCTTTGGTAAAGATTTCTCCGTAAAGTGAAGCTGCTCTCCTGATGTTTTATGAATCTAGAAATAAACTGCTCGAAAACCGAATGCATGGTCATCAGTAAAAAGGGCAGCCCAAAATGCCAAATACAGGTCGGGGATACCAGAATCAAGCAGGTACAAAAATTTAAATACCTGGGAAGCGTTATAACAGAAGACGGAAAGTGCGACACAGAGATCCGAAGGCGAATTGGCATGGCGAAGGAAGCATTCCAGAAATCGAGTAAGGTATTAAGAAACAGGACAATTTCGCTAGAAACTAGGAAGAGAGTACTGGATTGCTACGTGATGTCTGTGCTTCAATATGGCAGTGAATGCTGGACAATACCATCAAAGATGAAGGTAAAACTTGAAGCAACTGAAATGTGGTTCTACAGAAGGATGCTGTGAATATCATGGATCGAGCATGTGAGCAATGATGAGGTCTTGGAAATGAAGGAAACAAAAAGGAAATTAATACTGAGCATCAGGAAAAGAGAGGCTGAAGTTACTGGGACACGCAATGAGGAAGGAGGGTTTGGAGAATCTGATACTAACAGGCCAGATAGAGGGAAAAAGAGAAGGGGAAAGCAATGGATAACATATTTGAAGGACCTAATCAGGTGGATGACGGAACGAGGATTGCATGGTGTAACAGTAGAAGGCGTGCTCAGAGTCACCAGGAATAGGGAAAAGTGGAAGGCACATAGAAGAAGAAGAATCTTTTCCAGTAAACCCTTGACATAAAACCGAGAGACGGTGGCACTTTTCTACAACTCCACCCAGAATGGTCCCATGGAACAATAGCCTAGAGGATTAAAGCATTGGTTTGTGAATTTGGTGACAGAATAATTGTGAGTTCAATCCCTGAGCTGGGCGCTGCGTGCTTGAACTCTGTGGAAACAAAGCAAGCAATAATTGAACAGTGCTAAAAGTGGGAGCTGGATGAGGTATAGTTAGGGGCAGTGGAATGGGAACAATGTATTCCTATAGGTTAAATAAGAGATTCAGTTTGAAATTACCTTTTATTGTTGAAATAGTTAAATGTAATTGTCTCTTTAACAGTTTCTTTCCTTGAACTACCGATTTGTGCTTGGTTCTCTGAAAAATGTACGGAAATAGAAAACTTGAGCACCGTAGATAACGTGCAACAGAATTAACAGGACAGGTGTGTTCATCAACAGGTATAAAATCAACGGAAGGAACACGGATAATTGAAAAAGTAAAAAATGCTTCAAAGATTAAGTAAATAGATTAGAGAACTATTTCACGCTGAGAGAGAAAACTACAATAAACAAGAATACAGAAGGATTTTAAATATTAAAATCTGAAGTATGATTGGCACCGTACAAGATGAACAGGAACAAAGTAGCAGGATCAGATGGGATCATTATAAAAATGATATTATAGTGGGTTGCTTATTCTTTTTCTAGTTGTAGTGGGAGTCCGTTCTAGTGAAGGGTAGTTGTATATTGTTGAAGATTAACGGAATTTGGCCTCGTTGTAGATAGCCCACTATAAGTCATAAAATGATTACAAATCAAGAAAAGCAAATTGAGTTGAAAATAACATTTTTATATATACACATATCAATTAATGTTTTTACAATTAAAGTAATACTTGAATATAGGTCCAACGGAGGTTAAATTGTTCATGGCAAATAATAAGCTGAAAGATATTTAAGGCTTAGGAATGTGGGGAGTGTGTAAGTGAGGAATGTCTTTGATGTAGTCACTCCTTAGGTCAGTAAGTAGTTTTGAGACAGGGGAGAAGGAAAGAGAGGTGAAGGGACGAGTACAGTAGCCACTTGACTTGGTCAAGGGTGATATTAATTACTCTCGCCTGTCACCGTCGGTCTGTCTGCTGGGTGCTTTCTGTCTCGGCTTTTTATTTCGACTTTTTGGATCGCAGGTGATCATTTGGGATTCACACTTGTATTTGATTTTGGGCTTCCCATTGGCCGATAAATAAAATTCGCGTCGGCTCACGAACTGGAAATTTAATATTTAATTAATTTTTATTTTTCAACCGGAACATCTGCGCGAACCCGGATGCGCACGGACGACTTTTGGTCATTTGCTTTTTGGTTGTGAGGGTGCAAACATCCGGTCCATTGCTTTTGTTCGGTCGGTATCACCACACTATCAACTCTGGACAATTTCAACATTAACAAGATTACAGAGGTAATGTGAAATATACAACAGTGGTAACATACTGAAAGATGTCAATACTGCCTAAGAAGCCAGGTGCAAATGAATGTAAGCTCAACAGATTAAAGAACCACATAACCAAATTAACTGAATAGTGCTAAGCAGTATAACAATAGTTATTTCATCTCTAAACAATAAAAATAAATAAGTTACTTTCATGTTCGGATGTGCGTTGTGGTGCAGTGGATACCGGCTCGGAACGAGAAATCGGGGAGCCGAGTTCAAATTCCAGTTGAATTCATTGCATTCACTTACGCGCAAATACACTTGAGAAAGGTATTAATCCGTCTCTTCCTTCCAGTTATTGGTTAAATAACAGAGCAGATTGGGTTCTATAGCTTTGGCTGGCAACCAATCTACCGCAGAAAGCAATAGCAACCTACTGCCGGATAATCTTCTGCCCAGTCAGTCATGTCTCTTTCGAGACATGATCGCCCAAAGTGTGTATCACATATAGCACTTAACTGACTGACTGACTGAATATAATAGTTGGAATCATGATTAAGATTTCTAATGGGCATAAAGTCGGGAATAGGTTTTCTATTGTTCTGAAGTAATAAACTGATCCCCCAGTAATTACTACTGAATATAATAAATCTCTTCCCCATTTCGCTATGAGTCAAATAATAGGACAGATTGGGTTCTATAGCCTTGGCTGACAACCAGTCTACCGCCGAAAGTAATGGCAATTTTCACGTATGGCACTTAACGACTGACTTTCATGTTATATTTTTGTTCTAAAATTCATAGTTCCAATATTGTTTTTGTTACATTTAAAACTGTTTTAAGGTGGATAATTCAAAAATCAAAATACAGATGATATTTTGTACATACATCTTATGGGGTGAGAGGTTAGGGATTTGAAACTCCTCCAAGTTATATAAATAGTAATTGTGATAAGCTCGATGAAAAGAAAAAAATATACAAAGATGAAGAGGAACAACTTTACGAATCTGTTATATTCCGGGAAGGAATAACAGGGAAAAGAATAGTGTAAGAATAATACTTAACACTGAAGATAGATTAGAAGAGATTTATTATAAAACAGTACAATAAACCAATAGACGTACAAGAACAATCAACGTATAGTAACAGGAATAACGATCAAGTAGAAAATGTCTCTGCCTAGAACGTATGCGTCCGTCTAGTGACGTATGCGTCCGTCTAGTGACGTATACTTCCGTCTAGTGACGTATGATGTCTAGTGAAGTATGCTCTAGTCACAGTCTTTTATAGACTATATCCATTATGGGGTAGGATAGGATGTTCCTCTACAAAAGAGTCAAATTCATTATACTATTATGCTCTACTTTTTTATCTGAATCTCTTAAGCTGGCAACAACTGACATTGGGTTTTCCAGAAAGTTCATACCGATTTTTAGTCCATGTTCTAACACATTTGAATACATCAAATTTCTCAACAAATATGATATGCGTATATTTCTGATTAGAGCACACTTCAAAATATCTCTTGAGAAAGAAAATTTAAAATGACTTAATTTTTGTCAATTTTGCAACCCTATCAAAATGGGAGGTGCATTTTAGACACTTAATGCTTTTTCATTACTGTAAAGGCAAAAATGCCTTGAAAACAAGAAAGATATGTGCTGTATAAAGTGAAGATGCTTTAGCTGAATGAAATGTACGGAAGTGGTTTGCTAAGTTTAGAGTTGGTGATTGTAGCCTTAATGATGAATAACACTCAGGCAGAGACCAATCCCACCCCACAAATGATGACCAAATGAAGAACATTGATTGAAAAGGACCTGCATTACACAACGCTAGAATTGGCAGAAACACTATCTTTTTCAAAATCCACCATCCATGAGTACTTAGTGAGGTTTTGAGACTCAAATCACTACAATATTTGGGTACCTGACTGAAAAGAATCTTTTTAAATTTTCTGTATAAATAAAAATGCACCCTTTTTTTTAAGCAAATTGTGACAGGTGATGAGAAATAGATTACTGACAACAATGCACAGCAAAAAGAAAATCCCGGAGTAAGCAACATTAAAAAAAAAACTTTAGACAACCCCTCTCCCAAGCAGGTTTTCATTCTAGGAAAGTCATGCTGTGGATCTGGTGGGATTGGAAAAGAATCCTATACTATGAGCTTCTGCCAAGTTACCATTCAGTTGATTCTAAAACGTACTGCTCACAACTGGATAGATTAAAGGCAGCAATTAAAAACAAATACCCAAAATTGGCAAACAGGAAAGGTATTCTTTTCTCTCAGAATAATGCCAGACTTCAATTTTTTTTGGTGACCTAGCAAAAATTGTTGCAGCTTGGCTGGGATATGTTACTCCACCTACCATATTCACCAGACATTGCTTTTTCGGATAGTTCATGATCGCCTAAAGAGTGTATCACGTATGGCACTTAACTGACTGACTGACTGACTATAATAGTTGGAATCATGATTAAGACGTCTAGTGGGCATAAAGGGGGGATCAGTTTTCTATTATTATGAAGTAATAAACTGACCCCCCACTAATTACTACATAATAATATATCTCTTCTCCCTCTAGCTATGAGTCAAATAACAGGACAGATTGGGTTCTATAGCTTTGGCTGGCAACCAGTCTACCGCCGAAAGTAATGGCAACCTACTGCGGGATAATCTTCTGCCCAATCAGTCATCTCTCTTTCGAGACATGATCGCCCAAAGAGTGTATCACGTATAGCACTTAACTGACTGACTGACTGAATATAATAGTTAGAATTATGATTACGACTTCTAATGGTCATAAAGTCGGGGAACAGTTTTCTATTGTTCTGAAGTAATAAACTGATCTCCCACTGATTACTAATTAATATAGTAAATCTCAAATAGAACAGAAAAGATAAGTTTAACTTAATTGACACAAGGGCACTATAATGGAACACTAAGCAAGGATGCAAGAGCAATAGCTAATCTTAGTGTAATTATTGTATATATTATTGGATTAAAATGGATGATTTCTTAAATTATTGAGAAAATGTCCATTCATAGAGATGTTTAATCTGACTTAATATGTCTGCATTTGCTTAGAAATTAATTCTTTTTATTTAAAAGTGTTCTTTTAAACAGAGTTCGCAGTGCCATTTTAAGGATTTCCCATTTAAAGTTTGTAGAGATGGCTTATCTCTTTGTTCCTACATATATTTTGAAAGTGCTGTCATATACACCATTGTGCAAATTAATTGAAACAACTACTTTTGTTTCATTTCTTTTACCATACAGTTAGTTTTGGACCCATTGGAGTGATAGGATGTAATCGATTTCTATCTTTTTCTCAGATTAGATCATTTGCAGCAATATGAATCTATTTTTAGAGAGTATGATAAAATTTGTTTAGCTTTGAAAAATATTGCGACATCTGTGATTGCATTAGATTTTATCACACCCAGGCACTATTGTCTCGACTGTTGATTAATTGTTCTATGGCCACTGTCTATAATGGACGTTACTCCAAGGAAGTGTACAAAAATTTTAACGCTGCATGAACACACTGGCAAGCCTTACAGAGAGATTGTGGATATTGTTGTGTCAGTTTTTCAACTGTCAGTTGTGTCATCAAGATGAAGAAACAAACTGGATTCATCAAACCAGAACAAAAAGAAAACTGTGGTCAGAAAAAAAAACAATGCCAAGAGACAACGTATACGTGATCAGGGAAAGCGTGAAAGATCCTAGGAAGACATTATTCGTTTTGTTTTAACTAATTTGCACAAGGGAGTATATATAGGGAAAGATTTATGACAAAATGGAAGAAGCTTTCTTGCTGGGAATTTTAACTTGAAATTGCTCTTTTGCATCAAATCTTATTAGAAAAATATGCTCTCTACTGCAGGATTTGAACCTGTGTCCCCCAGGGGAAACTGTTATTAGATCTCATGTGCCTTGACTTCTCAGCTATGTAGGACCTCCTGATCAAACAAAGCCCTAATGACAGTTTTCACTAGGAGATGCAGGTTCAAATCCTGCCAGAGGATGCATATTTTTCTAACAATATTTCTTGAATACTCAGGTTGGTAGATAGAAAGAAATGAATAAGAGGTTTAATAAATAACTAAAAACAGCATCTACTCAAATAGGAGTATCCATTAATAATATCGTTTAAAAAAATTATATAATCATATAATTATGAATAAAAAGTATATTGCGACATGGAAATTTCTGTTTCGAGATTTCTATCTCATCATCAGACAATGTTAGATGTTGGTTGTGAAAATGATTTACATTTAAATACAAAAAACATTCGGTTTGCAACATCCAACACTGCCTGGTGACGAGATAAAAATCACAAAACATAGAAATGTCCCTGTTGCAACGAACCTTTAATTCATAGTTATGATTATATTATGCTCTACAATATTTACTGTATTGAGCACTTTTTATAAAAAAGTAAATGCCAGGGAACTCAGAATTGTAAAACCTTGAGTCCTCTTTACCTGGATTTATATATATATGTGTATGCATCGGTAATTCAGTAATGAATTAGAGCACTCTGGCTATTAGACGGGTATAATAATAACATACACGCTAAAAAGTATGCCTTCTTCTACCGAGCGCCCATAACCCAGAGGTTAAACTGCCGACTGGTGCCAATTTGGTCGGGTTTCAATCCTGAGTTAAAAGCAATCGGAGTCTAACCGTACTGATGAGCTGGGATACAGCGAAACAGGTCTGTCTGCGAATGACTATATATATATGTGTGTGTGTGTTTATATATATATATATATATATATATATATATATATATATATATATATATATTGGAGAAAGTTTACTTGTGATGCATTTTGTTTTTTTAAATTGTAGATGAGATGGAGTTAATAAGCAGGATATTATTTGTTTTTATTCATTGGATTCCTCAGGAGGGGCTGTTTTTTGTTTTGGAATATTCTAAGGGCCTTTTGATTTGTATTAAATATAAAATAATTAGGGTACTGAAGAAGTTTGAAAGTGCTTTCAATGTATTTCTCGTCTTTGTGTAAATAATTTGAGCTGCATATTCTTAGTGCTCTTAGGTAAAATCTGGTGATTGTGCCGGATTTTATATTGTTGTTATGATTAGAATAGACATTTATTAGGTTGTTTTGTTGGTTGATTTCTGGTGGAAATCCAGTTTTGAACCGCTGTTAATGTGGTGTAGCATTAAAAAAACATTCTAAATTCCTCACAGCCCTCTATCACGTGTTACGTGTAGTCATACCAACATAAATTCAGTCTAATGAAGTCCTAAGGGATGAAACAAATCACAAGTTAACTTTTTCCACTTTGTCATACTATTTCCCCAGTACTGTTTTATGTATATATATATATATATATATATATATATATATATATATATTGTAACTAAGTTGTAGAACTCCTAGGTTTTTTAACCTGTTGTTCATGCATTTACTTTTATAGAGCGTTATATTGGAATAGTTGTTACAATGGTTCATGAATTCATAGCACCACCACACAAAAACTTTCGCGTTTCGAAGCCGACCACGCGCCTTGGCCGCTTCTTCTTCAGGTGAAGAACTGTCTCATCAGATCTGAAAATTCAAATAGTTTTATTTAATTCAGAATATTCTCAAAAAATAGGTTAGCTCAGAAAAGATATACTGAATTTAGCTGAAGGGTTAAGAAGCATGAAGCATAACATAAAAAGTAGCGATCATACTGGAATGTCACAAATGTTAAAAAGACACATACGCCAAAACACATATATACAGAAATAATAAAAGAAAAGAAAAACAATCTAATAAACAAAAACAACATAAAGAAATAGAAATTAACACACACATAAACAAATGCAGACAAACTGACACTTAGGAGAGCCATATATACACAGGATAGACATGGAATATACACAAAACCTAAAATAACCATATAAAGAAAAAAAATTTCAAACACAAACATGAAAACTGAAAATGAGCATATAAGCCAAATATAATTACAGTCACAAATAATTGAAAAAATCCCCAAAAATAATAAAATAATAAAAAATATATTTTTTTAAAATTCACAAAAGAAGCTGAATTTGCTAGAACATTATTAGTAAGAAAAGAAACCAAATCCTATTAAACAAGTAATTTAACTCTGTTTTAGTGTTGGCATTTAAAAATCACTTTCTTCCGTTGGTCCACAAGCTGGCTAGTTTGACTAAATTTAGTTATTTTAGTTTTTCATCTCTCTCTCTCTCTCTCTCTCTCTATATATATATATATATATATATATATATATATATGTTTACCGCAATTTCTACCCCAACAGCTTCTTTCCTCGCACTTCCCGCCTGTGGAATTCCCTACCGCATGCTTGCTTCCCCGACGGCTACAACCTCCAGGAGTTTAAATGTAAGATCAATAGACACCTCCTAACACACTAACTTACACCCATTCCCTCCAACGCTCACCCTACGTACCTCCTAACTCGTCTATCACTATCCCTCTGACATTTCCCATACCCAATCCCTCTATGTAACCCCCTGCGCTATAGTGGCAGTGAAATGCCTTGCTTGGGGTGACACGATTAAAAAAAACAAACCTAGTGACATGCCCTTTAATGTAATATATTTGTTCCTTTCTTTTCATTTTTTTTATTATTTTCCCACGATTTTTGTTACCTATCCCCATTTTTTAGTTTCAGTTTAAACTTAATTAAATCTTACTTTACTTAATTTATTAACAAGCCCAATTCATAATTTATTACAACTTTAACTTTAGCAACACCAATAGCTAAATATAATTCAAATTGGAAAACTGTCTGTTCATAAGGTCGTGATTGTCTATGCATACATGTGTGTGTATATATATATATATATATATATATATATCTGTACACGCTTATTTACACTGCCACACTTTCTTATATTTCTTTTGCAACCATTATTTTTTTTTAAATATACATCACATTTTTTTTCATATTCATTTATGCTAATATTTTTACTTATAATTTTGATACTATTTATTTAATTTTTTTATTTGTCTTCAAATGAAATACCCATTCAAACATTTCATCCTTAATGTGGGTGTGCGCAGTGGTGCGGTGGATATTGGCACAGAACAAGAAATTGGAGAGCCGAGTCCGAATTCCAGTTAAATTTGTTGCATTCACTTACATGCAGATACTCTTGGGAAAGGTATTAATCCATGTCTTCCCTCCAGCTATGGGTCAAATAACAGGACAGATTTGGATCTATAGCCTTGGTTAGCAACCAGTCTACCGCACAAAGTAATGATAACCTATTGTGGGAAAAACTTCTGCCCAGTCAGTCATTTCTCTTTCAGGACATGATCACCCAAACGTGTTTTATGTATGGCACTTAACTGACTGATTAATCCTTAATGTAAACAAACTAGTTACGTTCCCTAAGTTTAGATATCAAAATCAAAAACAGATAAATTACTTTCTTTTGTGTACATAGAATGAGGTTCACGTTGCATTCTCAGAACGCAAGGTTTGCCGTTTTTTGAAATTTTTCGTAAATCTCATTTCGCCGTTAGTCATTTGAGTTTGTACATCTACGACACACTTGTATATCGTTATAATGGGGCCTCACATAGGTGAGGGGGGGCCGGTTTGCAAGTGAAACCGTTGAGAGGAAGGTCTCGAAACGGTGCACATTCTCTCCTGATGACCCCAGTTTAAATATAAATTCGAGAGGAACACAATAAATTAAATGAAACCATATGACGTAGAGAATCTCGGTGGAAATGTCATTGGCATGAGAAGCATAACACATTCAGCTCGCTTCAGGTGAGTTTCAATTCAGTCAGTTAAGTGCCATACGTGAAACACGCTTGGGCGATCATGTCTCGAAAGAGACTTGACTGACTGGGCAGAAGATTATCCCGCAGTAGGTTGTCATTGCTTTCTGAGGTAGACTGGTTGCCAGCCAAGGCTATAGAACCCAATCTGTCCTGTTATTTAATCCATAACTGGAAGGAAGAGACGGATTAATACCTTTCCCAAGGGTATTTGCGCGTAAGTGAATGCAATGAATTCAACTGGAATTCGAAATCGGCTCCCTGATTTCTCGTTTCGAGCTGATATCTACTGCACCACAACGCACATCAATTACTTTTCAGTAATTTACTTCTTAAGTAAATAGTGACAGTAGTTGCAATGAGAACTTTATCTTATTTGCTGGGTTCACTTCTAAATTAACTGGTTAACAACTGATTGTGCACTCAGGTCATTTTCGACTCTCGTTAGAAGAAACAAAAATTGGCAAAAATGGTACACACTGGGTCTATTCATTTTGTTTATGTATGGGATCTTTAAATTTTAATCTCTTACTATCTGTTTTTCATCATCCAAATCTATTTCTTTTTTGGAATGTTCAAGGAAAATATTATTGTTATTTGCAGAATTTAATCAAAATCTACATTTGCCATGTTTTCCTTCTTTTTTTTAACTGATTGAACTTTTGAAACCTTGATTTGAATCTTTACTCAATTTTGGAAACCACTTTCAGTCGACTGTTATCATTTGACTGTGAAATTATAACAATCACCTTCCTTTTTTGATAGAAATACAATCATTAATTTTATTCCTGTAAAAAGTGGAAGATCACACAAATTTAACATTTGACGAAAAGATCTCTGAAACTCATGAGCAAAACATTCACTGATAAACTGAGCCAAGAAAGTTTTATAACATTCAAACTAATTTTGCGGTCACATAAGTATGCAAAATAAATCACTGTTACAAATGAAACCAAATTGTATAAAAATGTAAAACTATTTTCAGGATGTGTAATTAAGCTGAGTTGATCCATAAAATCCACAACTTAAAATAAATCAAAATACATTCAAAGCACCAGTGATTGCAAATGTGTTATACCCTGAGCAACGAGGTGGATTTGCCCACACATGTATAAATGTGAGAATGGAACATGAGACTAGGAATGACAACAAAAGTCATATTTAGCAGTCATCTGAGACAATACAGTAATAATCTGCAGCTGGACTTACTCTAAAATTGGACTGAACTCCACTAAGTAATAGACACATTACAACAAAAGGTAGGGAATACCTTATTCTTAGTGAGGCATTTCAACCCAGGAACTTAAGGTTACAAGAAGCAGTATCCATCTCATCTTTAAGACAAGCATATTAATTAAATCTCAATCTCACACTTGATATAATGCTCTTCTAAATGTCAGAATCCAGTGTTAATCGGAAAAAAGATTCTCAGAGCATGTCACCATTTACAATAGAAGGATCACTCATTTTCAGGATAAACAGTGGGTCTCCCTTCCATCTAAGTGCATGCCTCTAAAAGCTGAAAAGTTTTTTTATTTTTATTTTTTGTTTTATTTTTGCATCTTCCTTCCAGGAGCTGACTTTATCATTATCTTTTGTACACATCCAGCCTAGGAAATATAACTGCCAGGTATGCTGGCAAGTCTTAATATTTAGCATTCCTAGACCACCCTCAGGAGAATGAAGGTAACAGATTTCATGCCTCCAAATAAGTAAAGACAAAGGACATTGAATCTGAATGGGTGTGTGATCAAGTTACTGTTGAAATAAAAATTATGTTTAATATAAGTTAATAATTAGAAAGTTAATATTTTTATTTTACGCTGTAGACATTCAACATTTATTTTGGCAGTGGGTGTCTGTTCGACATTACATCCATCCTTTTTTTTTTTTAGTGGCAGCTTTAACGATGTAATCACCAATGCTAACTGATCATTTGCTGTATCGCTGAAATGGATATACAGAGAAAGTGTGCTGCATATTATTATTCAGCACAATATCCATTGCTAAACAGATATACACAGAACAGTACAATAGTTACAATGACAGACAAGACAGAACTTAAAACACAGAGAGAAGGGGTTTAGATAGTTGCCTAAATAATCAGGCCAAATATTACTTGAATACCACTCAAATGCTATTATTCTTGATTTAAATACACTATTTCAGGCTATGGGTTATTCCATTATTGAGAGTGCTGCAGGGATATCAGCCACTCTACAACATTCATTGTAATTAACATATGCTGGCTTTCAAAAGACTTTATACAAGAGTTTCTTCAGAGTGAAACCTTAAAACATTTTGTATAAGGCAGATTTTTTTCCAGATTTTTTACATTAATTAACAAATTCATGGAAAGAATTTTACCGTTATTGATGCTGAAGGTATCATTACTGTTTCTTTTTTTTTCTTTTTTTGGAGAAAATGCAACTTTATTGTTTCTATATCCTACAAAAGAATTTGCATTATTTTTCCCCACAACTGGCAGTTGTTTCTGTGGAACTGGCAAACAGTGATTATGTATTTTTAGTGAACATTTGAAATTGATTTCTGATGACTTCGCATCGTAATTTGTAGCCATTATTAATATCAACCTTTGATCCTTTCATTATTGATGTAGATCAGGTGATGGATCCAAGTTTGGTTGAAGAATTTTTCATGTTGAAATATTATATTACAGCTAAAATCTCACAAATAAGATTATCAAGTCATGTGGATATATACAAGAGCGTTGTGTGGGAGTTACCCATTTAATAATGGACTCTTCTTTGCCTATATTAACCGAGAGTTAATTACTCTCGAGGACATGTGCAGGAGTGAGAGAGACTCTCGTGAGGACTCTTGTGTGGAGTGAGCAAGTGTGACAGAGACTCTGGTTCCCGTACAATTTCAGTTCAGAGCAAGCTATTATTACTTTCCTCTTTATATCTCCTTGTATTAGTTTGTATTTCTTCTAGACGTAATATATATTCTTGAACCTACCACCTGGTTTACTTATGATTTTAGGGTTCCATACCAGGTCCATATCAACTGGTGACGAAGATTCGAACAATTCACGCAGGGAAGGAATACCTTTTTCTTTGAGCAGTCGCCATATCAACTGCCGACGAAGGATTCGAACAATTCACCCAGGGAAGGAATACCTTTTTCTTTGACCAGTCGCCACATCAAATGGCGACGAAAGATTCGAACACTTCACGCAGGGAAGGAATACCTTTTTTGACCAGTCGCCACATCAAATGGCGACGAAAGATTCGAACAATTCACGCAGGGAATGAATACCTTTTGCTTTGACCAGTCGCCATATCAAATGGAAACGAAAGATTCGAACAATTCACGCAGGGAAAGAATACCTTTTTCTTTGACCAGTCGCCATATCAACTGCCGACGAAAGATTCGAACAATTGACGCAGGGAAGGAATACGTTTTTATTTGACCAGTCTCCATATGAACTGCCGATGAAAGATTCGAACAATTCCAGCAGGGAAGGAATACCTTTTTTTGACCAGTCGCCACATCAAATGTCGAGGAAAGATTCGAACAATTCACGCAGGGAAGGAATACATTTTTCTTCGACCAGTCGCCATATCAAATGGCGACGAAAGATTCGAAAAATTCACGCAGGGAAGGAATAACATTTACTATGACCAGTCGCAATATCAAATGGCGACGAAAGATTCGAACAATTCACGCAGGGAAGGAATACCTTTTTCTTTGACAAGTCGCCATTTCAAATGGCGACGAAAGATTCGAAACAGTAACGCAGGGAAGGAATACATTTTTTCTTTGACCAGTCGCCATATCAACTGCCGACGAAAGATTCGAACAATTTATGCAGGGAAGGAATACCTTTTTCTTCGACCAGTCGCCATATCAAATGGCGACGAAAGATTCGAAAAATTCACTCAGGAAAGGAATACCTTTTTCTTTGACCAGTCGCCATATAAAATGGCGACGAAAGATTCGAACAATTCACACAGGTAAGGAATACCTTTTTCTTTGACCAGTCGCCATATCAAATGGCGACGAAAGAGTCGAACAATTCAAGCAGGGAAGGAATACCTTTTTCTTTGACCAGTCGCCATATCAAATGTCGACGAAAGGTTCGAGCAATTCACGCAGGGAAGGAATACATTTTTTTACCAGTTGCCATATCAAATGCCGACGAAAGCTTTGAAAAATTCACTCAGGAAAAAAATACCTTTTTCTTTGACCAGTCGCCATATCAAATGGCTACGAAAAATTCGAACAATTCACGCAGGGAAGAAATGCGTTTTTCTTTGACCAGTCGCCATATCAAATGGCGACGAAAGATTCGAACAATTCACGCAGGGGAGGAATACATTTTTCTTTGACAGTCACCATATCAAATTGCGACGAAAGATTCGAACAATTCACGCAGGGAAGGAATACCTTTTTCTTTGACCAGTCGCCACATCAAATGGCGAGGAAAGATTCGAACGATTCACGCAGGGAAGGAATACCTTTTTCTTTGACCAGTCGCCATATCAACTGCCGACGAAAGATTCGAATAATTCACGCAGGGAAGGAATACCTTTTTTTAACAGTCGCCATATCAAATGGCGACGAAAGATTCGAACCAGTAACGCAGGGAAGGAGTACATTTTTCTTTGACCAGTCGCCATATCAACTGCCGACGAAAGATTCGAACAATTTACGCAGGGAAGGAATACCTTTTTCTTTGACCAGTCGCCATATCAACTGCCGACGAAAGATTCGAACAATTCAAGCAGGGAAGGAATACCTTTTTCTTTGACCAGTCGCCATATCAAATGGCGACGAAAGGTTCGAACAATTCACACAGGGAAGGAATACATTTTTCTTTGAGCGGACGCCATATCAAATGTCGACGAAAGGTTCGAACAATTCACGCAGGGAAGGAATACATTTTTCTTTGACCAGTCGCCATATCAAATGGCGACGAAAGATTCGAAAAATTCACGCAGAGAAGGAATACTTTTTTCTTTGACCAGTCACCATATCAAATGCCGACGAAAGATTCGAACAATTCACACAGGGAAGGATACATTTTTCTTTGACCAGTCGCCATATTAAATGGCGACGAAAGATTCGAACAATTCCAGCAGGGAAGGAATACCTTTTTCTTTGACCAGTCGCCATATCAAATGTCGACGAAAGGTTCGAAAAATTCACGCAGGGAAGGAATACATTTTTCTTTGACCACTCACCATATAAAATGGCGACGAAAGATTCGAACAATTCACACAGGGAAGGAATACATTTTTCTTTGACCAGTCGCCATATCAAATGGCGACGAGAGATTCGAACAATTCACGCAGGGAAGGAATACATTTTTTTTTACCAGTTGCCATATCAAATGCCGACGAAAGCTTTGAAAAATTCACTCAGGAAAAAAATACCTTTTTCTTTGACCAGTCGCCATATCAAATGGCTACGAAAAATTCGAACAATTCACGCAGGGAAGAAATGCGTTTCTCTTTGACCAGTCGCCATATCAAATGGCGACGAAAGATTCGAACAATTCACGCAGGGGAGGAATACATTTTTCTTTGACAGTCACCATATCAAATTGCGACGAAAGATTCGAACAATTCACGCAGGGAAGGAATACCTTTTTCTTTGACCAGTCGCCACATCAAATGGCGAGGAAAGATTCGAACGATTCACGCAGGGAAGGAATACCTTTTTCTTTGACCAGTCGCCATATCAACTGCCGACGAAAGATTCGAATAATTCACGCAGGGAAGGAATACCTTTTTTTAACAGTCGCCATATCAAATGGCGACGAAAGATTCGAACCAGTAACGCAGGGAAGGAGTACATTTTTCTTTGACCAGTCGCCATATCAACTGCCGACGAAAGATTCGAACAATTTACGCAGGGAAGGAATACCTTTTTCTTTGACCAGTCGCCATATCAACTGCCGACGAAAGATTCGAACAATTCAAGCAGGGAAGGAATACCTTTTTCTTTGACCAGTCGCCATATCAGATGGCGACGAAAGGTTCGAACAATTCACACAGGGAAGGAATACATTTTTCTTTGAGCGGACGCCATATCAAATGTCGACGAAAGGTTCGAACAATTCACGCAGGGAAGGAATACATTTTTCTTTGACCAGTCGCCATATCAAATGGCGACGAAAGATTCGAAAAATTCACGCAGAGAAGGAATACTTTTTTCTTTGACCAGTCACCATATCAAATGCCGACGAAAGATTCGAACAATTCACACAGGGAAGGATACATTTTTCTTTGACCAGTCGCCATATTAAATGGCGACGAAAGATTCGAACAATTCCAGCAGGGAAGGAATACCTTTTTCTTTGACCAGTCGCCATATCAAATGTCGACGAAAGGTTCGAAAAATTCACGCAGGGAAGGAATACATTTTTCTTTGACCACTCACCATATAAAATGGCGACGAAAGATTCGAACAATTCACACAGGGAAGGAATACATTTTTCTTTGACCAGTCGCCATATCAAATGGCGACGAGAGATTCGAACAATTCACGCAGGGAAGGAATACCTTTTTTTTACCAGTGGCCATACCAACTGGTGACGAAGATTCGAACAATTCACGCAGGGAAGGAATACCTTTTTCTTTGACCAGTCGCCACATCAAATGTCGACGAAAGATTCGAACAATTCACGCAGAGAAGGAATACCTTTTTCTTTGAACAGTCACCATATCAAATGGCGACGAAAGATTCGAACAATTCACGCAGGGAAGGAATACATTTTTCTCTAAACAGACGCCATATCAAATGGCGACGAAACATTCGAACAATTCACGCAGGGAAGTAGTACATTTTTTTTGACCAGTCGCCATATCAAATTGCGACGAAAGATTCGAACAATTCACGCGGCGAAGGAACACCATTGTCTTTGACCAGTCGCCATATCAAATGGCTACGAAAGATTCGAACAATTCACGCAGGGAAGAAATGCGTTTTTCTTTGACCAGTCGCCACATCAAATGTCGACGAAAGATTCGAACAATTCACGCAGGGAAGGAATACATTTTTTTTACCAGCCGCCATATCAAATGGCGACGAAAGATTCGAACAATTCACGCAGGGGAGGAATACATTTTTCTTTGACCAGTCACGACATTAAATAGCGACGAAAGATTCGAACAATTCACGCAGGGGAGAAATACCTTTCTCTTTGACCAGTCGCCACATCAAATGGCGAGGAAAGATTCGAACGATTCACGCAGGGAAGGAATACATTTTTCTTTGACCAGTCGCCATACCAACTGCAGACGAAAGATTCCAACAATTCACGCAGAGAAGAAAATCTTTTTTCTATGAGGAGGCGCCATATCAAATGGCGACGAAAGATTCGAACAATTCACGCAGGGAAGGAATACCTTTTTCTTTGAACAGTCGCCATATCAAATGGCGACGAAAGATTCGAACAAGTAACGCAGGGAAGAAATACATTTTTTTTTACCAGTCGCCATATCAACTGCCGACGAATGATTCGAACAATTTACGCAGGGAAGGAATACCTTTTTCTTTGACAAGTCGCCATATAAAATGGCGACGAAAGATTCGAACAATTCACGCAGGGAAAGAATACATTTTTCTTTGACCAGTCGCCATATCAAATTGTGACGAAAGATTCGAATAATTCACGCAGGGAAGGAATACCTGTTTCTTTGACCAGACGCCATATCAAATGGCGACGAAATATTCGAACACTTCACGGTAGGGAAGGAATACATTTTTATTTGACCAGACGCCATATCAACTGCCGACGAAAGGTTCGAAAAATTCACGCAGGGAAGGAATACATTTTTCTTTGACAGTAAGCCATATTAAATGGCGACGAAAGATTCGAACAATTCACGCAGGGAAGGAATACATTTTTCTTTGACCAGTCGCCACATCAAATGGCGACGAAAGATTCGAAAAATTCACGGAGGGAAGGAATACCTTTTTCTTTGACCAGTCGCCATATCAAATTGCGACGAAAAATTCAAAAAATTCACGCAGAGAAGGTAGACATTTTTTTTAACCACTCGCCATATCAACCGGTGACGAAGATTCGAACAATTCACGCAGGGAATGAATGCCTTTTTCTTTGACCAGCCGCCATATCAAATGTCTACGAAATATTAGAAAAATTCACGCAGGGAAGAAATGCGTTTATCTTTGACGAGTCGCCATATCAAATGGCGACGAAAGATTTGAATAATTCACGCAAAGAAGGAATACGTTTTTCTTTGACCAGTCGCCATATCAAATGGCGACGAAATATTCGAACACTTCACGGTAGGGAAGGAATACATTTTTATTTGACCAGACGCCATATCAACTGCCGACGAAAGATTTGAACAATTCACGCAGGGAAGGAATAACTTTTTCTATGAGCAGTCGCCATATCAAATAGCGAAGAAAGATTCGAACAATTCACGCAGGGAAGGAATACCTTTTTCTTTGAACAGCCGCCATATCAAATGGCGACGAAAAATTCGAACCAGTAACGCAGAGAACGAAAACCTTTTTCTTTGACCAGTCGCCATATCAAATGGAAACGAAAGATTCGAACTATTCACGCAGGGAAGGAATACGTTTTCTTTGACCAGTCGCCACATCAAACGGCGAGGAAAGATTCGAACAATTCACACAGGGAAGGAATACCTTTTTCTCTGACCAGACGCCATATCAAATGGCGACGAAAGATTCGAACAATTCACGCAGGGAAGGAATACGATTCTTTTTGACCAGTCGCCATATAAAATTGCGACGAAAGTTTCCAACAATTCACGCAGGGAAGGAATACCTTTTTCTTTGACCAGTCGCCAATCCAAATGGCGACGAAAGATTCTAACAATTCACGAAGGGAAGAAATACCTTTTTCTTTTACCAACCGCCATGACAAATGTCGACGAAAGATTCGAACCAGTAACGAAGGGAAGGAATACCTTTTTCTTTGACCAGTCGCCATATCAACTGGTGACGAAGAATCGAACAATTCACGAAGGGAAGAAATACCTTCTTCTTTGACCAGTCGCCATATCAACTGGCAACGAAAGATTCGAACAATTAACACTGGGAAGGAATACGTTTTTCTTTGACCACTCGCCATATCAAATGGCGACGAAAGTTTCGAAAAATTCACGCTGGGAAGGAATACATTTTTCTTTGACCAGACGCCATATCAAATGGCGACGAAAGATTCGAACAATTCGCGCAGGGAAGGAATACCTTTTTCTTTGACCAGCCGCCATATCAAATGGCGACGAAAGATTCGAACCAGTAACGCAGGGAAGGAATACCTTTTTCTTTGACCAGTCGCCATATCAACTGCCGATGAAAAATTCGGACAATTCACGCGGGGAAAAAATACCTTCTTCTTTGAATAGTCGCCATATCAAATGGCGACGAAAGATTCGAACAATTCACGCAGGGAAAGAATAACTTTTACTATGACCAGTCGTCATATCAAATAGCGACGAAAGATTCGAACAATTCACGCAGGTAAGGAATACCTTTTTCTTTGACAAGTCCGCCATTTCAAATGGCGACGAAAGATTCGAAACAGTAACGCAGGGAAGGAATACCTTTTTCTTTGACCAGTCGCCATATCAAATGGCGACGAAAGATTCGAACAATTCAAGCAGGGAAGGAATACCTTTTTCTTTGACCAGTCGCCACATCAAATGGCGAGGAAAGATTCGAACGATTCACGCAGGGAAGGAATATTTTTTTTGACCAGTCGCCATATCAACTGCCGGCGAAAGATTCCAACAATTCACGCAGGGAAGGAATACTTTTTTATGAGGAGTCGCCATATCAAATGGCGACGAAAGATTCGAACATTTCACGCTGGAAAGGAATACCTTTTTCTTTGAACAGTCGCCATATCAAATGGCGACGAAAGATTCGAACCAGTAACGCAGGGAAGGAATACATTTTTCTTTGACCAGTCGCCAAATCAAATGGCGACGAAAGATTCGAACAATTCACGCGGGGAAGGAATACCTTTTTCTTTGACCAGTCTTCCCATATCAAATGTCGACGAACGGTTCGAACAATTCACGCAGGGAAGGAATACATTTTTCTTTGACAGGACGCCATATTAAATGGCGACGAAATATTCGAACAATTCACGCAGGGAAGGAATACATTTTTCTTTGACCAGTCGCCACAGGAAATGGCGACGAAAAATTCGAAAAATTCACGCAGGGAAGGAATACATTTTTCTTTGACCAGTCACCATATCAAATGGCAACGAAAGATTCGAAAAATTCACGCAGGGAAGGAATACCTTTTCTTTGACCAGTCGCCATATCAAATGGCGACGAAAGATTCGAAAAATTCACCCAGGGAAGGAGTACCTTTTTCTTTGACCAGTCGCCATATCAACTGCCGACGAGAGATTCGAACAATTCACCCAGGGAAGGAATACCTTTTTCTTTGAGCAGTCGCCACATCAAATGGCGAGGAAAGATTTGAACACTTCACGCAGGGAAGGAATAACTTTTTTTGAACAGTCGCCACATCAAATGGCGACGAAAGATTCGAACAATTCACGCAGGGAAGGAGTACCTTTTTCTTTGACCAGTCGCCATATCAACTGCCGACGAAAGATTCGAACAATTCACCCAGGGGAGGAATACCTTTTATTTGACCAGTCGCCACATCAAATGGCGCCGAAAGGTTCGAACAATTCACGCAGGGAAGGAATACCTTTTTCTTTGACCAGTCGCCATATCAACTGCCGATGAAAAATTCGAAAAATTCACGCGGGGAAGGAATACCTTCTTCTTTGAATAGTCGCCATATCAAATGGCGACGAAAGATTCGAACAATTCACGCAGGGAAGGAATACCTTTTTCTCTGAACAGTCGCCATATGAAATGGCGACGAAAGATTCGAACCATTCACGCAGGGAAAGAATAATTTTTTCCTATGACCAGTCGACATATCAAATGGCGACGAAAGATTCGAACAATTCACGCAGGGAAGGAATACCTTTTTCTTTGACAAGTCGCCATTTCAAATGGCGACGAAAGATTCGAAACAGTAACGCAGGGAAGGAATACCTTTTTTTTGACCAGTCGCCATATCAACTGCCGACGAAAGATTCGAAAAATTCACTCAGGAAAGGAATACTTTTTTCTTTGACCAGTCGCCATATAAAATGGTGACGAAAGATTCGAACAATTCACACTAGGAAGGAATACCTTTATCTTTGACCAGGCGCCACATCAAATGGCGAGGAAAGATTCGAACGATTCAAGCAAAGAAGGAATACCCTTTTCTTTGACCAGTCGCCACATCAAATGGCGAGGAAAGATTCGAACGATTCACGCAGGGAAGGAATACATTTTTCTTTGACCAGTCGCCATATAAATTGCCGACGAAAGATTCCAACAATTCACGCAGGGAAGGAATACTTTTCTATGAGGAGTCGCCATATCAAATGGCGACGAAAGATTCGAATAATTCACGCTGGAAAGGAATACCTTTTTCTTTGACCATTCTTACCATATCAAATGTCGACGAAAGGTTCGAACAATTCACGCTGGGAAGGAATACCTTTTTCTTTGACCAGTCGCCACATCAAATGGCGACGAAAGATTCGAACAATTCACGCAGGGAAGGAATACATTTTTTTGACCAGTCGCCACATCAAATGGCGACGAAAGATTCGAAAAATTCACGCAGGGAAGAATACATATTTCTTTGACCAGTCACCATATCAAATGGCAACGAAAGATTCGAAAAATTCACCCAGTGAAGGAGTACCTTTTTCTTTGACCAGTCGCCATATCAACTGCCGACGAAAGATTCGAACAATTCACCCAGGGAAGGAATACCATTTTCTTTGAGCAGTCGCCACATCAAATGGCGACGAAAGTTTCCAACAATTCACGCAGGGAAGGAATACCTTCTTCTTTGACCAGTCGCCATATCAACTGCTGACGAAGATTCGAACAATTCACGCAGGGAAGGAATAACTTTTTCTTTGACCAATCGCCATATCAACTGCCGACGAAAGATTCGAACAATTCACGCAGGGAAGGAATACGTTTTTCTGTGACCAGTCTCCATATCAACTGCCGACGAAAGATTCGAACAATTCCAGCAGAGAAGGAATACCTTTTTCTTTGACCAGTCGCCATTTCAAATGGCGACGAAAGATTCGAAACAGTAACGCAGGGAAGGAATACCTTTTTCTTTGACCACTCACCATATCAAATGGCGACGAAAGATTAGAACAATTCACGCAAGGAAGGAATACATTTTTTTTACCAGTCGCCACATCAAATGGCGACGAATAATTCGAACAATTCACGCGGGGAAGGAATACATTTTTTTTAACACTCACCATATAAAATGGCGGCGAAAAATTCGAACAATTCACACAGGGAAGGAATACATTTTTCTTTGACCAGTCGCCATATCAACTGCCGACGAAAGATATGAACAATTCACGCGGGGAAAAAATACATTTTTCTTTGACGACTCACCATATAAAATGGCGAAGAAAGATTCGAACAATTCACACAGGGAAGGAATACATTTTTCTTTGACCAGTCGCCATATCAAATGGCGACGAAAGATTCGAACAATTCAAGCAGGAAAGGAATACCTTTTCTTTGACCAGCCGCCATATCAAATGTCGATGAAAGTTTCGAAATATTCACGCAGGGAAGGAATACATTTTTCTTTGACCAATCGCCATATCAAATGTCGACGAAAGATTCGAAAGATTCCCGCATGGAAGGAATACATTTTTCTTTGACCAGTCGCCACATCAAATGCCGACGAAAGATTCGAACAATTCAAGCGGGGAAGGAATACATTTTTCTTTGACCACTCACCATAAAAAATGGCGACGAAAGATTCGAACAATTCACGCAGGGAAGGAATACCTTTTTCTTTGACAAGTCGCCACTTCAAATGGGCAGGAAAGATTCGAACGATTCACGCAGGAAGGGAATACCTTTTTCTTTGACCAGTCGCCATATCAACTGCCGACGAAAGATTCCAACAATTCACGCAGGGAAGGAATACTTTTCTATGAGGAGTCGCCATATCAAATGGCGACGAAAGATTCGAACAATTCACGCAGGGAAGGAATACATATTTCTTTGACCAGTCGCCATATCAAATGGCGACGAAAGATTCGAACAACTCACGCAGGGAAGGAATACCTTTTTCTCTGAACAGTCGCCATATCAAATGGCGACGAAAGATTCGAACAATTCACGCAGGGAAAGAATAACTTTTACTATGACCAGTCGCCATATCAAATGGCGACGAAAGATTCGAACAATTCGCGCAGGGAAGGAATACCTTTTTCTTTGACAAGTCCGCCATTTCAAATGGCGACGAAAGATTCGAAACAGTAACGCAGGGAAGGAATACCTTTTTCTTTGACCAGTCGCCATATCAACTGCCGACGGAAGATTCGAACAATTTATGCAGGGAAGGAATACCTTTTTCTTCGATCAGTCGCCATATCAAATGGCGACGAAAGATTCGAAAAATTCACACTAGGAAGGAATACGTTTTTCTTTGACCAGTCGCCACATCAAATGGCGACGAAAGTTTCGAACAATTCACGCAGGAAAGGAATACATTTTTCTTTGACCAGTCGCCATATCAACTGCCGTCGAAAGATTCGAACAATTTACGCAGGGAAGGAATACCTTTTTCTTTGACCAGTCGCCATATAAAATGGCGACGAAAGATTCGAACAATTCACGCAGGGAAGGAATACATTTTTCTTTGACCAGCCGCCATATCAAATGGCGACGAAAGATTCGAACAATTCACGCTGGGAAGGAATACCTTTTTCTTTGACCAGTCTTACCATATCAAATGTCGACGAACGGTTCGAACAATTCACGCAGGGAAGGAATACATTTTTCTTTGACAGGACGCCATATTAAATGGCGACGAAATATTCGAACAATTCACGCAGGGAAGGAATACATTTTTCTTTGACCAGTCGCCACATGAAATGGCAACGAAAGATTCGAAAAATTCACGCAGGGAAGGAATACATTTTTCTTTGACCAGTCACCATATCAAATGGCAACGAAAGATTCGAACAATTCACGCAGGGAAGGAATACCTTTTCTTTGACCAGCCGCCATATCAAATGGCGAGGAAAGATTCGAAAAATTCTCCCAGTGAAGGAGTACCTTTTTCTTTGACCAGTCGCCATATCAACTGCCGACGAAAGATTCGAACAATTCACCCAGGGAAGGAATACCTTTTTCTTTGAGCAGTCGCCACATCAAATGGCGAGGAAAGATTCGAACACTTCACGCAGGGAAGAAATAACTTTTTTTGAACAGTCGCCACATCAAATGGCGACGAAAGATTCGAACAATTCACGCAGGGAAGGAATACCTTTTTCTTTGACCAGTCGCCATATCAAATGGAAACTTATGATTTTATGGTTCCATACCAGATCCATATAAACTGCTGACGAAGATTCGAACAATTCACGCAGGGAAGGAATAACTATTTCTTTGACCAATCGCCATATCAACTGCCGACGAAAGATTCGAACAATTCACCCAGGGGAGGAATACCTTTTATTTGACCAGTCGCCACATCAAATGTCGACGAAAGATTCGAACAATTCACGCAGGGAAGGAGTACCTTTTTCTCTGAACAGTCGCCATATCAAATGGCGACGAAAGATTCGAACAATTCACGCAGGGAAAGAATAATTTTTTACTATGACCAGTCAACATATCAAATGGCGACGAAAGATTCGAAAAATTCACGCAGGGAAGGAATACCTTTTTCTTTCACAAGTCGCCATTTCAAATGGCGACGAAAGATTCGAAACAGTAACGCAGGGAAGGAATACCTTTTTTTTGACCAGTCGCCATATCAACTGCCGACGAAAGATTCGAACTATTTATGCAGGGAAGGAATACCTTATTCTTCGACCAGTCGCCATATCAAATGGCGACGAACGATTCGAAAAATTCACTCAGTAAAGGAATACCTATTTCTTTGACCAGTCGCCATATAAAATGGCGACGAAAGATTCGAACTATTCACACTAGGAAGGAATACCTTTTTCTTTGACCAGTCGCCATATCAAATGGCGACGAAAGTTTCGAACAATTCAAGCAGGGAAGGAATACCTTTTTCTTTGACCAGTCGCCATATAAACTGCCGACGAAAGATTCCAACAATTCACGCAGGGAAGGAATACCATTTTCTTTGAACAATCGCCATATCAAATGGCGACGAAAGATTCGAACCAGTAACGCAGGGAAGGAATACATTTTTCTTTGACCAGTCGCCATATCAACTGCCGACGAAAGATTCGAACAGTTTACGCAGGGAAGGAATACCGTTTTCTTTGGCCAGTCGCCATATCAACTGCCGACGAAAGATGCGAACAATTTCTGCAGGGAAGGAATACCTATTTCTTCGATCAGTCGCCATATCAAATGGCGACGAAAGATTCTAAAAATTCACACTAGGAAGGAATACCTTTTTCTTTGACCAGTCGCCATATCAACTGCCGACGAAAGATACGAACAATTCACGCGGGGAAAAAATACATTTTTCTTTGACGACTCACCATATAAAATGGCGAAGAAAGATTCGAACAATTCACACAGGGAAGGAATACATTTTTCTTTGACCAGTCGCCATATCAAATGGCGACGAAAGATTCGAACAATTCAAGCAGGAAAGGAATACCTTTTTCTTTGACCAGTCGCCATATCAAATGTCGACGAAAGGTTCGAAAAATTCACGCAGGGAAGGAATACATTTTTCTTTGACCAATCGCCATATCAAATGGCGACGAAAGATTCGAAAGATTCCCGCATGGAAGGAATACATTTTTCTTTGACCAGTCGCCACATCAAATGCCGACGAAAGATTCGAACAATTCAAGCGGGGAAGGAATACATTTTTCTTTGACCACTCACCATAAAAAATGGCGACGAAAGATTCGAACAATTCACACAGGGAAGGAATACCTTTTTCTTTGACAAGTCGCCACATCAAATGGCCAGGAAAGATTCGAACGATTCACGCAGGGAAGGAATACCTTTTTCTTTGACCAGTCGCCATATCAACTGCCGACGAAAGATTCCAACAATTCACGCAGGGAAGGAATACTTTTCTATGAGGAGTCGCCATATCAAATGGCGACGAAAGATTCGAACAATTCACGCAGGAAAGGAATACCTTTTTCTTTGAACAGTCGCCATATCAAATTGCGAGGAAAGATTCGAAACAGTAACGCAGGGAAGGAATACATATTTCTTTGACCAGTCGCCATATCAAATGGCGACGAAAGATTCGAACAACTCACGCAGGGAAGGAATACCTTTTTCTCTGAACAGTCGCCATATCAAATGGCGACGAAAGATTCGAACAATTCACGCAGGGAAGGAATACCTTTTTCTTTGACCAGTCGCCATATCAAATGGAAACTTATGATTTTATGGTTCCATACCAGATCCATATAAACTGCTGACGAAGATTCGAACAATTCACGCAGGGAAGGAATAACTATTTCTTTGACCAATCGCCATATCAACTGCCGACGAAAGATTCGAACAATTCACCCAGGGGAGGAATACCTTTTATTTGACCAGTCGCCACATCAAATGTCGACGAAAGATTCGAACAATTCACGCAGGCAAAGAATAATTTTTTACTATGACCAGTCGACATATCAAATGGCGACGAAAGATTCGAACAATTCACGCAGGGAAGGAATACCTTTTTCTTTGACAAGTCGCCATTTCAAATGGCGACGAAAGATTCGAAACAGTAACGCAGGGAAGGAATACCTTTTTTTGACCAGTCGCCATATCAACTGCCGACGAAAGATTCGAACAATTTATGCAGGGAAGGAATACCTTATTCTTCGACCAGTCGCCATATCAAATGGCGACGAACGATTCGAAAAATTCACTCAGTAAAGGAATACCTTTTTCTTTGACCAGTGGCCATATAAAATGGCGACGAAAGATTCGAACTATTCACACTAGGAAGGAATACCTTTTTCTTTGACCAGTCGCCATATCAAATGGCGACGAAAGTTTCGAACAATTCAAGCAGGGAAGGAATACCTTTTTCTTTGACCAGTCGCCACATCAAATGGCGAGGAAAGATTCGAACGATTCACGCAGAGAAGGAATACCTTTTTCTTTGACCAGTCGCCACATCAAATGGCGAGGAAAGATTCGAACGATTCACGCAGGGAAGGAATACCTTTTTCTTTGACCAGTCGCCATATAAACTGCCGACGAAAGATTCCAACAATTCACGCAGGGAAGGAATACCATTTTCTTTGAACAATCGCCATATCAAATGGCGACGAAAGATTCGAACCAGTAACGCAGGGAAGGAATACATTTTTCTTTGACCAGTCGCCATATCAACTGCCGACGAAAGATTCGAACAATTTACGCAGGGAAGGAATACCGTTTTCTTTGGCCAGTCGCCATATCAACAGCCGACGAAAGATTCGAACAATTTCTGCAGGGAAGGAATACCTATTTCTTCGATCAGTCGCCATATCAAATGGCGACGAAAGTTTCTAAAAATTCACACTAGGAAGGAATACCTTTTTCTTTGACCAGTCGCCATATCAACTGCCGACGAAAGATACGAACAATTCACGCGGGGAAAAAATACATTTTTCTTTGACGACTCACCATATAAAATGGCGAAGAAAGATTCGAACAATTCACACAGGGATGGAATACATTTTTCTTTGACCAGTCGCCATATCAAATGGCTACGAAAGATTCGAACAATTCAAGCAGGAAAGGAATACCTTATTCTTCGACCAGTCGCCATATCAAATGGCGACGAACGATTCGAAAAATTCACTCAGTAAAGGAATACCTTTTTCTTTGACCAGTCGCCATATTAAATGGCGACGAAAGATTCGAACTATTCACACTAGGAAGGAATACCTTTTTCTTTGACCAGTCGCCATATCAAATGGCGACGAATGTTTCGAACAATTCAAGCAGGGAAGGAATACCTTTTTCTTTGACCAGTCGCCACATCAAATGGCGAGGAAAGATTCGAACGATTCACGCAGAGAAGGAATACCTTTTTCTTTGACCAGTCGCCACATCAAATGGCGAGGAAAGATTCGAACGATTCACTCAGGGAAGGAATACCTTTTTCTTTGACCAGTCGCCATATAAACTGCCGACGAAAGATTCCAACAATTCACGCAGGGAAGGAATACCATTTTCTTTGAACAATCGCCATATCAAATGGCGACGAAAGATTCGAACCAGTAACGCAGGGAAGGAATACATTTTTCTTTGACCAGTCGCCATATCAACTGCCGACGAAAGATTCGAACAATTTACGCAGGGAAGGAATACCGTTTTCTTTGGCCAGTCGCCATATAAAATGTCGACGAAAGATTCGAACTATTCACGCAGGGAAGGAATACCTTTTTCTTTCACCATTCGCCATATCAAATGGCGACGAAAGATTCGAACAATTCACGCAGGGATGGAATTCCTTCTTCTTTGACCAGTCGCCATATCAAATGGCGATGTAAGATTCGAACAATTCACGCAGGGAAGGAATATATTCTTCTTTAACCAGTTACCATATCAACTGGTGACGAAGATTCGAACAATTCACGCAGGGAAGAAATACCTTCTTCTTTGACCAGTCGCCATATCAACTGCTGACGAAAGATTCGAACAATTTACGCAGGGAAGGAATACCGTTTTCTTTGGCCAGTCGCCATATAAAATGTCGACGAAAGATTCGAACTATTCACGCAGGGAAGGAATACCTTTTTCTTTCACCATTCGCCATATCAAATGGCGACGAAAGATTCGAACAATTCACGCAGGGATGGAATTCCTTCTTCTTTGACCAGTCGCCATATCAAATGGCCATGAAAGATTCGTACAATTCACGCAGGGAAGGAATATATTCTTCTTTAACCAGTTACCATATCAACTGGTGACGAAGATTCGAACAATTCACGCAGGGAAGAAATACCTTCTTCTTTGACCAGTCGACATATCATCTGCCGACGAAAGATTCGTACAATTCACGCAGGGAAGGAATACATTTTTCTTTGCGCGGACGCCATATCAAATGGCGACGAAAGATTCGAACAATTCACGCAGGGAAGTTATACCTTTTTCTTTGACCAGTCGCCATATCAACTGCCGTCGAAAAATTCGATCAATTCACGCAAGGAAGGAATACATTTTTCTTTGACCTGTCGCCATATCAAATGGCGACGAAGGATTCGAACCCTTCACGCAGGGAAGGAATACCTTTTTCTTTGACCAGTCGCCATATCAACTGCCGACGAAAGATTCGAACAATTCACGAAGGGAAGGTATACATTTTTCTTTGACCAGTCGCCATATTAAATGGCGACGAAAGATTCGAACAATTCACGCAGGGAAGGAATACCTTTTTCTTTGACCAGTCGCCATATCAACTGCCGACGAACGATTCGAACAATTAACGCAGGGAACGAATACCTTTTTCTTTCACCAGTCGCCATATCAAATGGCGACGAAAGATTCGAACAATTCACGCGGGGAATGAATACCTTTTTCTTTGACCAGTCGCCACATCAAATGGCGACGAAAGATTCGAACAATTCACGCAGGGAAGGAATACCTTCTTATTTGACCATTCGCCATATCAAATGGCGACTTAAGATTCGAACAATTCACGCAGGGAACGAATACCTTTTTCTTTCACCAGTCGCCATATCAAATGGCGGCGAAAGATTCGTACAATTCACGCGGGGAAGGAATACCTTGTTCTTTGACCAGTCGCCATATCAACTGCCGACGAAAGATTCGAACAATTTACGCAGGGAAGGAATACCGTTTTCTTTGGCCAGTCGCCATATAAAATGTCGACGAAAGATTCGAACTATTCACGCAGGGAAGGAATACCTTTTTCTTTCACCATTCGCCATATCAAATGGCGACGAAAGATTCGAACAATTCACGCAGGGAAGGAATACCGTTTTCTTTGACCAGTCGCCATATCAAATGGCGATGAAAGTTTCGAAAAATTCACGCAGACAAGGAATACATTTTTCTTCGAGCAGATGCCATAACAAATGGCGACGAAAGATTCGAACAATTCACGCAGGGAAGTTATACCTTTTTCTTTGACCAGTCGCCATATCAACTGCCGACGAAAAATTCGAACAATTCACGCAGGGAAGGAATACATTTTTCTTTGACCTGTCGCCATATCAAATGGCGACGAAAGATTCGAACACTTCACGCAGGGAAGGAATACCTTCTTTTTTTTTGACCAGTCGCCATATTAAATGGCGACGAAAGATTCGAACAATTCACGCAGGGAAAGGATACCTTTTTCTTTGACCAGTCGCCATATCAACTGCCGACGAAAGATTCGAACAATTCACGCAGGGAAAGAATACCTTTTTCCTTCACCAGTCACCATAGCAAATGGCGACGAAAGATTCGAACAATTCACGCGGGGAAGGAATACCTTTTTCTTTGACCAGTCGCCATATCAAATGGCGACGAAAGATTCGAATAATTCACGCAGGGAAGGAATACCTTCTTATTTGACCAGTCGCCATATCAAATGGCGACGAAAGATTCGAACAATTCACGCGGGGAAGGAATACGTTCTTCTTTGACCAGTCGCCATATCAAATGGTGACGATAAATTCGAACAATTCACGTAGCGAAGGAATACCTTTTTCTTTGACCATTCGCCATATCAACTGGTGACGAAGTTTCGAACAATTCACGCAGCGAAGGAATACCTTCTTCTTTGCCCAGTCGCCATATCAACTGGTGACGAAGTTTCGAACAATTCACGCAGCGAAGGAATACCTTCTTCTTTGCCCAGTCGCCATATCAACTGGTGACGAAGTTTCGAACAATTCACGCAGCGAAGGAATACCTTCTTCTTTGTCCAGTCGCCATATCAAATGGCGACGAAAGTTTCGAACAATTCACGCAGGGAAGGAATACATTTTTCTTTGCGCGGACGCCATATCAAATGGCGACGAAAGATTCGAACAATTCACGCAGGGAAGTTATACCTTTTTCTTTGACCAGTCGCCATATCAACTGCCGTCGAAAAATTCGATCAATTCACGCAAGGAAGGAATACATTTTTCTTTGACCTGTCGCCATATCAAATGGCGACGAAGGATTCGAACCCTTCACGCAGGGAAGGAATACCTTTTTCTTTGACCAGTCGCCATATCAACTGCCGACGAAAGATTCGAACAATTCACGAAGGGAAGGTATACATTTTTCTTTGACCAGTCGCCATATTAAATGGCGACGAAAGATTCGAACAATTCACGCAGGGAAGGAATACCTTTTTCTTTGACCAGTCGCCATATCAACTGCCGACGAACGATTCGAACAATTAAAGCAGGGAACGAATACCTTTTTCTTTCACCAGTCGCCATATCAAATGGCGACGAAAGATTCGAACAATTCACGCGGGGAATGAATACCTTTTTCTTTGACCAGTCGCCACATCAAATGGCGACGAAAGATTCGAACAATTCACGCAGGGAAGGAATACCTTCTTATTTGACCATTCGCCATATCAAATGGCGACTTAAGATTCGAACAATTCACGCAGGGAACGAATACCTTTTTCTTTCACCAGTCGCCATATCAAATGGCGGCGAAAGATTCGTACAATTCACGCGGGGAAGGAATACCTTGTTCTTTGACCAGTCGCCATATCAAATGGCGACGAAAAATTCGAACAATTCACGCAGCGAAGTAATACCTTTTTCTTTGCCCAGTCGCCATATCAACTGGTGACGACGTTTCGAACACTTCACGCATCGAAGGAATACCTTCTTCTTTGACCAGTCGCCATATCAACTGGTGACGAAGATTCGAACAATTCACGCAGGGAAGAAATACCTTCTTCTTTTACCAGTCGCCATATCAACTGCCGTGGAAAGATTCGAACAATTCACGCTGGGAAGGATTACGTTTTTCTTTGAGCGGACGCCATATCAAATGGCGGCGAAAGATTCGAACAATTCACGCAGGGAAGTTATACCTTTTTCTTTGACCAGTCGCCATATCAACTTCCGACGAAGAATTCGAACAATTCACGCAGGGAAGGAATACATTTTTCCTTGACCTGTCGCCATATCAAATGGCGACGAAGGATTCGAACACTTCACGCAGGGAAGGAATACCTTTTTTTTGACCAGTCGCCATATTAAATGGCCACGAAAGATTCGAACAATTCACGCAGGGAAGGAATACATTTTTCTTTGACCAGTCGCCATATCAACTGCCGACGAAAGGCAAACAGAACAGGTGTTTCTGGGAATTACGTGGGCGTTGCGTGGGCGAGGCAAAACCGGAAGGAAAGTCCCGGTTCTAGAAGACTATATAAAGACCTCGACACACGGATTCGCTAGCATAGAACGGCCAGTGGAAGCAGAGAAACACCACGGCAAGACTACACTCCCGTCAACCCATTCTATGTGCATCTCACCCTCCCGTTCTCGATTCCACACGGTTCGTCGTCATTAATAAAAATATAACCTTATATTTTTATATATGCGTGTTTGTTGTTTTGTCGTCGTACGGCGATATATAACATACGCAAATTGGTGCCCAGTGACTTGCTGTTTTAAGACAACAACAACAACAAAACAGATAGATACGATCTTGGTTACCACGGCGACAATTGAAATTCAACGGAATTAAAACTACCAGATAGAAGACGAAAATAGAAAGCAACCGGACGACATCAACGAAAGGTAGGTGACTTTTGATTCGATCTTGTGTGTGTTCTGCTCTTGTTCATAAGTTATATTTAAAAAAAAAAAAAAAAAAAAAAAATGGAACAGCATACTTTTGCCGATTTTGTTCAAGGTCTGACCCTAGAATTGAGAAATGTGGCTTGTTCGGTGTCGAACACTTTAAGGGGAGAATCTTTTTTAAAAAAATATACAGCCATTAGCATGCAAAGAAGATGGTGGTTATAGTGCTTGCTTGGAGGATATGGAGAGGTATTTTAAAGTTGTGCGCGTGGCAGAAGAAGACAAGTGTCAGGCAGCTCTTCTCACAACAAGGGGAATTGTTGGACACTATGTAGATAGACTAATCTCTAATAACCCACAACTCACATGGAAGGAGTTAAAAACTTCTTTAAAGAAATATTACGGATTGGTTTTAGACCCCGACGCACGGTTAGTCGAATTAGTGAACATTAAGCAGGGTAGAACGGAGGGGCGCAGGACTACATGCAGAGAGTAGTACGCCTAGCGGAGAGCGCATATGTTGGGGTTGACGGGAGGAATGAAGTTGTGATAAAACAAGTTCTAGGATTTTTCATAAAAGGTCTAAGGGATCGGGAAATAAAGATGGCAGTTATGAAGGATGAGCCACAAACACTAGAGGCTGCCTATCAGAAAGCGTTATCTGAGTTGAGATGGAAAATTCGACTCGACGCAAACTCTGAATACGAAGAGGAGCCTATGGAAATTTGCCACTCTCGGAGACGGGTACCGATAGAAGCCGTAAGCCCCGCTAAATCTAATAATAATAATGATAATAATAGGAATAAGAACAATAGAAAAGTTGGGACTCGTGAGCGGGAGAGGAACGGGAGCGTTGTTAGGTGTTGGAATTGTGGGAAAGAAGGCCACATAGCGAAATTTTGTAGACGCGCCCCGGGAAACGGCAGAGGTCCGTTCGTGCGACGCCCAACGAACGGAACAAGACGGTACCAACGCACATAGTTGGTAATATGGGCGCGCCAAATTCCATCTTTATTAGAATAGAACGTAGACCTTATAGGGCATTGGTAGATACGGGAGCAGAGGTATCGGTTATAAGCTGTAGGGTATTTAAAAAATTGCGACTGGGACTTGAACTGCAAAAGAGGGACATTAAACTTCGAACTGCGAATGGATCCCCGTTATACGTTGAAGGCCTTTGTCGTCTATAGGTCCAGATAGGAGGTAAGTCCATACCCCATGATTTTTTAGTCGTGAAAAATCTCAATAGAAACGTTATACTTGGCCGAGATTGGCTGATGCAGAACGGGGTGAGAATGTATTTCGATTTGGGGGCATTGAAGATTGGTGAAGAATACGTGGCATTAGAGGAGGATGTTCATATTTCCTCTGTTGTTAGGTTAGCTCAAAAAGTAACAGTAAGACCTCAACACCTGCATGCTTGTCTGGGATTAACCAGGCTGAGAAATGGACGTGGCAAAGAATATGAAATCGAACAGCTGAGTAGTGGATATGTTAGCAACTTATGTGGTATATCAGTAGCCAACGCAGTTGTAAAAATGCCAAAGTCTCGTAAGTTTCAGTTGCTGATAATGAATAACACTAACCAGACAATCACTTTGAGACGGGGGTGTCCGCTGGCTAAATTGGAAAGGGCAGGTAATATTACTGAAATTACTATGCCCGATAAACAAAATAATAAAAGTCCTGACGTAGATTTGGAACAGGTACATGTACCGGAGGAATTCAAGCCTGAAATTAACAAATTGCTAAAAAGAAATAGGGACATGTTCGTTAGTGACGACAAGAACCTGGGCAGAACCGATACTGTGGAGATGCGTATCGATACTGGAACGCATGAGCCCATAAGAAAACGCCCATATCGCACACCCCTCAAACAAAGAAAGACAATGGATTCAGCAATCGACGAAATGATGCAGGCAGATGTAATTGAGAGATCCAATAGCCCGTGGGGTTTTCCAGTAGTTTTAGTAGAGAAGAAAGACGGTGGTAAGAGATTTTGTGTAGACTTTAGAGCACTTAATAAGATTACAAAGAAATATGCTCGACCTCTTCCTGTCATCGATGATATACTGGCATCACTTGGTTTGGCAAGATACTTTTCGAAGCTTGATTTAAAATCAGGGTACTGGCAAGTTAAGCTTCATGATGATGACAAAGAAAAAAGTGCATTCACCTGCCACAAGGGTCTGTTTCATTTTGATGTTATGCCATTTGGACTTGCAAACGCACCCGGCATCTTCCAGGAATTAATGTCAGTTGTTTTACAGGGACAGGAAGATTTTGCTCTGGCATATTTAGATGATATTCTGATATTTTCAAATATGGTGGAAGATCATTTAAGACATATAGACACAGTCTTGAGTAGTCTACGTAAGCACAACCTTAAACTGAAGCCAGCTAAGTGTGAGTTCTTTAAGAAAGAGACCCAATACCTGGGGTTCAAGATAAGTGAAGAGGGAATACAACCAGACCTCAATAAAGTCAAGGTTATAAAGTCAGTTTCTACTCCAACCACTGTTAGGCAAGTAAGAGCTTTTATCGGGATGACCTCATACTAACGCCGCTTTATTAGAAATTTCTCTGATATAGCCGAACCGCTGGTCAATTTGACAAGGAAATATGCACGATTCCAATGGGACGATGCTTGCCAAACCGCTTTCGATACACTAAAAACGAAGCTCGCGGAGATGGTAACACTAGCCTATCCCAACCCAAATAAGGCGTATAGGTTATATACTGACGCATCTGATCAATCGATTGGCGCATGCCTATCCCAGGTGGTGTACGATAAGGAAAATAGGAAGGATGTAGAAAAACCAATTTATTTATTGTCCCATAAATTAAGTGACACACAAACGAGGTGGTCAACTATAGAGAAAGAGGCTTATGCCATACACTATGCTCTTCAAAAACTGAATCACTACCTGCATGGCGCAACATTCACAATATACACTGATCATAGGCCCCTGGAGCACTTACTTAACTCGCCCATACAAAATAAGAAGATACAGACTTGGGCTCTGAGCATGTCTGGCTACAATTGCAGCATACAGTATCTTAAGGGTAAGGATAATGTTTGCGCGGATCTCTTATCACGCGCTGTTGATGTGAACGAAGACCATATTGCTTCTCCAGTAGATATAGATGATAGAAATTACTTGGTTAGTGTTATAAACTCCAACCTAATGGAGCCGGAAGAATTAGCAGCCCATAAAAATGTCGGAAATTCATCAGAGGCACCCGAACGGCCCACATTGAAAGGAATAGACATAATCAGGGAGCAAGAATCAGACAAAAACATCTTAGACCTGAAAATTAGATTACGAAATGGTAGGGCTACCAAAGCAGAACAGAAGAGATATATAGTAATGGATGAGGTGGTGTACTATTTGTCTCAACCTGATGATGAACCCCTCATCAGGCTGTATGTACCATCTCACCTTAGAAAAAGGGTGCTAGTTCAATACCATGATGACAGTGGCCATATGGGGGTGGATAAGACATTCCACTCAATAAAACAAAAGTATTTCTGGCCTTGTTTACTTAGAGAAATAAATGATTTCGTAGGTAAATGTATCCCGTGTCAGACAAGAAACCTAAAGAAGCAGCAACCCCCCATACAGGAATGTGACTTCCCTCCTTTTCCTTTCGCAAAGATTGCTTTAGATGTCTCAGGACCATACCCAAAGACCCATTCAGGTAAACAATACATAGTTACATTCATAGATATGTACAGTGGTTGGCCGGAGGCATTTGCGGTTCCTAACAAGAAGGCAGAAGCAGTGGTGCATCTCTTAGTTGACGAAATCTTCCCCAGATTTGGGACACCACTTCAGCTTTTAACTGATAATGGGCCAGAAAATGTCAACAGGGTAATGAAAAAGACATTAGAAGACCTAAATATACACCATGTGACAACTTCTTTTTATCACCCCCAGAGCAACGGTAAGGTTGAGAGGTTTCACAGAACAATGCATGATGTTCTAGCAAAAAAAATCGGCAACAACGAACAATCGTGGGATATTTACATTAACCAAATGTTGGCGGCTATCCGGTTTCATGTGAGCGAAACCACTAAGTTTTCACCGTATTACTTGCTCTACAACAAGGATGGTATTTTGCCCTTGGACAATATACTGAGGCCTCGTCGCATATATTATGGTGATGAGCATCACCAAATTGCACTACAGGAAATGCATCGTAGCTTCACTTTAGTTAGGAATAATATAAGAAAAGCGAGGAGAGCCGCGATAGATAAGTCGCGTGGTAAGACGAAAGATACAACTTTTGAGGTTGGTGATTTGGTGTACTATAAGAATCACCAAAAGAAAGGGAAGTTAGATGTGCGCTGGCGGCCATATTATGTGATCGTTGAAAAGACTGGCCCGGTCTCTTATAGAATTAGAGATCAGTTAACCGGCTCGGTCATTAAGACGCATGCTGAGCATCTTCGGGCAGCGTCCATTGATGAATGGAAAATCCCTACTTCCGATAGGCCGTTACGAAAGATTGTATTGGCTGCTCCAGTAGAATCCAGTGATTCGGATGACGAATCCGGAGCGGAACAGACCGACTTTCCAGTGCACAAAAATCGACACCAACGTGTGGAATCAGACGATGAGTCTGATGTTCCATTAATGGAGCGTCGCATCATGACGCGACGTAAAATGGCGAATAAAAACGTGTCAACTATTGATAGTGATGATAGAATCGGTGGTATAAATAATGTTTCATCCACGTTCGAGGATGATTGCTCAAAGTGCGAAACGTCTGGATCTACTCATGTAGATCAGGGTTTTTCTAGGGAATCACCTAGCAGCGAAGATGTCCAAATGAGGCAAACGTCTGTTGGGGCAAAAAGCACGGATAGACCTGCAGATTCCACGGTTGATCGGAACAAAAAGAAAGAATAACTGAAAAGTCTTGTAGACTTATTGGCTGATATGCTATAGGATTGGGAAAGAAAGCAGTGGGAGGATTAACGATAGTTTAAGTGAAATAGTTAGGTCACCTTCCTTATAGCAAAACATGCGGAAGATACAAACTAAGGAATTACGAGTCACGGGTCCATTTTTTTTAGACTAAATTAAGATAGATGAAACCTCTAATCCTCCACAAGTAAATTGCATGCGGATTAACGTTGGAATCAGGGTAATTTTCTTCGTTTTCTATTGAACATTTCTCGGTCAGACTATGAATGATATGTACTGCAGATAATGGCAGTTTTTCTGTGTTCAAACATAGTATGTTTGAAATTAAATTAAATTAAATGAAGTTACATGTGTAACAATAAACTCGAGCGGAAACACGCATGGTGTTGGTCAAAGGTCATTTACTCGATGTCAGTTTAGAAACTGGGGCGCGGTTACCGCCTATGATCATATGGTCGTGCATCGAGGCGTCTACGCGTATGGACAGAGTCGAGAAAGGAAACGAACATTGAAAGTTACAGAAACTTAAAGAAAAAAAAAAAAAGAACAATGAAACATCGAGCTGGGAGAACAGTATCCTCTGTATAAGTCCCAAGTAATTCTATCATCACTTTTGTGGCAGTCTCACTCATTTTGGCTTCCAACACTGCATCATGAAGCATACGCAAGAGATTCTGTGTTTTTTTGTACAGGGAAATTCCACAATGGACACGAACATTGTTGGGTTGCCGATGTAGGCTCCCCCATATTTTTTTTTTTGTTTTGTTTGTTTCGGCGTGCACATGTTTTGTTGTTTCGGCGTGCACATGTTTTGTACAATTGTCGGGCTTGTGTGGCATGGGGGGGGTGTGAGGGTGTTGCGCTTAAAATGTTCTTAGGTGCACATTTTGGAAAATGGGAGGGCGAGGAGTGTAATATAACAATCTGGCCCCACCCGAGGAAGTGAAGCAAGCGATGGTGTTTCCCGTCGGTGAAGGGGGCAGCGAAACGACAAGACAGGTGTTTGTGAAATACATCCTGTCGAGGCTTTGTCGTTTGACCTTATTTCCGACAGCGGCGGAAATGACTACGGAGGCAAACAGAACAGGTGTCTCTGGGAATTACGTGGGCGTTGCGTGGGCGAGGCAAAACCGGAAGGAAAGTCCCGGTTCTAGAAGACTATATAAAGACCTCGACACACGGATTCGCTAGCAGAGAACGGCCAGTGGAAGCAGAGAAACACCACGGCAAGACTACACTCCCGTCAACCCATTCTATGTGCATCTCACCCTCCCGTTCTCGATTCCACACGGTTCGTCGTCATTAATAAAAATATAACCTTATATTTTTATATATGCGTGTTTGTTGTTTTGTCGTCGTACGGCGATATATAACACACTATCGCCACATATCAACTAGCAAATACAGAAATTGCGAACATCAACGGTCGAACGTGAATTTCAAGTATCAAGGGATACCCCCCGCACAAATATTCGGTCGGAAAAACTGTGAAGCATCAAGAAAGGAAAAATATTTACTCCATCTAAAATAACCTGCAACTAATAAAGAAAAAAAAGAGAAGTAAAAAATTCAGAGTCGAAAAAAATTCTCTACAATCCCGGAACGGCGTCACAGAAAAATCTGTAAGTAGATCTGTTTTGAGACTATCTCTTTCTCTTGACTTACGTCTTACGAAAAAAAAAACTGTAAATACAGTTAGTGATTTTTTTTTCTCTCGTGTTTACAAAAAATTGGTCGTGTTGAGTTTGAAAAACAAAGTGGAAGACTTACAAAAAGTGATAATTCAACTAATGAAGACTCGGTTGGATCAACAACAAAAAAGCGACAAGCAATTACAACAACAACAACAACAACAATTATTTATGGAGATACTTTCAACGGATCAACGGATTGATTTTCAAGAACAATTCTTTAAAAGGACCGAGGAACGACAAAATAAAATTGAAGAGTTACTTTTTAAATCATTAAAAAACAAACAAACTGAGAACGATACTGCTTTTTTCAAAGTGCTAGCTGGAGCACTTTGAATATTTTTGAGTATGCACCGGAAGACGAAAAAACCTTTGATGCTTATTATAGGCGTGCGAGGATTTAATGTCGACTGTAATAATTGGCCAAATTCTAAGAAAGTGCGGTTATTACTAAGGAAGTTAAGTACAACAGAGCACAGCAGGTTTGTTGATTTTACTTTCCCCAGAAAAACGAAAGACCTGGAATTCTCAGAAGCAGTCAAGCTACTGTCAGAGTTATTTGAGCCGAACACATCACTTTTTCATCAAATATGGAAATGCCTTAATTTATTCAAAGAAGATCAGCAGGACTATTTAACATTTGCCGCTAGGGTAAATAAATACGTTAACGATTTCAAACTAACGGCATTATCTGCTGATGACTTTAAATGCCTAATTTTTGCTCAAGGTATAGCCTCAGCCGGAGACGTGGAAGTTAGACATAGTTCTAACAAAACTAGAAAAAAATAAGCCAGGTTTATCCCTCCAAAAATTAACAGAAGACTGCCAGAGGGTAGTATCAGTAAAAAGTAACTCGAGAGATATCGAGGAGTCTGGAGTCGCTCATATTAAAAAAATTATGAACAGATCAATTATGAACAGATCAAAACGGAAAGGAAAAAAAGAAAACATCGTGACAAACATACGATAAGACAAGAAAATTCACCGCCAGGTCCATGCTACATTTGCGGAAAATTTCACTGGATGAGGTTTTGCCCGTCCAGAAAGAAAACAAAAATGCCAGAATTACGGTAAAGCTGGTCATAACATCAAGTTGCTGGTATACGAAAAAATCCAGAAGAACAAAAATAAAATAAAACGCTGTCAAGCGATAACGGAATCAAAAATTTGCGAAAATATGTAATAGTGAATATATTAAATAAAACAATTGAATTCAAGCTGAGTTGCCATGACAGAAGAACAATCGATATTTCGTTTGCCATGCAACGCAAACATAAATCCTCAGTTTCAGCTGTTATTCACCCATTCAATATTAACCCTCGCAAATCCATGCAAATACGAACAGGTGAATTTTGTTAAGTTTGGTAACTCTTAACACACAAACCAAATTTTCAGCTCACTCATGCATTCATTTTAATTCACTCAAAGAAATAAACATTCAACAATTTTCTTAGCAAATTTTAACTTGTTAAAATTTCATCAATTTACATGGAGCCAGGGTAACAGAGGTAAAAAATATTTTTACCAAGATTTTTTTAAAAATAATAATTTCGAAAATAATTTCATGAAAAGTTTTTCGGTACCGATTGGATCGAAAACTTCAATTTGTGGGACTGTCCAATGAGTATGTTCTATCCCAAAATAGAAACTACAATGTCCAAAATTGAAGAACTGAAACTTGAACTAAAGGAAAAATTCTTGGAAGTGTTTTCAAGAAGCGGCTTAGGGAACTGCACTAAAATAAAGCTAAATTCAAAAAGACAATTACATTTTCTAGAAAACGTTACTCTTGTGGCGAAAAAGTACTTTTTAAAGTATACAAAAATAATATGACGGTTTGGGAAGTAGGCACTATAAAACAGAGAGTGGGAGACCTGGTCTACATGATACAAGGTCCCAAGAATATACATAAGCGCCACCAAAATCAAATAAGGAAATCTCAGGCAACTGACATAAATGATTCACCACCATTAAATGAAGAGCCGATAGATACCATCTTCGAGAATTTTGATCTCGATGAACCCCATTCTTCACCCAAAAGAAGGCGATCTAGCAGGAAAAGGAAGTACACATATCCCTTGATCATCGACCCTAAACGAAAAAAAAATATATTAAAACAGCTTTTCGGAGGAAAAGCTCTTGGAAGAAGGGGGTATTGTGGGGGAGTTACCCACTTAATAATGAACTCTTCTTTGCCTATATTAACCGAGAGTTGATTACTCTCGAGGACATGAGCAAGGGTGACAGAGACTCTGGTTCCCAGTAGGATTTCAGTTCAGCGCAAGCTATTATTACTTTCCTCTTTATATCTCTTTGAACCTCTTTGTATTTGTTTGTATTTCTTCTTGATGTAATATATGTTCTTGAACCTACCACCTTGTTGACTTATTATTTTATGGTCCCATACCGGGTCCGTATCAAAAAGTATTTCTACCAGATATCTGAATTTGTTGTCAAATTTCTGTTTTCTGTTTTTCTCCATTCCTACCTCATATCTTGTAGAAAGTGTTCGCCAGGATGAATCCCATTAACAAAATCATCAGATTGCCACAGTGTTACGAAGAGGGCAGACTTGCATTAAAAAGACTTTGAAAGACTTTCCTCTGTGCCTGCAAAAAAAAAAATTGTGTGTCAAAAGATGGATATCGGCTCGGAACGAGAAATCGGGGAGCCGAGTTCAAGTTCCAGTTGAATTCATTGCATTCACTTACGCACAAATACCCTTGAGAAAGGTATTAATCCGTCTCTTCCTTCCAGTTATGAGTTAAATAACAGGACAGATTGGGTTCCAATTGGCAACCAATCTACCACAGAAAGCAATGGCAACCTACTGCGGGTTAATCGTCTGCCCAGTCAGTCATGTCTCTTTACTGACTGAATAGTTCTTCATGACATGGCTTCTATTTTTCTTTTAACTTAAGAACACACAATACTGACAGCATCAATCACGCAATCTTTAATAAATTCTGTTTCTGCAAATGACTTGTTTTGCTTGGCAATTTCATTCTCCAATAAAAAACTTGCCTTTGCCGCATTCCTTTGTAAAGATGAAGTTTTCTTAAGTGCGGTTCGCTGTTGCTTCAAACATTTTACCAGATCAGTTGCCTTCTTTTGTAGCTCTTGCTTGGATTGTGTCCAAAGTTGTCATTCATGGTTTGAAAGTGCTGTTTCAAATTGTATTTCTTGAACACGACAACTGTTTCATGACAAATCAAACATACGGCTTCAACTCCAACATCAGAAAAAAGAAATATCTTTCAGTCCACTCTTTGTTAAACACCCGGCACTCATCTTCAATTTTCGCTTTTTAGATGGTTTCAAAGAACTCTTTCTGGATAAAGCTTGTTAGATAATAAAAATTGGCTGAAATAAAATGCCCCACATCTTATCTCTTTGCTATCTGCCAGGACACTGAAATTATTCAAATGAAAGGCAATAAAATCATTGGCATGTAACAAAGTTGCCAGATTAGCTATTTGCAGTTAAAGTGTTAATGTTCACAATATTATTTGACGTTGCTTGGTAACTTTCTTTTTCAAATTTACTAATATTTGGCGGACTGCATGAATTTCTTTGGGCCTCATGCCATAGTTTGCCCACACATGTCCTAACCTTTTTCTAAATGCTTTTGAATTCTTATCTTTTCTATTTTGTGATTGTAGATATCAAATTGGAATGAGAAATCGGAGAGCCAGGTTTGCAGGGCGGGTTGCATTTACTCATGCACGGGTGTCCTTGAGAAGAGTGTTAGTCTGTCCCTTCTCCCTCCAGCTTTGGGTTGGGTGGTGGGACGGATTTGATTCTGTAGCCGTAGTTGGCAACCGGTCTGCCGTAGACAGTAGTGGCCGCCTACTGCGGAAAAATATTCTGCCCACTTTCGAGACATGGTTGCCCAATCATGTGTCATGCGTAGCATTTAACTGACTGACTTTCCTGAGATGCTAGAATTAGTGCTTATTCTAGCAAACCTCTTCAAAATATTTATTCATCAGGGGTCTGAGTTTTCCTTTTTCTTTGTCTCTAGGTTTTTCTTGCAGACCATTTTCTCTAGCATTCCTTTTCTTCAAGTCTGTTAGAGAATCAATTACAACATTTGTTTTCAGCACATCTTGTTATCTATTTTATCTCTTAAGTTAACTGGAACACAACCATCTGTGATTGCTTCGATCATTTAACATTCAACTCATTTTCATTATAAATCTTCTACTAACTATGATTCTCTAGCTTCACTTCCAACTTCCTCCTATTTTACTGACTGATTTCAATTCAGATCTTTTCTGACTCTCTAGGCTCCCTTTCTTTTTTTTTTTTTTTTTTTGCAATGTGCCACTTAGTGGTGGGCTAACAAAAGGAATCATTTGCATAGCCAAAACCTCTCAGCTCACTATCCCAACTATTTTATAAGGAAGCTGATAGACACTTTCTTTATAACAAGACATTTCCCGGTTTCACACCAGCTCTGTTCGGGCAAGGCATCCATTTACTTTCTTTCTGCAGGGGCAGCACATTAGATGTCATCGCTTTCAACAATAAAGACAGGTACTGTTATCAGTAGCAGTAAGCAGTTCTATCTGCATTTTGTTTCTGCCACAGTCATTTCTACTTTTCTTGTTGACTATAATTCTAATCTTGTTCTGCTATTTGGCCCGTGGCTGGCAGGAGAAAATTTCACTTTATACTTTGTAGGTTTCTTAGCCCAACATTTTCTAAGGCCTGTCACTGTTTAACTGTTGCGTGTGGGCTTTCATAAAGACTTTCCTTTTTCATTCCTAAGCCTGAATTTCTACTACTTTCTCCAACAATTCCCTTAATAATTCAATTGTTTACCACGGCTTTGAGTTTGAAACATCTTTGTCTTTTGAAACATCTTTGTCTTTTGAAACATCTTTGTCTTTTCAAACACTTGAAAGATTTGGATGTGACTCTTCATAATCTTCTTCGAACATTGTATATTTTTAAAAATCAAAACACATTTTACATCTCTCTTTCTTCGAATGTAAGAGTGAACTGTATACAGCATTTGTTTTGCTTTTTGTAAACTTAATACTTGAGAAACAACAAAGAGAAAATAAAAACAAAACGGACACTTGTACTTAATAAGAGGAATAGACATTTGAAATTTCTGAGGCACATAATGAGAAAAGTGAGTTTTGACAATTTGATACTCAAAAGACAAAGGGACAGATGAAAACAGCATATAACCTACCCAGAAAGTATAAGTAAATGGATGAGGAAACAAGATTTTTGAGAAATAACAAAAAGACAAAATTTACTAAGCGCTTCAAAAAACAAGAAATTGTAATGAGCTATGATTGCCTACACCCTAGAGCAAATAGGAGAAATATTTTCAGCTGTAAATTAAAACAACAAATAAAAATATTCCTCACTTTGCTACAAAGTTCAATGTTTTCTATTTCTTAAGAAAGAGCATAAAATGGATTCGGTCTCATTAAAAAAAAGCATGGGACATCCTGAATGCTTCACTATATCACATGTAGCTGCACAACTTTGTTATGAATATCCCTGGAACTTGCCTAGGTAAATGTATTTGTGCAATAACTCTAGCACATGGTCGTGTAGACCCTGTGCTATATCATGTAACTACAGTTATTTAGTTATTACCTCTTGCTTAGTTTTAATACAGATATATACCTATAGTAAATTTTGAATGTCAACTGTCTAGAATTCATTAACTTAATCACACAAATGTACCATTCCTTTCTCAGGGACTGGATGCTTGGTTGTATGCAACTTCAATAAAATAAACCCAACCATGTAATGAAATTCCCAAAATTCTAAAAGTTATAGTAATACAACTGAAAAAATATGTGAAAATTACAAGAATTTTACATTTTGTTGTTGTTGTTTTTCAGGTTAGCGGAACTTTTGCCAATAAGTGCTCAATGATAGTCCAAACTTTTCTTAATTTATTGAATATTATGAAAGTTATATTTTATTGAAATTAATATTAAGACCTTTAGTTTAAAAGGATGTAATTTGAGACATTCTTCTGAAAATAAATTATAGCTAAAAAAGAAATCTAATTAGCTAATTTAATAGTTTTGTTCAATTGAACTTTGACCACCCTCTTCCCAACATACATATATTTTAAGACTCTTTGGGCGGCCAACACTATCTGTGCACTGAACAGATAGTTGACTTAAATGATTTGATATCAACTTCACAAGTATTTTTAGTTTGTTGACAATTCTCAATAGCTATAATGAAATATTTTTAACAAGTTATCAGGAATAACAACAGTAAAATGTCATTGATATTGAAAGACACCTGAAAGTAAAATAAGGAAAACATACTTGTATTTAGATAATGTTGTATAAACAAATGTACATTCATTAAGCAGAGTATTAAAGGAAAAATAAACTTCAGTTAACAGAAGACAGTGAATTAGTAAAGAAAAAACAAAATTGCCAATGAGCCTGGTTCTAGATTGGATGAGAACTTTCCCAGTTTAACAGAAATCAATGAAAAACTACAAATTCAATATGGTTTAACCAAATGTCATTTCCAAAATAAAGTTGAAGCATTCAAATATACTTAAATATTTTTTTAACCGTATCACCCCGAGCAAGGCGGTAACGCCACAGATGTGCAGGGGGCTACGTAATAGTGAAAAGATTGGAAAAGAGAAAGCCGGAAACCACATCCTAAACAGGGAACAAGGGATGAGCCTCTTAACCTGTTCAATAGACGTGGGTGGAGTTTGAACCGGGCGATAGATAGATCTATCTACTCCAATATGTGAATATCTTTAAAAAAAAACACATTAAGATTACCAAAGAAAGATTCTTATATTTCACTATTTAAGATTTTAATAATAATTAACACCATTTTTTTTTTTTAATCATATCACCCCAAGCAAGGCGAAAACGCCACTGATGCGCAGGGGACTACGTAAGAGTGAAAAGATTGGAAAAGAGAAAAACCGGAAACCACATCCTAAACAGGAAACAAGGGATGAGCCTCTTCACCTGTTCAATAGACGTGGGCGGCGTGTGAACCGGGCGATAGTTTAGTCTATCTACTCCAATATGCGAATATCTTTAATTTGTCTGGCATTAACAATTTCACTAGCGTTTCTTATTAACTGTAGTCAATTTGTAAATTTTTTCTGATTGTTTTACACAATTTTCATAGAATTTTATCAAATTCTTCTATCTAATGGCACTACCGCAACCTTACTAGAATTTTACCTTATGGATTTATTATAGCTTTAAAACTAATCCATGCTCCTGAAGTTCAGACTCAGCCTAAAGAATATTTGAAATAATAAAATAATTGCGACAATTTACCAAATGCACCATACATATATATATATATATATATATACTAGCAGTATAGCCCGACGTTGCTCGGGTGTAATGAAAGCTTTAAAACTAATCCATGCTCCTGAAGTTCAGACTCAGCCTAAAGAATATTTGAAATAATAAAATAATTGCGACAATTTACCAAATGCACCATACATATATATATATATATACTAGCAGTATAGCCCGACGTTGCTCGGGTGTAATGAAAGCTTTAAAACTAATCCATGCTCCTGAAGTTCAGACTCAGCCTAAAGAATATTTGAAATAATAAAATAATTGCGACAATTTACCAAATGCACCATACATATATATATATATATACTAGCAGTATAGCCCGACGTTGCTCGGGTGTAATGAAAGCTTTAAAACTAATCCATGCTCCTGAAGTTCAGACTCAGCCTAAAGAATATTTGAAATAATAAAATAATTGCGACAATTTACCAAATGCACCATACATATATATATATATATATATATACTAGCAGTATAGCCCGACGTTGCTCGGGTGTAATGAAAGCTTTAAAACTAATCCATGCTCCTGAAGTTCAGACTCAGCCTAAAGAATATTTGAAATAATAAAATAATTGCGACAATTTACCAAATGCACCATACATATATATATATATATACTAGCAGTATAGCCCGACGTTGCTCGGGTGTAATGAAAGCTTTAAAACTAATCCATGCTCCTGAAGTTCAGACTCAGCCTAAAGAATATTTGAAATAATAAAATAATTGCGACAATTTACCAAATGCACCATACATATATATATATATATATACTAGCAGTATAGCCCGACGTTGCTCGGGTGTAATGAAAGCTTTAAAACTAATCCATGCTCCTGAAGTTCAGACTCAGCCTAAAGAATATTTGAAATAATAAAATAATTGCGACAATTTACCAAATGCACCATACATATATATATATATATACTAGCAGTATAGCTCGACGTTGCTCGGGTGTAATGAAAGCTTTAAAACTAATCCATGCTCCTGAAGTTCAGACTCAGCCTAAAGAATATTTGAAATAATAAAATAATTGCGACAATTTACCAAATGCACCATACATATATATATATATATATATACTAGCAGTATAGCCCGACGTTGCTCGGGTGTAATGAAAGCTTTAAAACTAATCCATGCTCCTGAAGTTCAGACTCAGCCTAAAGAATATTTGAAATAATAAAATAATTGCGACAATTTACCAAATGCACCATACATATATATATATATATATACTAGCAGTATAGCCCGACGTTGCTCGGGTGTAATGAAAGCTTTAAAACTAATCCATGCTCCTGAAGTTCAGACTCAGCCTAAAGAATATTTGAAATAATAAAATAATTGCGACAATTTACCAAATGCACCATACATATATATATATATATATACTAGCAGTATAGCCCGACGTTGCTCGGGTGTAATGAAAGCTTTAAAACTAATCCATGCTCCTGAAGTTCAGACTCAGCCTAAAGAATATTTGAAATAATAAAATAATTGCGACAATTTACCAAATGCACCATACATATAATATATATATATACTAGCAGTATAGCCCGACGTTGCTCGGGTGTAATGAAAGCTTTAAAACTAATCCATGCTCCTGAAGTTCAGACTCAGCCTAAAGAATATTTGAAATAATAAAATAATTGCGACAATTTACCAAATGCACCATACATATATATAAACAGACATACAGACACACAAACATTTTGCCTTTTACATATATATATATTATTGATTTTCTGCACTATTGTAAGAACTGCAACGTTGAAACTTCTGAATATCATTTCTTATGTCTTTGTCTATGAGTGTATCAAATTTGATTAAAATCGGACCACTCCTTCTATAACCTGATTTTTTCGATTATCGATTTTCGATATTTATTGGAGGTACCTTGACACAAAACCCAGCCAAGAACATTCGCAGATGCTTATAGTACAACTGTGTAAATTTTCTAGAAAATCGGTTCAGCTGTTTCAGAGTCTATAGGTAACGGACACACACAGACACAGTTCCATTTATAAATAAGTTTAGATTTAGATCTTCATTGTCACAAAAGAATCTTACATGAGCAGAGATTTTTCTCAAGAGGGTAAAAGTTGCCATTACAATTTTCAGTTGTGTATAATGTTTTATGGTTTTCAACATGTGGTTTAAAAAGAAAGAAAAACAATAGACATGTGCACCATCTGAGCAACCTTGACACATTTTTGAGAAGAATTTTTGTTATTAAGAAATATAGTTTAAAGGTTATAACCAAATTTAGACCTGTATTTTAAAAATATTCCATTTGCAAAATTTATCATGTATTTAATGTCTTTAATTATGAAATGTTATGTTTTAATAATGTCATATATTTTTTAGGAAGTACATTTTTTTTCTAAGCAGTGTTGGATTTTCTTTTTGTAGTCTTACAAATATGAATCATCTGCTTTTGTTACAGTTTACACATGTCAAAGTTTAAGAAATGTATCACATGACAATCTGGTTCATGGTGCAAAATTATAATTGCCTTATAAATTGGTATCATATTTCTTAAAGCAATTGTACACCTGTTCTAGACATCCATTTCCCTTACAGTTCATAGCCAAGGCCCATCATTAATGCAAGATATAATCAAGTCAACTTACAGTAAGACCACATTTAATTTTTCTTCTCCCATCCGCCCGTGTTTTGAATACTGTTGCCACATGTGGTTGGGTGCCCCTGCTATTCTCCTCGGGGTTCTTGACAAAATACAGCAATGGATCTGTAATGTGATTCATACCGACTTAGTTGACCGCCTGCAGTCACTCTCTCACCGGCGTGACGTGGCTTCCCTGTGCCTCTTCTATAAATACTTTCATTGCTTCTGCTTAAATCACTGGTGCCCCCTAGGTGTTAGTTTGCACGAGATACTAGATTGGCAACTAGGTCCCACCCTTTTACAGTGAAACCGATGAAATATAACCGCAATTTCTACTCCAATAGCTACTTTTCTCGCACTTCCCGCCTGTGGAATTCCCTTCCGCATGCTTGCTTCCCCGACGGCTACAACCTCCAAGAGTTTAAATGTAAGGTCAATAGACACCTCCTAACACACTAACTCACACCCACTCTCTCCAACTCTCTCCCTATGTACATCCTAACCCGTCTATCACACTCCTTCTGACACTTCCTATACCCAATCCCTCTATGTAACCCCCCGCGCTATAGTGGCAGTGGAATTCCTTGCTTGGGGTAACATGATTAAAAAAAATATCTTCTAATACATTATTTGTTTGTGCAATGAACCAACTATTATCTAATTATAGTTTCGGTAAATAAGTAGACATAGTGTTTTCTCTCAAACACATATGTTGGTTTCAATCTAAGGAATGATCGCTGAAAATGTCCTATCCCCAAATTTATAGACAAATCACGCAGATGCCTGCTGGGATATTTTCTAAGCCAGAAAGATTGGCCACTTCTTGGACCTACCTGCCAATTTTGTTTCTGCTTGAAGTTAGAACACTACAATCACTTGACCATTTCGTTTGCATGCTGAACACCTTTCTTAATTAGCTTATGGCCTATCACGTTGAATACACCGGTTCTCGCTCGATCACCGATGTTAGGCAACGTTGAGCCTTGTCAGTACTTAGATGGGTGACCGATTGGGAATACCAGGTGCTGTAAACGTTTAGTGGCGGATGTGCGTGCTTACGGACATATCACGTTGAATACACCGGTTCTCGCTCGATCACCAAAGTTAAGCAATGTTGAGCCTTGTCAGTAGTTAGATGGGTGACCGCTTGGGAATAGCAGGTGCTGTAAGCGTTTAGTGGCGGATGTGCGTGCTTACGGCCATATCACGTTGAATACACCGGTTCTCGCTCAATCACCGAAGTTAAGCAACGTTGAGCCTTGTCAGTACTTAGATGGGTGACCGCTTGGGGATACCAGGTGCTGTAAACGTTTCGTGGCGGATGCTTTAAAAAAAGCGGTTGGTAAACAGAAGGCATATCATTCAAGAGGAGTTACATGCCAATGTGGAGAAAAAAAGAATGTGCCAAATGGTAAGACTAGGCCAGCAGAAAGCATGGACATGATGGGGGAATTTTTTATAACGGAAAATAAGTTGGTTAGAGATGTGGCACTATGAAGCCAGTCAGAAAGAGACATCGGTGAGCCAAGTTCGAATTCCAGTTGAATACCCTGCATTCACTTAAGCACTGGTACTCGTGGGAAAGGTATTAATCCGTCCCTTTCTTCCAGTTATGGCTTAAATAACAAGGGTAGTACTTGGGTACCCTGCCCTTAAAACGTATCTCAATGAATCTTGATACTCGAAAAGAAAAATGTATTACTAGACACAAAAACTTATATAAACAACAATAAATTGTTGAAAGAAAAAGGTATTACCAGCAATAAATAAAGTTTATTTAGCAATAAATAACCTGCCGAGGTTGATATGCCATAAAAACAAAACCAACCAACCAACCTTTCTTAATTTGTAAACTTTTTACCTATTTATTGTTGTTTTGCCTACTTTGGTCTTGCATATATATATACATATTGCTTGCTTAACATTATTTTAACCTGTTCTTTTTCTATCTTTTGTTATTGCTTATTGAAAACTTTGTCAGTTCTGTTTATTAGGCATTTTTGCCAATTACACTATCATGTATGACTTGTGTTTTCACCCCTGAAGGAAGTGTTATGTCATGGATTGTGTAATTCTTATCTATCTATATTTATAAAAATGGTTATGTCTGTGTTTGTGTATCTTCATTCTAATGAACCCTACTCCTCTGAAATTCTTGGTCTAATTTCAACCAAAATAGAGTAACATGTTGATCAAAATCCGAACTTTTGATGTACACAAAATCTTTTTAAATCAATGTAAATGGTTCGTCAGAAATCAATGGCAAACATAATTTCAGGTGGTTTTTTGCACACCTTTATGCATTTCTTCAAGACTCTTCACTCAAACTCAAGCAAAATCGAGTCACTGGTAGATCAAGGTCTGATGCCTTGATATATGAACAAAAATTTCAATTAACATACATGGCAAAAATGAATGGAAAATGTTGCTTTTTGTGATCATTTATTTCTCTGAATCGCCCAGTTGTATTCCAACAAAAAATCGGGGTTTTTTTGTAAATTCTACTTAATTATATCCCATAATTTCACGTTTTCTTCAATGTGCCAATCGCTCCAACATTGCAGGGACAATGCATTCACTTCTTCTGCATCAAAATGTCACACATCACATTACAGGCTACCATAACGTTCACCACGGTTCTTCCAATTGTACATACATCATTCCTGCGCATTGGCAAAACTGACGGATCCCTGTTTACAAATACAACAAAAACTAATACTTACTTTGTATTTTTCTAACTTACGCATCACAGCAATCTCATATTGGAGCTTTTTGAATAAGCACTCGACCTTCCAATTTCAACATAACTACTAAAAAAACCCAAGCAATGCCAGGCTATGTAGCTAATCTTGAGATAAATTTATTTCCACCATACCATTACGTTGATACCTACATCAGGTTGAGAAACTGAATTACTCTATACTAGAAGTTGGGAATGCAAGTTTTTAGCTTCTTTCTAACCATTTAATCTTTGTAAAAAGAAAACTGAGCAAAATTTTTATGTATATATATTCAACAGTTAATGATTATGTGGAGAACAAAATCACCACATTAATATCTCATGGATTTTATGAACAACAGATCTTTATCAAATGCATATCATAAAAAATATGAAGTTGTCTGCTAAATGAGGTCGAATTTCTATATGAGTCAGTAATAGTAAAATACTGTACAAAATAATTTATTCTGGTCGAAATGAATTTATATTTTTTTATTTTTTAAATATTATTTACATTTAGACTAATGACCTCATTCAGGTTGTTATTAATATTATGTTTCGGCTATTATTCACCCTGTCTTTCTTCAGGGATCTGTTGATTTGGTTAACCTCCAAGAAATTTGTGGCATTCATAAGAACTAATTTTTTCAATTTTGAATTTAACAATATATATAAAAAATGTATAAAATTCTTTGACAGGATATATAATTTGTGATGTTGTTATTTGAGATTTGGTAAACAAAAAATTAGGAAGGTTTCCTAAAATTCCTGAGTACTATTAGATGAGTGAAAAATTGTAAAAATGAATTGATAAAATATAAATTTTGTTAGATTTGTCAAATGGTGTAAAATTCGGCTGTAAGCCATTATGACATGACTTTCTTCTTCTTCTTCTTCTTCTTCTTCTTCTTCTTCTTCTTCTTCTTCTTCTTCTTCTTCTATGTGCCTTGTCCCTTCAGGACGTAGGCGATCATGGTCTTCCACTTTTCCCTATCCCTGGTGGCTCTGAGTACGTCTTCTCCTGTTACACCATGCAATCCTCGTTCCGTCATCCACCTGATTAGGTCCTTCAAATATGTTATCAGTTGCTTTCCCCTGTCTCTTTTTCCTTCTATCTGACCTGTTAGTGATTCTCCAAGCCCTCCTTACTCATTGCGTGTCCCAGGAACTTCAGATCTTTCTTCCTGATGCTCAGTATTAATTTCCTTTTTATTTCCAAGACCTCATCATTGCTCACATGCTTGATCCATGATATTCGCAGCATCCTTCTGTAGAACCACATTTCAGTTGCTTCAAGTTTTTCCTTCATCTTTGGTGGTATTGTCCAGCATTCACTGCCATATTGAAGGACGGACAGCACGTAGCAATCCAGTACTCTCTTCCTAGTTTACAGCGAAATTGTTCTGTTTCTTAATACTTTACTCAACTTCATGACTTTACCAAGCCTATTAATCAGGTTACTATTTTGGTGATGTCAGCACATTTACATTGTACATTATTGTTATTATAGTGGTAATAAAATGCAGACCTTGGAAAGCAGTTGAAATTCCTGGAACAGATAGCAACATCTTCACCTGGATTTAGTAATCTGGTCATTGAGCTCAGGCAGGTTATAATGCTTGAACTGACAGTACTTTGGGAAGAGAAGTTGGATGCCATGATTTTGCAGGAAGATCGTTAAGCAGAACTTCAAGTCAGCTTGGTGTTGGAGTCAGTGAAATGAAAAAGAAAAATACCATGAAGACTATATCTGAATCTGCAGAGAGGGCCTAGAATTGACTATGGATTAAAAGATTGAACCCATGGAGACCTACGACAGAGCTTGCTGTTTGAGGGAAAGGTCAAGAAAAAAGAAGAATGGAGAAAATAACATTTCTGATCATAATTCATATGTGTATGAGATTTTTTTTTCTTTGTAAATAATGATTGAGGTGGGGGGAATTAATGGTCAACATCACTTACCTGTTAGGTGGAGATCATTGGGAGTGTCGATCGCTCCACGTGTTGTTATAGGAAGGGAAAGCGATGGTAAAATCAACAGATAATGAGGAAAAAATATACACAGAAATAACTGAAGGACCCTGGAAGCAAAGAAACTACACACGCAAAACATCCTTCACAAATAGTAAAATAGTAAATATGCGTACAGCACAATGCTTTCTAAGTATATCTGGGACATTAAAAGCAAAACCCAAATCACACCAAAAATATCATGGTAAATACAGAAAAGAACATCGGCCTACAACAACCAATCTAAAACTTACAGACTTTGTTTAGAGGAAAAAATGGTTATTATTACCTTCCCAGACCAAAACAAACTACTAAAAAAACGATCTGAACTCATCTCAAAATACAGACATGAAAATTTTTTTTTAAATTTTCTTTTATCTATTCTAATGGTTGTTATGGTGGCAGTGGTTTGTTAATTTGTTTATTATTTGCTTGGATTAAATAATTTGTTCTTTATTATTATTTATTTATTCTTTCAATTTTCAATTTTTAAGTAACATACAAAAATTTGTTTGAATTGTTTATTTTAGTTTTATCTTCTTTTGAGAAAATTGCAATACAATATGCTATAATTTCTTTTAAAACTGAAAATAAAAATATAATTCAAAGTTTCATTGCATATAAAAAATAGTAAATACCTACAAAGTTTTTTAAATTTTAAAATCCATGTCCAAAAATAAATTATATGTAAAAATAAAAAAAGTAACATGACTAGACAATAAAACAATGGAATGTTACAGTGCATAATTATCTTTGAGGTAGAACTTTTAATGAGAGTTTTCTTCTTTAAGAACATATTCAAAACACATTCAAATTATTTTTTGTTTTTTTTTAAGTAAAAGTAATTTAGACTAATTTATAATGATTGGTCCATAATATAAAAATCACATGTAAAGTATCAACAGCAAATAACTTGAATCTCAATAATAAATATCTGATATTGACTAAAATATTACAAAAAAATATTATATATTGACTAAAATATTACAAAACAGTAATTAAGACATAATAAATTAATCTTTGTGACAAAATATCAAAAAACAAATTAGTCATATAAATTCAAAATTTAAATAAAACAACTTATTCCAAGTTGAAATACTGTTCAAATTTAAAATCCCAAATTTCTTAATTTAGGAAATATCTCATCTTCAAATCTCTTCTCTAAATCTCCACTGTAATACAACATTGCAAGTTGCTTGGTCTTCTAAGGAGTAAGACTTTCACGTTTATTGAGTAAATGTCTATAATGAGAAAATGAACGTTCATCATCTATTCTGGTAAAGGCATCCATATGACTTTATTGGTAATCTGTTCCAGAAAAGGAATTCTGCTCTGATTTGCATTCCAAAATGATGGGATGTTAAAAGGATTTGGTAAATCATCTTGGTAATTCACATACATTTGAAATTCTTCAAGAAGATCAGTAGAAGGACATTACAAAATCTTGATGGTTGTAAAACTTTAAATCATTGCTGATACAGGTAAGCTATCTATGATCAAACAGGTGAGCTGCCTTGTAAAAGTTATACACAGGGTGTTTATTCAGTTTTGAAAAAGATCTGCTGAAAAAATCTTGGAAATTTGAGATAATTCTCTGCCTCTCTAAGTCTTCTAGCTCAGACAGAAAAAGATCAGTTTCTAGGCCAAATGTTGATTTTGATGTACCAGGATGCAAATAACGTTTTACATCTTCTATTATGTTATATATAATACATGCAAGCGGAGACTAAGTTTGTCAAAGCTGTTAATAAACGAGTGCAATACTCATTTATAAAATGCAGATTTAGGCACAAATTATGATAAGAGACATGATGCAGTCAAGCATCATCTACTAATTCTAGAAGCCTATTGGCTCTTTTCTTGCCTAAAGAATCCTTCATAAATCTGTACAAAAAAAGGAGTTATATTTAGCTGCATTAAACCAGGAATTCCATCTGGTTGCCACTGTTACAGAGGATAATTTCACTTGTTCCTTAAGCAATGAGCCTTCAAGCCATTTTAAGTAATGCTTTTTCTAACTTGGCTTTTTAAAAAGGGCTGATAAATGTAGTGAGCTGGGTAACATTATCAAATGCTAGCCAGTGTGAAAATACTTCACCAACAAAATTTAAAATTTTGTGCTAACCACAGCACACGGCAACTGTTAACGAAGACTTTTGACAATACTTCTTTATAAGCTATTTTTGCAATAGGCTGCAGAATATGTTACAAAGGTAATAATATCCTCAAATTCAATATTCACATAAATTACAACTCAGATGCATGCCTGACTTATAGTTTGATGATGGCATTCTCCCAGGATTACAATATCAACGAGAAATGACTCTCCACAAATGCTTACAATTACATTAAAAATCTTATGGTCACGACAGTTGTTTCGTCTGTTATGATGCTGACTGATTGATTAGCAAACTTGGCTTTCAGAGCAGCAAAGAGACAAGCAAACAATTTTAGTGGATGAAATTGCCTAACATAACTGACACTTGGAATAGCACCACCTTCTTTACAATATTTTGGTATGGATGGCTTTTTTTGTCACTTCTGTGTAGGGGAATGTCTGATAAAGTGTACATTTTCAAGGACAAAATCAGCTTGTACCTCTTTAGATACGAGATGATTTTGTCCTTGATTTCAACAAAGTTATGATCCAACATTTTTGAAGACTTTTGTCAAATGAGTTTTTGATTTTATGTGAACTTTGATTGTGTCAACCCTAAAAATGTCAACACTATGGAGACAGAATTTGCAAAATAATGCATTTTCTCCATAAAATAAAATGTCATCAAGAAATTACTCTACTTTAGCTTTAACACCTTTTTTTTAGAGGAGCAGGCCCAACGTTTGAGGAGCAGGCCCAACTTTTGAGGAACAGGCCCAACTTTTGAGATTAATTCATTAATATTGACCTGATTCAGTCATCTTGGCAATTTGTTGCTTGTTTAAAACTAGTTTAGATTTCAAATATAAATAAAATATGAAAAGAATAATCATTGATACCTGGTGTTATTACTAAAGGATTTATTTGTTCAATTTAAATTTGTATACATTACAATATGGTGAAGCACTGAAAATGATGCAGTTATTAATCCAGGAGAATCACTGCATGATGGCAAGATTAGACAAGCGAGAGAATTTTTTTTATTTATTTCTAAATTGCGTGGTAGGCACATAATAGCATTTATATTTCTTTCATATTCATAAAATAAGGTTACAAGTTGTGTAGAGGCCTTAAAGGAAATGAAATTGTTAAACAGAATTTTATTGTTAAATCTTCATCTTTCTCTCTCTCTTCCAATTTTGACATCAATTAATGTCTGTCTTCCAAATTTCCAATTTTTAGCAATGGATCTCGTTTGCTATATACAGTTTCTTAAAAAATGTTTTAAAATATTCTCAGAAAATAGAAAATTCATTTTTTTTTTATGTAAACATTTTTATCTTTAATTATTTTTCGGATTTTATAAGGAGAATAACTACAAATATTTGTAAAAACAAATTTTAAGGAAATAACTCGGTCATGCTATTGTTATTGTTATGTCGCCAAGTATAAATGAATAACTCAACAACAGAACCAGAATATAAGTTGTATTCCGCGGAAAGACGGTTAGTATGTACAGAAGTGATTAGTAATATTTACAATAGAAAGATACAAGAGTCCAATCCGTCGTAATACGTGTGTATACGTGATTACTTCCGGTACGCCACCGGAAGTGTGACTAACTCTTCACTGACTCGCACTGACTCTTCAGTAACTCATTAGAGACTCTCAAGTGACTCTCTACGACTCTGCTGTAGAGAATCCACCATTGCTATATATAGCAATGGGAACAGTCCATTTGTAGTCAAATAGGAGCGGCGCCCTAACAGTTATATATTATGTAGATGCCTCCAACATTTTCGATAACTAACTTTTAAATTGAATTTTTAAAAAATAAAAGGTTTTCTTGAAACTTCTATTTTAGTTTTAATTGAAAGAATGGTTACATTTACTATTTCCAGTAAGCAAAATATTCTGGTGTATTTCAAATAGAAATTATATTAATTTGAATCTAAAATGTTTCATTTTCCTTTTTTTAAAAAAGAAATGTTTCAATTTTTGGCCATTTTTTGCGTTATCGCCACATTTGTAAACAAAAGTTAATTCTCGGTTTTGAAAATCTTGCAAAAATAAAATATACATCTGTGACACATTATTCTTGAAAAATTAGCGAATTTAATGTTAAATTAATATGATTTACACAAATATTACTTATTTATAACATGAAATTTAGAATAAAACTATTTCTGAAGCACAGTTAACTTTCTGACCTTTCCCCTGTATTTGAAATGTGATGACAGCTTGACTTATGCAAGATAAGTGTATGGTGATCACAAGTGATGTAACTGTACAAATTTTTTCCTGTAAGGGGAAGAAACCGTGAAACACATGATCTTTTAATGTACACATAGAAATTACCTTACACAAAAAAAATTTCAAATATACAAAAAAATTTTTAATTATTTTAAAAATATGAAGGCATTATGATGTGTATTAAATTTTTCAATTTTCGATTAGTAAATGTAATCTTCACTTAATAAGTTAATAAACTAACAACAACAAATCTTTGAAGTACTTTTAAAATATTTTTGAAACTTTATAAATTATAATTTAAAAAAATGAAAACAATTTTTTTTAAATTTGTGGAATCCAGCTCGCAAAGTTTATTAAGAAAGCAGATTTAACAATTTACATATTGCACTTCTTATGAGTCCCAATAAAAAATTTACATTAACACGAAACTTTCATTTGAATGATAACTCATATTTGATTAGCACAGACACTGGATTGAAAAACATGAAGTTTGAAGCTCGTGTTAATCACCACTGATTGGCTAATAAATCGGAAGCACATGAGAACATGTCAGAACATGTTTAATTCTGTCAAAGCTTACAATTGTTCCTAATTCACTATTGCCAGTATTTAAGTAGAAACCCCAGTGGAAATATCACCTGGACAGGAAGCAGACATCCATGAGAGTTGCCATGACAGAAGAACAATCGATATTTCGTTTGCCATGCAACGCAAACATAAATCATCAAGTGAGAAATTTACTTTTTAAGTTTATTCCACTCACTTCAGTTTCAGCTGTTATTCACCCATTCAATATTAATCCTCGCAAATCCATGCAAATACGAACAGGTGAATTTTGTTAAGTTTGGTAACTCTTAACACACAAACCAAAATTTCAGCTCACTCATGCATTCATTTTAATTCACTCAAAGAAATAAACATTCAACAATTTTCTTAGCAAATTTTAATTTGTTAAAATTTCATCAATTTACATGGAGCCAGGGTAACAGTGGTAAAAAATATTTTTACCAAGATTTTTCTTAAAATAATAATTTCGAAAATAATTTCATTTATTTGTGAATACGCCCTAAAAGTTTTATTAAAATTCGACAGTTATTTGATTTTTGCAAAAATTCCCAAATTATTATGTTTGTCACTGGAAAAAAACTGAGTTATGTAATATTACGTTTTCCAATTGTAAACTCTTGTAACAATTTGGTTACCCACTAAATAAAATCAAACCAAAATTTTTAACCTTTCAGAAGGGATTAAATTTTTTTTTTAAAGTAATTAAAAATACTTTGATCTTTCCTCTTAATAAAAAATATAAACACTTTGATGGAAAATGTTCTTTTTTATTAAGTTTGGGGCTTTTTTTTTTCTTCATACTATGCTTTTTTCAGCGATTTATAAATTTAGTAATTAAAATGTTTAACAAAATTGGAGAGACAGTTCTTAAGTTTTGAAAGAATTAAAAGAACCATCAAATATGCTCGGAGAGCTTAAGTCACTGATGCCTCCTCAACAGGTGTTTACTCGTGCAACCAGACTGGCAACTGGGTCCCACCCATTCACAGTCAGGTTAGCCAAATGCAGACGACAATTCTACTCCTGCAGCTTCTCTCGCACTTCCCGCCTGTGGAACTCGCTCCCGTATTCTTGCTTTCCTGACGGCTACAACCTCCAGAAATTTAAATGCAAAGTCAATACTCATCTACTAACCACTGGACTCTAGCTCTCTCCCCACCCCTGTATAACCTTCCCTTTCTCTCCACCTATGTATCTGTCATCGCACCTGCTTTCTATAGTTCCTTTCTAACTAGTTTGTACTCCTCACTCTTTTCTAATTAATCTTTTTACATTTATGTAACCCCCTGCACATCAGTGGCGTTTTCGCTTTGCTCGGGGTGAAATGATTAAAAACAAAAATAGTAATAATAATAATTTGTTTTATTTATTATTGAAAATTACATAAAAACCCAGATTTCGTTCAAGAACAATTCCATGATCACGTAAAATGTTCCCCTATAATTTCTCTTCTGTCAGGCTGGAGTGGGGTAGGTTTATTTTGTGTTTTTTTTTCTCATATGTCTTAATGTTTAATGTAATATACTCAATAGTAGGTGCATTCATATATATGTTGCCAGGCTTTTAGACAGCATATAAATAAATAATTTGACATCACGAACCCACTCATGTGTTTACTGCAGGGGATTAACTGTCCAACATTTTAAGGTGTGCCTGTAATTGTCATTGTCTCATGAAGCATGCGTGAGAGAACTGACAACTGCGGGTATATGTTGTGAAAGGTTTTATTTCCTTTACAGTACTTGTGCAGCTGTGAAATTTGCAATTAAAACAAACAAATAACGTGAGCACACGGAGGAAGAATCTGCACAAGGATAGATAATTACAAAATTCGAAAAATAAGAAAACAATGAAATTTTCATAAATAGTTGTAACAAAACAGGGAACTTATAACAAGTGTTTAAATCAGCAAGAATCGTTTGAATCGACAAAGCAATACATTTTTACAAATTAAGGAAGGGTCTAAAAAGCAAAAAAGATTTTAGAAGAATTGAATTACATTAACTATAAAATTTGTCTAGGGTTTGCTGAAAATTGATTGGAAAAAATGTTAATTACCTCATTGGCACCGAAAACGAATGTGCTGCCACTGGAGATAACAAATTTACGTCTGACCTCTTAGAAGGTCTCAATCCAAAAGGTTGTTAAGGGGGTTTCTATTTCTTACGCAGGGACCAAAAATCCTATATTCTAGAAAAGGTTGCCGTCAAATAGCTTATTTGTTATATTTTTACTTACTTATTCTAACTTTACTGTTTTGTCTCATACTTTTCATTTAGACTTCATTAGTTTTTTTTACGTTGTCCTAAAATATAAGGAACTATATTTTCTGGCCACATTGTCCAAAGGGGTGACAAGGCCGCCGGTCGAGCATACAGGGCTGGCTTCGGCGAGAAAACGAACCTGCTGGTTTTTACATTAAGTTTGGGAGCAAATGGTACCTGACGGCAGCTACACTTCCCTCCCAAATCACCTTTGCGATTTTTTATTGTGCTGACCAGAATTGTTGCATTATCCGTTTTCATCTGGTCGGATAAGGCGTACCAGTTTGTGGATGGGTCTGTCATGGTACACATGCGTTCACGTGCATTTTCCAGTTTCATCCCTATCCGGTTCACCCACTAGAATGCGTGCCTTCCGTATACGCCCATCTGGGGCTTCCGTAGTGTTCACTATTCTTCCAAGTCTCCAGTGCCCACGAGGTATCTCATCGTCCTTGATGATCACGATATCTCCCTCTTTGAAGTTACTCTGATTTTGAACACACTTCTGACGTGTCTGGAGTGTTTTTAAATACTCCACTCGCCATCTTTTCCAGAATTGGTCAGACATGTACTGCACCTATCTCCATCTTTTTTTTTCTTTTTGCATAAACATCCTCTTTTACGAAGTTGCCAGCGGGTGGCAGGATACCTCCTGTTTTCATAGTCAGCAGCTGGTTTAGAGAAATGGGGATTAGATCGCTGGTATCGCTGTGATCATCAACTGTCAATGGGTGGCTATTGACAATAGCCATGGCTTTATAGAGAAAGGTTCGCAACGATGAGATGTTCAGTCTGTTTCCTGGGGTAGGTAATAGGCCATCTAATACTCTCTTTACAGTCCTAATCTGTCTCTACCACACTCCACCCATGTAACTGGAGACGGGAGTGTTAAGGATAAAATCACAATTATGGCGGCGTAGAAAGTTTCCCAATGCATTCGTATCCAGATTTCTTAATTCAGATTCCAGTTCATTTTTTGCGCCCATAAAGTTGGATCCCTGATCACAGCGAATTGTTCGCACCTGTCCACGTATTGCTATGAAGCAACACAAGCAATTTATGAAGGCGTCTATCGTCATATCTTCTACGACCTCCAGATGCACTGCTCGCAGTGCCAAACAGGTAAAAAACACTCCGTACCGCTTAAACGTTTTCCTGCCTTCCTTGATTTGGAAAGGGTCGAAACAATCCATTCCACAATATGAGAATGGTGGTGCTGTTTGTACTCGGTCTTCTGGTAGATCAGCCATTTTTTGGATTTGGGTTACCCCTCGGAGACGTCTACACACAATGCACGGGAACAAGAATGAGGGTACTACTGCTTTACACCCAATGATCCAGAACTTCTGAGATGATGCATCGTTATGCTCCGACCTTGATGAGCTACTTGTTCATGACCTTGCTTAATCAGTAGCCTCGTCACATGGTTCTCTCTAGGCAGTCTCACTGGGTGTTTTATTTTTATGGAAAATCCAGATTTAGTCAGCCTACCACCAACTCTAAGTATTCCCTACTTATCAACAAATGGATCCAAACGGAAGAGTTTACTTTCCCTTTTAAAAAGTTTATTTTTATTGTAAAGAATGATCAACTCCTCGTGAAAGGCGTCCTCTTGCACAGCTCTTATGATTCTTCTTTCGGCTTGCTGTTTGGTTGTTTCAGGTGAATCTGCCTTATGCCCTCTTCTTCTCCGGAGATATTGGTCAATCAGAAATTACATTAACTACTCGTATCCAATTTGAAAAGTGTTCCCAGATTTCTGTGCAGAGATTTCCAGATCCTGATATAGTGGACAAGGCCTTGGCCATTTTGACTTCAGGGTCATCAGAGGGAATGTCATATACACAGGGGGTTATAGGGGTTTCCCTTTTCCAAAGAAAGGCTAGTTTATAGAACCAATTAGGTGCCTCCAGTTCATCTGCATCTAAGCCTCTAGATGCCTGATCTGCTGGGTTATCCTTTGTGGGCACGTAACGCCACTGTTGTACATTTGTTGAATCCTTAATCCTTTGTATCCTGTTAGCTACGTATACATGAAAGCGCTTCGCGTTGTTATTTAAGTATGCTAGAACGATCTGAGAATCCGTCCAGAAGTGGTTGGAGTTCTTTCGGGGTCTTAGTTCGCGATTTAAGAAGCTGCTGATCTTTACTGATGTCACAGCTGCCTGTAACTTCAACCTGGGAATAGTGACAGGACACAAAGGGACAACACGAGCCTTTCCCATTACGAGGGTGCAATGCACTTTACCCTCACTGTTTATCTCCTTTAGGTATGCGCACTGGCTGTACCCTGTAGTGCTGGCATCGGAGAAGTGGTGTAGCTGCATCTCTGTGGTGTTTCCAAAGTCCTTGGGTTTGTAGTGCCTAGGCACTTTTAGTGAGGAAAGCCTAGATAATTGTGATCTCCAATTATCTCACCGAGTAACAATTTCCGTCGGGAGAGAAGCATCCCAGCCACAATCTGTTCTGCAGACTTATTGCAGAATCTGTTTTCCCTTTAGAAGGAAAGGTGCCACCATCCTTAGTGGATCGAATACAGAGGCTACTGCTGATAATATGCCTCTCCGTGTTGCGGGTCGAGCTTGTATAACTATCCGAAAGTGAAATCGGTCCAACCCTATGCACCACTTCAATCCCAAGGCTTTCTCGATAGGTAGGTTTTCCAATGACAGATCAAGATCTATCAGGTCCTTGGCTCTCTCTGACCTTGAGATTGATTCAATGACTTGCCTGTCGTTGGAGGCAAATTTGTGGAGTCGTAATTTTCCCTTTGCACATATGGTTCGAGCATCCTGAATCAGTCGAATTGCCGATTCGACATTTGGGACACTTGTAAGGCCATCATCCATGTAAAAGTCGTCATCCTGTGGCTCCATATTTGGAGATCTTTTTGGTGTAGATGACTTTGATGGCACAATGGGTCTGTCCAGTTCTGCTGGTAACCTGGATGGTGATGGAGTTATTTCTTTCTTTCTCTACTCTGGGTGAATTTGGAGGTGGGGTTATTCCATCCAGTTTATCAAGATTAGCTAGAGCCTTTATCTTTTCCTGCTCGATTTTTAGCTTGTGTTGGAGGTCACGTTGTGTCATCCCTCATTTCTTCTTCCTCACCAGGGCTTCCAGCCTCTCCACCTCCTCTTCTTGAGCTGCTTTCTCTTCCTTGAATTCTACCTCTGCTTGTAACGCGGCAACCCTCAATGCAAGTTTTCTTCTTATTGAGGAAGACTTAGAGGATGATGAGTACCTAGAGTGGTGTGAAGCTGACCTTTGGGACTTTAACACTTCTAACCTCTGCCACGGCGGCATCTGCCCGATCAACAGCCTGTCGTATTCTAAGGGACAGTTGCTTTTCCTTTGTGCTGATATTTCGCTCACGTTCGGCAATGTTAGCGTCGGGACTTTCACACACCAGATCTTGGAGCCTTTTGAATTGAGACACTATCTCCGAGGATTCAACATTCAGGTGGCTACCTTGGGGTTCGGTTACTGTCTTTCTCCCTAACTCCCCTTCAAAGGTTTGGTTGTTGTAGTGCTCAAGCACATTACTTCTTTTGTGCAGCTCCTTAATGAGCTTTGCAGTTTTGTTTTCCCTAGCCTTTAGGGTTAGCCTTCATACTCAGATCTACGCAATTCCTGCACGTCGACTTCATCTACCAATCTACCAGTGGAGGCTCTTTCAAAGACACTATTTTGTGTAAACGAGCTGTCCTTGTGGGTATTTTCGTTCCCGTTAATTTCTAGAAGAGAGGAGTAATAATCCATTTAGCTAGCGTTAAACATGTTTTCAGATAGAAAATGAAATAAAACAAAACAAAGGGGTTAACTGAAGTTCAAACCAGTTCTTATCCCCACGATAAAGATAAGATACAAATCGACTGAAACTGAAATACAAAACTAAAAGGCACAGCCCCAATTACAACGGGGCAACTAACACAAGAAATGCAAAATAAAGAAAAGTAAGAAGTTCAAAGACAATGAAAATAAGAGAAAAGAAAACACGTGAGTCAAAAAAATTCGAAAGGATATGCGAAAAAAAAAATGGGTTTTCGCTGCGAAATTTCTTAAAAGTCCAAACGTGTGAATCAACATGATTTTTTTAATTGTTTTGATACAGTTTTTTTTTCCTTCCCTCTCTAATCCTGTTCTTCTGTTGTTGGTGAGGTCCGGTTGCAGGTCAATGTACCGCCAGATTTGACAAAATAGCAGTAGTAGTAACAACCAAACGAGTACTCTAATCCATTTCTCTTCTTAGGAGGGTTAAAGGAAGTTTTCTGTCCGATTGCTGAACTCAACCTAGCTGCTGATGTTCTCTGCTTGTCTTTCCTCTTCTATTTGGGGTGTGTAGAAACGAATTCTCGCGTGGGGTCGATTTCTCTTTCAATCCGAAAATCGAAGTTTTTTTTGTTTTTGTTTTTTTTTTTACTTTAATGCCCGAGTTTTCACTGTTATTGCCATTGCCACATGAAACATTCATGAGAGAACTGACAACTGCGGGTATATTTGTAAAAGGTTTTATTTCCTTTACAGTACTTGTGCAGCTGCGAAAACTGCAATTAAAACAAACAAATAACGTGAACACAAGGATAGATAATTACAAAATCTGAAAAAATAAGAAAACAATGAAATTTACTACACAAATAGTTATAACAAAAACAGTGAAATTATAACAAGTGTTTAAATCAGCAAGAATCGTTTGAATCGCCAAAGCAATACATTCTTACAAAGTAAGGAAGTGTCTAAAAAGCAATAAAAACTTTAGAAGAATTAAATTGCATTAACTATAAAATTTGTCCTATATTCTAGAAAAGGTTGCCGTAAAATAGCTTATTTGTTATGTTTTTACTTACTTATTATATTACTGTTTTGTCTCATACTTTTCATTTAGACTTCATTATTGTTTTTTTTTTACGTTGTCCTAAAATATAAGGAACTATATTTTCTGGCCACATTGTCCTAAGGGATGACAAGGCCGACGGTCAAGCATACAGGGCAGGCTTCGGCGAGAAAACGAACCTGCTGACTTTTACATTAAGGTTAGGTAGCAAATGGTGCCTGGCGGCAGCTACAATGCCAACAACTTGCTATATGTGGTATTTTCAAAACTAAGATCTCCATGTAGACCATGATCTTTTCTACATAGAGCAAAAAAGTACATAAAAAAGAAGTCGAACGGACATTTGGCTGGAATGTGAAGAAAAGTGAAAAATACTGACGGCATCCTGCAATCGAAAACAAAACGGAAGAGATAATCTGTGGCTGTGGCTGTGGCTCTAGATATCTTGAAAGTTGTTGAGAGGCATGCTTGCCTCCTACCCAGCTCCAGAGCTACGGTATTACTGGGCAATTTTTTGATTTAATACAATCGTTCGTATCAAATAGTGAAATTAAGGTCGATTTGAATGGTTCACATTGTCCCAAGGGGTGACAAGGCAGCCGATCAAGTATACAGGGCCGTCTTCGGCGAGAAGACGAACCTGCTGACTTTTACATTAAGGTTAGGTAGAAAATGATGCCTAGCGGCAGATACAATGCCAACAACTTGCTATATGTGGTATTTTCAAAACTGAGATCTCCATGTAGACCATGATCTTTTCTACATAGAGCAAAAAAGTGCATAAAAAATGAAGCTTCAAGGCTACGGTATTACTGGGCATTTTTTTTATTTAACACAATCGTTCTTATCAACTAGTGAAATTAAGGTCGATTTGAATGGGCCACATTGTCCCAAGGGTTGACAAGGCCTCCGCTTCCAGATCATTTCATATGAACACGAGTATCCCTCCAGGCTCTATCCTAGGTCTACGCTGTTTCTGATCTTCATTAATGTTGTTCTTGATGTTATCAGTTCCCAAATAGTCATTTATACAGATGACATTGCGGTTCATTCCCATCTCAATATGAAATTCGCCAACGTAAACCTGGCTGCTACTCTTGAAACGGACCTGTAATCTGTTATGGTGAAACAGGCTTATTCCTCAGATAATGGACTCTCCCTCCTATATGAATAAGAGTTAAGAAGAAGTTAACTCGAGAAGTTCTTGCCCAGTAAAATATGGTAGCCGAGAAGGGCCAAAAGATTGCAACAGATGACAAGACGAAAAATGCCAAAGACAACAATAAAGATGCTAAGGCCGGGGAGTTGCCCGATTGCTGGAAGTCCCCACCCAGTTGCATTATAAACATTGCGGAGTTTCTGGAGAGATCTAAAGGTTTCGACCATCTTTTGAAAGATGACGGACTTTTGGAAAACCCCCAGGAACTACAAAAGTTTGAAAAGAGAATGGTGTCGGTCTTCGTGGTGGACAAGCGTTCGCGCAAAATTTGTCGCTCCACGAAAGACACAGTGATCCGATCACTGGTGTCCCTAGGGGTTAAGCCCCAAAGAGTAATTAAAGGACCGGGCTTTTTCATGTGGGACATACTGCTGCCCACACTGGAAGATTGTTTGGAAGTCGTCAGTAGAGAACATTATTAATGACCTTATCTTGAGAACAGAATATGAAGGCCGAAGGAGGACCATGGTAGCAGTATATGAGGTGCCTCCTCAGGTTGCCGGCGAACATCTGGCATCGTATTTAAAAAAATATGGCCAAATACTCGCAGCCTCTTCCGACAACCTGAACGGGGGATGGACATTTGACATCATGATCGATCGAGAAGCCTTCGAGTCCATCCCCAACTGCTTGGATTACTGCGGCCGGAAAATGCCGGTCATAGTGACCGGCCGAAAACCAACTTGCTGGAAGTGCGGGCAGACTGGTCACCTGTTCTCTTCCTGCCCAGAGAAGAAGGCCTCTGGTGATCCGGCCGCTGGCGACCAAAATACCCCTAAGCCTGACATCCGTAGTTCCGCAACGCCTGTAATGGGCCTAGCAGCGGCACGGCCCGGTGTCTCACAAACACCGGGTGGGTCTCCCAAATTCCGAAGCCTGCCGCAAGTGTGGTTAAGGACAAGGATGAGGGAGTATGGCATGTCGTTGCTAGAGGCAAGGGGAAGAGCCGAGCAGCGGTGCCTCAGTCCCCTGAAACTCCTAGGGATGACACCGACAGTCCCACTCCCTCTGGCAGCTCTAAGGGCGACGTCCCGGCTGTGCATCTCGACAGGCCTTTGAATGAGATACAAAAAAAAGCGGAACCGAATTGGGAAAAAATCGTCCAGCTGCGAAAATTAAAGAAAGACCTAGAGAAAAAGAAATCAACCAAATTAGCAACTTCCCACTCTTCCGTCTCCGCCCCGTCTTCTCCCTCCCGGAAAAAAAAAATGCCCCCCTCCCATGACAAAGTCTCTGACCACTTCCACGTCGAAAATGACCACCTTCAAAAAGCATTCCCCAGTCCCTTCTCGTGTCCCTTCCACTCCTGCTTCTCCCGATGTCTCACCCACTCCCACCCCAACACCTAATCCTTCTTTCTCTCCTCACAAGACTAAAAGACAAAGAAGCCCTGAAGTGGCGTCTGGTGAAGAAAAAAGGAAAAAAAAAAGAAAACCACCTTTCAATCTCGGTGAGGAAGTTTGCCGAGTTTCTGTAGAAACAGCTCAAAAGGCGCTGAGCCATTCAAAGCGCTTAAAATCTTTAATTTCATTTAAAAAAGTACACGACAAAGATGTCGAAGATCCGCGCAATTTCCCAAACGCCAAGAGGATCTTGACGGTCGTGCGGTCTGGCGCTGGTACTCGACAGATATGGACTATGCTAGGGGAAGCTAATGATTCATTTTCGACGAACCCTCCCCTTTCTTACTTCCATGATGAAGACAACGCAAATTTGCAGCAGTTTTGTTCTGAGAGGACCCCGATTTATGTTCACCCCTCCCTTTACAGAGCGTTGAAACTAACGTTTCCCCTGGACATTGGCGGCCTGTCCTATGATGGCACTATCAAAAGTGAAATGGGTCTCGGCTCAATGGGACGGGCTGTCGGTGTCCTGTCACCGGACATATTCGGAACAGTTCCTCAACCTTAATGGCTCTCTGGTTAGCAAGTATGAATGCCCGGGGGCTGAGGTCAGAGTCTCGGAGGGTGAGACTCCTTCATGATCTCCAGCGCCTCGGGGTGGATGTTTGTTGTCTGCAGGAAACCCGGTTTTTAGCTGGCGACTATGAGGGCATACTGTCTAGGGATTACGATCTCTATTCAGCATGTTTTGATGGTCGTTCTAGAGGTGTTTCCTGGCTAGTGAGCAAGTCTTTGGGTGCGGCGTGTACGCTTGTCTTCGCGGATCCAGCGGGCAGGATTTGTCTGCTGGATATTACCATAAAGGAGAAGTCTTTTCGCCTCATTGGGGTTTATGCGCCCAATGTCCATGCGGAGCGTCCTGCTTTGTTTCGGCAGCTCGAGTCGTTCTGTGGAACATCGAGACGGTTAATTTTAGCGGGGGATTGGAATGCCGTCCTTGACCCTGAGAAGGATTGTATAGGAGAAAGATCGGGTACTAACAACCCGGATGTGAAACCATTTCGGGAATTTGTCGACAGGAATGATCTTGTCGATAAATACCGAAATGAACACCCCCGGGAGGTAGTGTGAACTTGGACTAATAGGGGCAGCTCGGATTCGAAGGTACGCGCAAGCTACCTCGACCGAGTCCTAGTTAGGAGAGTCGACGTAGGGCTCTTAGGTTGTCCAAGTTTCCATTCCATAGTTTACACGGATCACAGGCTCGTGCGGGTGCGTGTAAACATAGATAAGCCTAAGGTTAAGTTGGCTGGCTACTGGAAATTGAACGCGTCATTATTTGATAGCCAAGATTTCCAGGAACAGCTATTACTAACACTAAAGCGTGAACTGACGGGGGCTGTGGTTGGGAATAAGTGGTGGGACACACTTAAATCCAAAATTAGGTCGTTTGCTGCCGACTATAGCCGTCGGCTCAACTTAGCTAATTTAGCGGCGCAAACGGCGATAGAGAAAAAAGTTGATCCGGCAGTTAAATCGCGTCATAGTGGGGACGTAGCCTTAGCTAGGGCCGAGCTGGCCTCCTTGTTTATCAAGAAGGATCAAGCTCTGGTAGTTAGGGCTAGGTTAAAAAGAATGTCTTCTGAGGCGACGAATATGGCCGCAGGATTGCGTGCAGAGGAAGCTAGGCAAGCAGCCAATCGGCATTTCAAGGACATCACATTGCCGGATGGACGTACCGTGACTACAGACGTGGGTATATGTGGGGCTTTTTGGGATTACTTCCAGGATCTTTTCACCAGGGAGACCAGTCTGAGCTCTGCTCAGTTCGACACCTCTTTGGCTGACTTTCCCCGCCTCGAGGCGGCTGAAGCGGCTAGGTGCGAGGGGCCCATAACAGAGTCGGAAATCTGGGATGCGCTGAAATTGGTTGGCCGGGACAAAACTCCAGGATTGGATGGTCTTCCCTACGAAATGTACTTGAGGCAGTCGTCCGTTCTTGTTCCTCTGCTGGCTCTTGTTTATAACAACTGGATGGAGCAGGGGTCTATACCTCGACGCTTCACCAGGGGTGTAATCAAGTTGCTTCGCAAGAGCAAGAGCGGTGGGGGTGGCATAGATAATTATCGGCCTTTAACGATGTTAAATACTGACTTAAAGATTTTTGCCAAGATCTTGGCCGGCCGTTTGCATGCTGTCCTCTCTAGTCTGATTGGCCCCGAACAGACTTGTGCTGTGAAGGGCAGGACTATTCAGGACAACCTTCATTTGGTACGCCTGATCATCGAGAAAACCGACACCGAAGCCGCGCTGATCAATTTGGATCAGTCCAAGGCATTCGATAGGGTTGACCATCGTTTCTTGGAGTCTGTCCTTTCCGCCGCCGGTTTCGGGCCGTACTTTCGCTCCTGGATCCGACTGCTGTATGAGTCCCCCGGTGCGCTGGTGGAAGTGAATGGGGTAAGATCGAAGCCCTTCACTTTATCTCGCTCCATTCGTCAAGGTTGTCCACTTTCGCCTTTGCTGTACGTTCTTGCGTTGAAGCCATTCCTTCGCAAGTTAAAGGCGAATCCGGTCCTTCGCGGAATTTCCGTACCTGGTGCTACCACCTCGGCCAGATACTCCGCCTATGCTGACGACGTTTCGGTTTTTGTGTCGAGCAAAGCCGAGATTGACGAAGTCAGCAAAGAAATCAGATGTTATGAGACGGTGACAGGAGCCAAGATCAATCGCGATAAGTCTGTTGGCTTGCGATTGGGTGCGTGGAAGGGAGTTTCTTTTCCCGGACCTTTCCTCTGGACGGACGGGCCGATCAAGATTCTCGGTCTTGATCTCCAGTTGAAAATGAATTGGTCGGAGGTTCGAGAGAAGGCCGAGGGCGCAGTTCGTCTGTGGACTCGGAGGAAACTCTCCTTAAAGGGGAGGGCGGAAGTATGTGCCTCGCACATCTACCCGATTCTCCTTTACCGACTCTCGGTACTTCCTCTCCCGTGTGCCATTCGTTTGGGATTAATTCAGTTCTTGTTCTCCTTCCTTTGGGGAGAAGGCAAGTCTCCCAAGGTACGTCGCGAGATCTGTTGCCTTCATCCGTCTGAGGGCGGTCTGGGCATGCCTAGCGTTGAGATTCGTCAACACACGCTTCGCATTAGATTCCTGGATCGAATGTGTATGCTGGAGGATGAGAACGGCGCCCTCGTTCAAGAGGACGTCCATAAAAACTTTCCATCCTTGAGAAGTGTGCATTTGTTCGGAGGAGGAGGCCGGCCGTACTCCTCGTGGCGAGTGCTCCTTCTAAAAGAATGTCGTTTGGCTCTCCAGTTTCTCTTGCGGGTTACGGATGGCCTCTCCAACGCCCAATCGTTGTCTCTTAGGGCATTGTATCGGGTATTAGTTAGGGGATTCGTTCAAGATGAACTGATTGGCGAGCTCGGGCTTACGAAGCAGGAGGCTCGCTCCATATGGCCTTGGGCGCCTGGGTTGAAATGTCTCACTAACGATGAGGTATCACTCACCTGGCTGATGATTCGAAATGCTCTCTGGGTAGGCAAGAGGCTTCATGCAGCGGGCCTAACTCCGAAATCAACCTGCGTGCGTTGTGGGCTGGCGACGGAAACCGTCGACCATGCCTTCTTCCACTGCAGTGTTGTTGCTCCGTTGTGTAAGTTTCTTGAAGATCTCATGGTTCCGTATGCTGCGTGGAAAGTTCTTTGTCCTTGAGGCTAGTTCTATTTGTAGCAATGTCGTACCTCCGTTATCTAGGGCTGAGCACTATGTGCTCTTTTGCTTACTAGGTGTTATGCGAGTCGTGATTTGGACGACGCGACAGAAGGAATTCTATGGTGATGAGAAGTTTACCTCTTCCCAACTGATCTTGTTCTTTAAGCATCAGCTTAAAGTCAAGATCAGGACGGAAAGGAAACGACTCACTCCATCTGAATTTGGCAAAAGGTGGGTGAGTCTTGCGCGTTTCTGTCGAGTGAAAGGTGCTGACCTGGAGTGGTTGTTTGATGCTGGTTAGGCATCAGGATATTGGGTGTGCTGGGCAGAACATGTGCACCCCTTCCCTGTTAGGTTAGTGTAGGGAAAGTTTGATTTTTCTGTTTCTCGTTTTAAAGTTAACTTAGCTAGGTTACGATTGCTCATTGGCCCCTTTTCTTTTTTGTCCTCTATTTTTCTTTAGTTTAATCCCCCTTCCCTTCCCACTTTAGGTGTTCAACAATGTTAGTTCTCCGGTGGATGCGTGGCGTCTTTCGTTATTTTTCAAGTGTGCTTTTCGTTTTTGTTATGATGTTTAAATGTGTGAGTGATTGTGTGAGTGATTGCTGATCGGATAAGGGATATTATTATATTTCTAAAGCCACGCATTATATTTCGTCCGGGGAAGTGATTTTGCTGTCACAATATTAGATTAGTGGGGGGCTTTTATTACTAATATGATTTTGTTTGGTTTCTTGTACATATCTTATTTTCATTCTATAAAATCATTGGGGAATTTTAATTGTTGTTATTTTCTGCCCATGCCCTCCACTTGTACATATGGGTGTTAAATAGGACTACATAGAGAACCCGAGGTATTATGGTGGACGTGGTAAGAATGGTAAGTAAAAATGTGGTATTGTGGTGTAAGGTTTATTGTAAGTGTGTCAGGGTCGACGTAAGTGAATAGATAAGTTAAACTAGGACAGATGATGACCCGTTTTAGGCCTTGTGCCATATTTGTACGTTTAATACAATAAATAATGAAGTTCTTGCCAAGTTTGACTAGTTTTGTCATTTTTTGAATTTGGCAGACTTTTTTTTTTTGTCCAGCGCGGAATTTATTACTGGGAAAAAAAAAAAATTCTCACTTTTTTGGACTGAACTTTTGAACAGACGTTCATTTTGTGAGAGCTAAGTTTATTTTTTATTTATTTTTTCGTTTTCTTGTTTTGTTATTTTCTTTTTTCTTTTCTAGCTTTTTGTTTTTTCATTTTCGTATTTTTGGCGGCCATATTTGTGTTTGTTTAGGTCGACCGTTTTTTAATTTATTCTTTTTCGTTTTTCCTTTGTTTTCAATATCTGTTTGGCCTTAAGTGCCAGTTTTAATTTTGTTTAAAAATTTTCTTTTTAACAGCATTTCTTTTATTTTTTTTGTTGACCAGAAACTGATAAATTAGTTGTTATTTTTTTTTCCTCGTTAAATTTTCTTTTTTCAGCCCCTCCTCAGTTTTCTCTTGCGGAGGTCGACGTTAGGAGACTTTTCGTTTTTTTTGTTTGTTTTCTTTGTGCATTTGATTTGATTGTAAATTTGTAAAGTTTATTCATTGTCCAAATTTATTCTTTTTAATTCATTTTATTTTGTAAAAGTCTAGTTAATCCGTTTTAAGTTAACTTTAGCCCCTCCCCCTATTTCTTTTTTTTCGGGAGTAGCCGTTTAGGCAACTCTTCGTTTTGCTGTTTGTTTGTTTTTTTAATTCCTTGTGTAAATAGTCCATCGTAACTTGTAAAGTTTGTTGTACAGATTTGTTTTTCTTTCAATTTAACTACTTAGTTTATTAAACCTCTCAAGAGGCTAACTTTTTCTTGCCTTTTAAGGCAATTTTTATTTCTTAGTATATTAATAGTTTATTTGTGGCCGTTAAAGGCTAGTTTTTAATTTACCAGTTGTTTGTAATTTAAATTTTTGTTTGCCGTCATTGGCTGATTTGTTCTTATTTCCTTAAATCCTTCGGGGTTTATTTTTTTGTGTTAAAACCGTTATCTTGTCCTTGCTGTTAATAGTTTACTTTGTGTATTTTTTCCACATTTTTACACCCGTTTTTCCCACCCCTCCCATCCTTTTAATTTAGATTGGAAAAAAAAATTGTGAGCTGTGTTCTAAAATTTCAAAATGGCCGACAATAGTCGGTCCATAAAGAAAAAATTGTTATTTGACCCCCCCTGGAAGAAACCGCCAGATAAAAATGAGGAGACGTTTCTTCCTCTTCCTACTAAAGAGACGGAAGTTAACGTTAATGCTACTCAATCAAAGATGGCCGAAAATGGTCAAATGAACGACAAAGCGAAAGATAAGGAAAAAATAATGAAAGAAATAAAGACAACGAAAGATGCTGAGGCCGGGGAATCGCCCTGTGGCTGGAAGTCCCCTCCAAAATGCAAAATCAATCTGACGGAGTTCTTGGAGAGAGCTAAGAGCTACGCTCACCTTGTAAAAGAATGTGGGCTCTTAGAAGATCCCCAGGAATTGAAGAAGATTGAGAAAAGAATAGTGACGGTCTTCGTGGTGGACAAGCGTTCACGCAAAATTTGTCGCAGCACGAAAGACACAGTGATCAAAACACTGAAGTCAAAAGCCCTTAAGGATCGTGAAAGGTGCGGGCTTCTTCATGTGGGACGTGCTGCTAGCCACACCAGAGGATTGCCTGAAAATGGCGACACAAGACCTAATTACTGCAGATTACATCATACGCACAGAGTACGAAGGCAAACGAAGGACCAGAGTATCAGTATATGAGGTTCCTCCTCAGGTCATCGGGGAGCATCTTGCTGCATACTTCTCGAAGTTCAGCGAAATTTTAGATGCCTTCTGCGATGACCTGACCGGGGGATGGTCTTTCGAGATAATGATCGACCGCCACGCCTTCCTGACCATCCCCAACTGTCTTGACGTAGGGGGCCGGTGATCGTGTCCGGCCGCAAGCCAAAATGCTGGAGGTGTGGAGAGACTGGTCACCTTTCCTCCTCCTGTTTAGAGAAGAAGGCCTCTGGAAGCCAGGCTTTAGTCGACCAAAATCCCCCTCTGGCCGCTTCTGTTACATCCGTCTCGCCCGTAGTGGGCATGCCAACACCCAGGACCGGTGAGCTAGTTCCCCCGGTTGGGAATAAAAAAGTTCCCTCACCCCCCCCCCCCAAAAAAACCTTCGCCAACTGCAAGTGCAGCCACGGGGAAGGAAAAGGGGGAGTGGCTGGTTGTTGGCAGGGCCAGGGGGAAGCGCCAAGCAGCGGAACCTCGGTCCCCAGAAATCCCTAAGACTAAAGGCACAAACAGCCCCACTCCCTCCACCAGCAAGAAGGGCGATGCCTCGGCCTGGTCGGCACCAAAGTTGGAAGAGCTCAGGAGGGCTTACGACCCGGGCTATGAGAAGTTCCAAAAAATAAAAGAGCTCAAGCAAATATTGGAAAAGCGTCCATTTCGTCCTTCCGAGGACCTCAAAAAACAAAGCACAACGTCCACCCTGCCCTTCGGCCTCTGCCCCATCCTCACCCGAAAAAAAGAAAATTGAAAAAAAAACCCAAATCAGCTCAGCCCACGCCCAGAAAAACCACCCCTCTTAGTAGGGATCCCAGCCTGTTAAGAGGCAGAGGAGCCCCACCTCAGAAGACAGAGAGGCAAGAAAAGAAACTTCCAAAGCCCCACATTTAATGGGCAAAGACATTTGCAAAATTTCATCTTCCCAAGAAGAAAGAGCTAAAAACTTTGGGAACAGGATCAGCAAACTAAAAATTCTTCTTGCGATGAAAAAATGTAAGGAGAAAGATATAGAGATTCCCACCAACTTCCCAGAAGCGCAACGCGTGCTCACGGTGGTGCGAACTGGGACTGGAACAGCCAAAGTTTGGGACATGCTATTAGAAGCGGAAAAACATATAAAAATATCTCCGCCTATAGTCTGAAAAGATGAGGAGGTGTTAGAGAAAGCTAAAGAATTCTGTGTGGTACGGGTCCCAATTTTGGTTCACCCCTCCCTTTACAGGGCTCTTAAACTAACATTTCCCTGGGATGTTAGTGGTCTCTCCCGTGACGGCTCCATTGACAAAGAAATGGGCAAAGGATCTATGGGAGAGGCTGTCGGCATCCTTTCCCCGTCCATGTTCTGTCCAGGAGCCCAACCCTAATTACGTATCATAATGGCTCTCTGGTTAGCAAGCGTGAATGCCCAGGGGCTGAGGTCAGAGTCTCGGAGGGTGAGACTCCTTCATGATCTCCAGCGCCTCGGGGTGAATGTTTGTTGTGTGCAGGAGACCCGGTTCTTTGCTGGTGACTATGAGGGCATACTGTCTAGGGATTACGATCTCTATTCAGCATGTTTTGATGGTCGTTCTAGAGGTGTTTCCTGGCTAGTGAGCAAGTCTTTGGGTGCGGTGTGTGCGCTTGTCTTCGCGGATCCAGCGGGCAGGATTTGTCTGCTGGATATTACCATAAAGGAGAAGTATTTTCGGCTCATCGGGGTTTATGCACCCAATGTCCATGCGGAGCGTCCTGCTTTGTTTCGGCAGATCGAGTCGTTCTTTGGAACATCGAGACCGGTAATTTTAGCGGGGGATTGGAATGCCGTCCTTGACCCTGAGAAGGATCGTATAGGAGAAAGATCGGGTACTAACAACCCGGCTGTGAAACCATTTCGGGAATTTATCGACAGGAATGATCTTGTCGATAAATACCGAAATGAACACCCCCGGCAGGTAGTGTGGACTTGGACTAATAGGGGCAGCTCGGATTCGAAGGTACGCGCAAGCTACCTCGACCGAGTCCTAGTTAGGAGAGTCGACGTAGGGCTCTTAGGTTGTCCAAGTTTCCATTCCATAGTTTACACGGATCATAGGCTCGTCCGGGTTCGTGTAAACTTAAATAAGCCTAAGGTTAAGTTGGCTGGATACTGGAAATTGAACGCGTCAGTATTTGATAGCCAAGATTTCCAGGAACAGCTATTACTAACACTAAAGCGGGAACTGACGGGGGCTGTGCTTGGGAATAAGTGGTGGGATACACTAAATCCAAAATTAGGTCGTTTGTTGCCGACTATAGCCATCGGCTCAACTTAGCTAATTTAGCGGCGCAAACGGCGATAGAGAAAAAAGTTGATCGGGCAGTTAAATGCCGTAATAGTGGGGACGTAGCCTTAGGTAGGGCCGAGCTGGCCTCCTTGCTTATCAAGAAGGATCAAACACTGGTAGTTAGGGCTAGGTTAAAAAGAATGTCTTCTGAGGCAACGAATATGGCAGTAGAATTGCGTGCAGAGGAAGCTAGGCAAGCGATCAATCGGCATATCAAGGACATCACATTGCCGGATGTTCGTACCGTGACTACAGACGTGGGTATATGTGGGGCTTTTCGAGATTACTTCCAGGATCTTTTCCCCAGGGAGCCCGGTCTGAGCGCTGCTCAGTTCGACACCTATTTGGCTGACTTTACCCGCCTCGAGGCGGCTGAAGCAGCTGGGTGCGAGGGGCCCATAACAGAGTCGGAAATCTGGGATGCGCTGAAATTGGTTGGCCGGGACAAAATTCCAGGATTGGATGGTCTTCCCTACAAACTGTACTTGAGGCAGTCATCCGTTTTTGTTCCTCTGCTGGCGCTCATTTATAACAACTGGATGGAGCAGGGGTCTATACCTCGACGCTTCACCAGGGGTGTAATCAAGTTGCTTCGCAAGGGCAAGGGCGGTGGGGGTGGCATAGATAATTATCGGCCTTTAACGATGTTAAATACTGACTTAAAGATTTTTGCCAAGGTCTTCGCCCGCCGTTTGCAGGCTGTCCTTCCTAGTCTGATTGGCCCCGAGCAGACTTGTGCTGTGAAGGGCAGGACTATTCAGGACAACCTTCATTTGGTACGCCTGATCATCGAGAAAACCGACACTGAAGCCGCGCTGATCAATTTGGATCAGTTCAAGGCTTTCGATAGGGTTGACCATCGCTTCTTGGAGTCTGTCCTTTCCGCCGCCGGTTTCGGACCGTACTTTCGCTCCTGGATCCGATTGCTGTATGAGTCCCCCGGGGCGCTGGTGGAAGTGAATGGGGTAAGATCGAAGCCCTTCACATTATCTCGCTCTATTCGTCAAGGTTGTCCACTTTCGCCTTTGCTGTACGTTCTTGCGTTGGAGCCATTCCTTTGCAAGTTAAAGGCGAATCCGGTCCTTCGCGGAATTTCCGTACCTGGTGCTACTACCTCGCCAGGTACTCCGCCTATGCTGACGACGTTTCGGTTTTTGTGTCGAGCAAAGCCGAGATTGACGAAGTTAGCAAAGAAATCAGATGTTATGAGACGGTGACAGGGGCCAAGATCAATCGCGATAAGTATGTTGGCTTGCGATTGGGTGCGTGGAAGGGAGTTTCTTTTCCCGGACCTTTCCTCTGGACGGACGGGCCGATCAAGATTCTCGGCGTCTTCTTCGGTCCTGATCTCCAGGTGGAAATGAATTGGTCGGAGGCTCGAGAGAAGGCCGAGTGCGCAGTTCGTCTGTGGACTCGGAGGAAGCTTTCCTTAAAGGGCAGGGCGGAAGTATGTGCCTCGCACGTCTACCCGATTCTCCTTTACCGACTCTCGGTACTTCCTCTCCCGTGTGCCATTCGTTTTGGATTAATTCAGTTCTTGTTCTCCTTCCTTTGGGGAGAAGGCAAGGCTCCCAAGGTGCGTCGCGAGATCTGTTGCCTTCATCCCTCTGAGGGCGGTCTGGGCATGCCTAGCGTTGAGATTCGTCAACACACGCTTCGCATTAGATTCCTGGATCGAATGTGTATGCTGGAGGACGAGAACGGCGCCCTCGTTAAAGAGGACGTCCATAAAAACTTTCCATCCTTGAGAAGTGTGCATTTGTTCGGAGGAGGAGGCCGGCCGTACTCCTCGTGGCGAGTGCTCCTTCTAAAAGAATGTCGTTTGGCTCTTCAGTTTCTCTTGCGAGCTACGGATGGCCTCTCCAACGCCCAAGCGTTGTCTCTTAGGGCATTATATCGGGTTTTAGTTAGGGGGCCGTTCAAGTTGAACTGATTGGCGAACTCGGGCTTACGAAGCAGGAGGCTCGCTCCATATGGCCTTGGGCACCTGGGTTGAAATGTCTCACTAACGATGAGGCATCACTCACCTGGCTGATGATTCATAAAGCTCTCTGGGTAGGTAAGAAGCTTCATGCAGCGGGCCTAACTCCGAAATCAACCTGCGAGCGTTTTGGGCTGTCAGCGGAAACCGTCGATCATGCCTTCTTCCACTGCAATGTTGTTGCTCCGTTGTGTAAGTTTCTTGAAGATCTCATGGTTCGTATGCTGCGTGGAAAGTTCTTTGTCTTTGAGGTTAGTTCTGTTTGTAGCAATGTCGTACCTCCGTTATCTAGGGCTGAGCACTATGTGCTCTTTTGCTTACTAGGTGTTGTGCGAGTCGTGATTTGGACGACGCGACAGAAGAAATTCTATGGTGATGAGAAGTTTACCTCTTCCCAACTGATCTTGTTCTTTAAGCATCAGCTTAAAGTCAAGATCAGGACGGAAAGGAAACGACTCACTCCATCTGAATTTGGCAAAAGGTGGATGAGTCTTGCGCGATTCTGTCGAGTGAAAGGTGCTGACCTGGAGTGGTTGTTTGATGCTGGTTAGGCATCAGGATATTGGGTGTGCTGGGCAGAACATGTGCACCCCGTCCCTGTTAGGTTAGTGTAGGGAAAGTTTGATTTTTCTGTTGTTTGCTTCAATGTTAACTTAGCTAGGTTATGATTGCTCATTGGCACCTTTTTCTTTTTGTCCCCAGTTTTCCTTTAGTTTAATCCCCCATCCCTTCCCACTTTAGGTGTTCAACAATTTTAGTTCTCCGGTGGATGCATGGCGTCTTTCGTTAGTTTTCAAGTGTGCTTTTCGTTTTTGTTATGGTGTTTAAATGTGTGAATGATTGTGTGAGTGATTGCTGATCGGAGAAGTGGTATTATTATATTTCTAAAGCCACGCATTATATTTCGTCCGGGGAAGTGATTTTGCTGTCACAATATTAGAGTAGTGGGGGGCTTTTGTTACTAGTACGATTTTATTTAGTTTCTGTATATATTGTATTCATTGTATAAAATCATTGGGGATTTTAAATGTTGTTATTTTCTGCCCATGCCCTCCACTGAAAATTGTACATATGGGAGTTAAGTAGGACTACATAGAGAACCCGAGGTATTATGGTGGACGTGGTAAGAATAGTAAGTAAAAATGTGGTATTGTGGTGTAAGGTTTATTGTAAGTGTGTCAGGGTCGACGAAAGTGAATAGCTAAGTTAAACTAGGACAGAAGATGACCAGCCTTCCCCATCCCCAAATTCGGCCTCGTGCCACATTTGTACATATGTACAATAAATAATGAAGTTCTTCGGAAGTTCATAGGAGTTCTTAGAAGTTCTAGAGAATTCTTTAGAGTTCTACTGGAGTTCAGTAGAACAACTAAGCAGTTGATATTAGTCGGCAGTTAGCCGAATACTAAGGAGTTAGCTTACAGTGGAAGATTACCAAGTTCCTAACATTTACGGTGCGTTAAGTCTTTTATCAATCGGCATAGCACGATTATAACTTTCAGTGCGAACACTACTTCACAACATAATCAATGGTTAACTGTGGCAGGAAATAGCCTGTGAATTTTAATGCCTCCAAAAACACTGCTCTCCTTTAAACTTTCCTTTCTGCCATCATCATGGCTGATACTAATCTCCTGAAGATCAATACTTTGCGCCTCCTTGGCGTCACTTTTTCAACCGACCTGAAGAGGAACGACTACATCGAATCTATAGCTGCATCTACTGCTAGGATGTTTGTGTCACTGTGCTGTGCCAAAAAGTTTTTCTTGTCAGAATCCATCTTGCACATTTATACTATTACCATATTCTTGAAATATCTAGTCGGGTGCTCCTGCTATTCATTTCGAGGTTCTTGACAAAATTCAAAGAAGGCTACACAATCTAATCGATCCTGACGGTATAAATACGTCTGGGGAAAAAAGGGTTAGGGTTAGAAAAGCAATACAGCGATGTAAACACGTGCAAACGAAAATTAACAAAAATTGAAGAAGGTAAATAAGTATTGTTAATTCTTCACTTATATAAGGTGTTTGTAGATTTTAAGCGTCACAAAGAATGACGTTCTGGTGTTCTTGTAGGAACAGAAAGAAAGAACCTCGTTCTACAGGAGGAATGCTAAAGGCGCTTATCGGTAGCATTAAGATTAGACAACAGTGTTGTGAGAATAACATACCAAGTAGGTTACTGTCTCCGACAATGCCTGTATTTTAATTACCTGTGTATAGTGCAACCGGTCACTGAAAATACATTATTTTTAATCTACCGTAAGGTACAATTTTTTTTTTTAATCATATCACCCCGAGTAAGGCGGTAACGCCACTGATGTGCAGGGGGGCTACATAAGAGTAAAAAGATTAGATAAGAGGAGAGTAAAGAGAAAGATAGACCAGTTAGAAAGGAGCAAGAGAAGGATGGGAATACAGGTGTGATGACAATTGCAGAGGTGGAGAGAAAGGAAAAGATATACAGGGTGGTGTAGAAAGAATTAGAGTCAAGTGGTTAAGAGATGAGTATTGACATTGCATTTAAATTCCTGGAGGTTGTAGCTGTCAGGAAAGCAAGAATATGGAAACGAGTTTTACAGGCGGGAAGTGCGAGATCTGGGAAGTGTTCTAACCGAAGACGGAAAGTGCAACACAGAGATTCAAAGGCGAATTGGCATGGCGAAGGACGCGTTCCAGAAGTATTAAGAAACAGGACAATTTCGCTAAAAACAAAGAAGAGAAAACTAGATTGCTATGTGATGTCAGTTCTTCAATATGGCAGTGAATGTTGGACAATATCTTCGAAGATGAAAGAAAAAGTTGAAACAGCTGAAATGTGGTTCTACAGAAGGATGCTGCGGATATCATGGACCGAGCATGTGAGCAATGACGAGGTTTTGGAAAGGATGGAAGCGAAAATGAAATTAATACTGAGCATCAGGAAGAGACAACTAGAGTTCCTGGGACATGCAATGAGGAGGGAGGGCTTGGAGAACCTGATACTAACAAGGCCAGATAGAGGGGAAAAGAGACAGGGGAAAGCAACGGATAACATACTTGACGGGCCTGATCAGTTGAATGGCAGAATTGGGGTTGCCTGGTGTAACAGGAGAAAACGTAATAAGAGCCACCAGGGATAGGGAGACATCGAAGCCATGATCGCCTACGTCCTGAAAGGACAAGGCACATAGAATAAGAAGAAGGGCATTATGCTCCCCCACCACAAAATCCATGTTACGGGGCCCACATTCTACTACATCTCAATTTTCGTAAAGTAGTATTCATTTAAAATACAACTTTTATTGTAATCTAATTATGTATAATACTGGAACATATGCAATATAGGTGAATAATTCAACTAGAAAAATTGAAGATAAACGCAATGTATCTAAATAAAAATTATGGATGTATCATGGTAGATCATTCCATCTATAAAATTAAATTGAAGATGTGTTCAGTGTGTGTGTATACATGTGTGTATCCTCATTGATCTCTATCAACATACACTTCCATATTTTTCATCCGATTCTTTACAAAACTTACACACTCCTTGCAAATTTATGATTCTACACAACAAAGAAAAAGCAATCACGAGTGGCACTCAAAGTAACTTCTGTTTTAATTTCTTATTTTCAAGTATTTTCTAAGTTATTAAAGATAAGTTCCACACTGTAACTTGTATATGGAGAATAACTCTTTCAAAAATGCAAGAGTTATCCTCCTTATTTAATGTCTGCAGATGTGGATTATATCAAAATGGGATTTTTTTTACTCTTCTCATTCCGTATAACGCCGAGTATTTATTGCTAGTTTTAAATATATCAACCATGTTTTTTTTCCGCAATTTTTAACATCAACTCGAGTTTTTTCATGCTAAAAAATTGAATAATTTAACGCATTCGACATTATGTATGAAAATAATGAATTTTACATAGTGTTTTTTTTTTTCGGGACTTAACATGAGCAAAAAATTCACGATTTTGGATTTAAAAAAAAAAGAAGCCCCGAAAATGACGTCAAAATCCGCAACAGTTCACTCATGACAAGACGCTTCAACTCGTAGAAGACCCATTATCCTTGCTTCTGAATCATTCCTAATGCTTCCAAACGTTTTGAAGCTTTTATGTGATTACCTCCTTATGAGTCTACAAGTTCAGCTTGCGCCAAACATGAATCATCAAGAAGTAATGTCTCCAATTTTTCGTCTTCAATTTTTTTCGGTACGCCAGAGCGTTCTTTATCTTAAACATGAATATCATTATTTTTGAAGCGTCTAAGCCAATCTCTGCATGTTGTTTCCGACAGAGCATAGTCACAGTAAGTCTCACCAAGAATTCTCTGTGCTTCTGCTGCAGATTTCTTTTGAATAAAGTAGTGCACTAAAATTCCCAGCAAATACATTTTCTTTGGCACGAAATCCGACACGTTTAACGCTATGTTTACACTTCAACGAAATCACATACACTGAATTTCAAGCTTGCTTATAATACTTTCTTATAAATGCGTTACCATCTGAAACTACACACACGCAGTTCTGGGAACGCGATCTGTTTGAAGACAGCGAGAACTTATTCAATGTTCTAATATATATATAAACGAGTGCTGAACAATAGGAAATCCTCAATACCTCCTTTAATCCATGAATTTGAGGTTCTCACGTCATCTGCGGACAAAGCTGAGTGCTTTGCCCGCAGATTCTCATCCAACTCCACATTTGACTCGTCCGGAGTACACCCACCCGACTTCCCTATTAGAACTGAGGCCAAACTGCACGACGTATATATTACCCTGACAGTAGTATCCCGCGTAATTTCAAAACTCGACTCCCATAAGGCGAGTGGAGACGATGGAATCCCGGTGATAGTCCTTAAGAGGTGTGCTCCTGAATTTTCCCCTGTCCTCTCTAAACTGTTTAACTACTGCCTTTCTGCTTCCTGCTTTCTTGCATGCTGAAAGTTCTCTTCAATCGTTCCTGTATTTAAGAATTGTGGTGAACCCTCGGACCCATCCAACTATCGCCCTATCAGTCTTCTACTGATATTCGGGAAAGTATTCGAGGCCATAATCAATGCTGAAATAGTTCAACATCTCACTGCCTACTGACAGGCAATATGGCTTCCGCTTTGCCAGGTTCACGGCCGATATGCTAACAACCGTAACTGAGTACATGCTCCAGGCCCTTGATGAGCCTGACGAGTTGCTCTGGACATCTCCAAGTCTTTCGACAGGGTTTGGCACTCTGGCCTCCTATGCAAGCTACGGGGTTACGGTATTACCGGTCGCCTGCTTGACCTAATCCAATCTTTCTTAAATAACCGCAAAATGAAGGTCGTTTTGAATGGGCGTGCCTCTTCGTCCTACAGCACGAATGCTGGTGTCCCACAGGGCTCTATCCTGGGCCCGACGCTCTTCCTTATTTTCATCAACGACCTCCCAGATGAGATCAAGTCCCAATTAGGCATCTACGCAAATGACACTACAATATACTCCCGCACCAATAAGAAACCTCTCGTGGCAGACAGAGATAATCTCGCTACTGACCTTGAACGGGATCTACACTCTGTGGTGAATTGGGGCAAGAAGTGGCTTGTCAACTTCAATGCGTCTAAGACCAAGATGTTGTCTGTCAACCATCACAGGCAACCTCTCCTGCCTCCCATAAGCATGGACCAAGCGAGTCTCCCTGAGAGCAACACACTACGCCTCCTCGGCCTTACCCTCTCCTCAGACCTCAAATGGAACCACTATGTTGAATCCATAGCTAAAGAAGGTTGGGTCACTATGTCGATCCAGGATGTTTTTTCCGCCTGAATCCATCCTGCATATATACAAGTCAACCATCCGTCCGTGCATAGAGTACTGCTGCCATTTATGGTCAGGCGCCCCTGCCGTTCTCCTCAGTGTTCTCGACAGGCTCCAAAGGAGAATCTGTAATGTGATAGGTACTGATCTGGCGGCTCGACTGCAGCCACTTCCCCGCTGTCGAAATGTGGCCTCCCTTTGTCTGTTCCATAAATACTTTCATGGCTTCTGCTCGGACGAACTTAAGTTACTAGTGCCTCCTCAACAGGTGTTTACTCGTGCAACCAGACTGGCAACTGGGTCCCACCCATTCACAGTCAGGTTAGCCAAATGCAGACGACATTTCTACTCCTGCAGCTTCTTCTCTCGCACTTCCCGCCTGTGGAACTCGCTCCCATATTCTTGCTTTCCTGACGGCTACAACCTCCAGAAATTTAAATGCAATGTCAATACTCATCTATTAACCACTGGACTCTAGCTCTCTCCCCACCCCCGTATATCCTTCCCTTTCTCTCCACCTATGTATCTGTCATCGCACCTGCATTCTCAGCTTTCTATTGCTTCTTTCTAACTAGTTTGTACTCCTCACTCTTTTCTAATGAATCTTTTTACAGTTATGTAGCCCCCCGCTTATCAGTGGCATTTCTGCCTTGCTCGGGGTGAAATGATTAATATATATATATATATACTGTAAATTTGTCGTTGAACGCGTCTCGAAAAACCCACCGAGTATAAATGCTGGCGGGGGGGGATGGAAACAAAAAAGAAACGAACTAAGCACTTGAACATTAGTCAAAGTACTCGTCGAAAGAAAAAAAACCCGAGACGAGTAACCTAACACGTAAAGCGCTCAATACACAAGTAGAGCAAACAAGTAAGTACCTAACCTAGAGAGCCAACGAACCTACCAAGGTTTCACCAAACTGGATCTTCAGGGAAAGTTGGCTCTTTCCCTGAAGATCCAATTTGGTGAAACCTTGGTAGGTTCGTTGGCTCTCTAGGTTAGCAAATTACTATATATATATATATGTGTGTGTGTGTGTGTGTGTGAATTCAGATAATATTTAGAGGGGGAATAGCTATTTCAACATGCCAATTCAAGACATGCATTGTCAAGCCCGTTTAATCAAAGAATAGGGAAAAAATTCTTATGTCGGAAGCAGGGGATAGTAAAGGAAGGGGTAGGGAATGTTGGTTACTATAGGGTTAAGCCAGAGGAATCTTAGTAGTAATTTCTCTTTTGGTAGTGGGAGTCATGTGGCTTGTCCATTGGGTTAGTAGTGGTAGGTAGGAGGGAAAAGGTTACTGATTCACCAAATTTTAAATCCTAGTTTATGTAAAAGATAAATTCTATTGTGAATAAATGGAAGAAGGAGATAATTGTTGAAATACAAATTTATTCCGGTGACAACACATACTAACGATTTCTTTACATTTATTCAGATGGACATTCTGATATTGAAATATCAAAATCTTAATTTTTCTGTTAAAATAGATTACATCTATCACCTAAGCTAATAGGAGTACGTGCCGTGCCTATGAGCTTCCACTTTGTTTGTGGATTTAGGCCATTCTCTTTCAATTCAGGTTGATATGCCATAAAAACAAAACAACCAACCCAGTATTTTCGGGGGGAGGCTGTCTGATATTTAAAATTAGGGTTAGTAAAGGAGTGCCTGAGCGTATAAAGCCTTTGTTTCCGAAATCCCTATCTAAACGTTATATATCTCCTTGTTTTACTTAGGGTAGATAATAGCTTGATAGATCACATTTGTAGATCTACATTTACTTTCAACCAGACAGTTTTCTCTGGATTTACAATTACATGGGGGGGGGGGGGTATAATCCTATTTCTGTATTGGATTCACTGAACGTCTTCAAACTTTGGTTATTGTGAGAGATAATAATGTTATACATATTATTAGTACAAGAACAACTAATCTTAATCGTTTTCCTATTGAATATTTTACTCAGGGGATTATCATTATGAAAATGTTTACTTATTAATTTAAGAAAGATCTTATCAATGTTAATAGCTGATAGTCTACAGAATGGGGGAGGGTTGAACCATTTTAATTTTTCATACTTCTGAATTAGGTGTTTTGTGTATTTGTCATTTATTTACATGTTTTTTCTCATTTATGTGCGTTGTGGTATAGTGGATATCGACTCGGAACGCGAAATCGGAGAGCCGAGTTCGAATTCCAGGTGAATTCGTTGCAATCATATACGCGCAAATACCCTTGGGAAAGGTATTAATCCGTCTCTTCCTTCCAGTTATGGGTCAAATAACAGGACAGATTGGGTTCTATAGCCTTGGTTGGCAACCAGTCTACCGCAGAAAACAATGGCAACCTACTGCGGGATAATGTTCTGCCCAGTCAGTCAAGTCTCTTTCGAGACATGATCGCCCAAGCGTGTATCACGTATGGCACTTAACTGACTGACTACCCTCAATCTTTTGAACATGTGTAGATATTTGTCCCTTGTTTCCTATTTAGGATTGGGTCTCCGGTTCCTTCTAAAGTCTTTTACTTCCAATGTCCCCTTGAGTCTTGGTGGTATTGTCACCTTGCTTAGTGTGATGCCTCTTAAGCTTTGTACAGGATAAACATTATTGTAAAATAATGTTAGGCGTTTTCAAACTATTTTCGTTTTTTACAGCTATTTGCTCTAAAGATTAGTACACATACACAGCTAAAGACTACCACTGAAGCTATTATTATTATGTTGTCATTTTTCATCATATTTCGATTTCTGCTATGATCGCACTACCTACCAAGTCTGTGGGAAGACCTAAAGCAGGTCGTGGTGTGTCGTTATAGCTCCGTTTCATGTTTTTTCTATCTCCCCTTAGATCCCTAGCTTTACATAGACAAAGTTCTCCTTAATGTGTGGGCTGTACTTAACAAGAAAATTTTTTGTATATCTCTTAAGCTGGGGTTTTCAGGGATTCTTTCAATGTGTTGTTTTGTTCCATGTTTTATCATTCCAAGTGCACCACTGTCACTGGCACGATTCTTGTTTTCAATTTCCACATTTTTTCTATTTCAATTTGCAGGTCTTTATATTTTGACAGTTTTTCGAATTCCTTGATTGCTATGTTACAATCCGCTGGACAAGCCATATCAATTAATAGACAAGTTTTTTCTTTCTGGTTTTTAACAATGTCTGGCCTATTTGCTTCAATTTTTCTGTCTGTGTAGATGGTGTAATCCCATAGAATGGTGACATCTTCTATTTCTGTAACCGGTGCTGGGTGATGTTCATACCAGTGTTTGTTTACAGATTTTCCACAGTGTTTACACATTATTATTATTATTATTATTATTATTATTATTTCCGTTATATGCTCTTTCCTTGCCGGTCCCAACCAGAGGCCCCAGGTCAGAAAAAGCATTATGACATTTTCTACTGAACATTTTTGTAAAAAAATATTAAATAAAAAAAGATAAAACCCTTGGTAAGTTGTGGCTATACCTTTTGTATTTCTTTAAGACATGGGCTATCAGGGATTCCTTCAATGGGTCTATCACAGCGGTCGGCAACCCCTGGCCCGCGGGCTACATTCGGCCCTCGAGTGAATCTTGTCCGGCCCGCTACATTGCTCTGGACACGATATAAATATAGGTAAACCAAACCAAAATGACTGTCTGAATATATTGCATCGAAACTAAAAAGATTATTTCTTTTTACCTGGAGAATGTGTTTTACTTTTATTTTTTTATTTGTAGGGATCGCAGAAATTAGCGTACGGCCTCACTTTCACTTTTCCTGTGAAAATTGCTTTCGTTAGCGGGCATTTTAAATGAATTAAAATAGTGTTTTCAACCGATTTTAATGGAATCTTTTTTTCAGTAGTGGTTTATGAAACATTTATTTTTGAGAAGTAATATATTTTTAACAAAATTTCCGTCAGATATTAAATTATATTGATTCCTTGATTTCTTCAAACACATAGAAAATTTATTCACATATTTAATAACATGGCTCTTCTCCATGACACTAGAGTCATAGCTGTTTGGCCTTTCTCCATAACTCTACATAGCATTTTGGCCCTTAATCTTCAAAAGATTGCCGACCTCTGATCTATCAGAGGCTTTTCTAATCCACAAAGGGCTCCTACCACAAATGAAAGTATTAATGTCGCATTTTTTAGATTTCCACTTCAAGGTCCATCTATTTTTATTGTTATTTTTTATATCTTCGAATAAACATTGCAGTCGGGACTGTCATATCAATAATAAAGCACATTCTGTTTTGTATCCTTTGATCAAGATATGTGGGCGATTAGCTGTGATTGTTCTGTCTGTGTTTATTGTAAAGTCTCATAAAACCTTTATATATCCTATGACTGCAACCGGTTCTGGGTAATGTTAATATCAGGTTTCTTACTGTTTCCTTCTCATAAAAATTGTATATTTCCTAATGCAAATATTGGCTCACTATATCATGCTGAGTTTTATATTTAATGGATGCTAACACTGTGCAACCTGGTACACGATGGTCAATTGTTTCTGTATATTCTGTATATATCACAGAATCTGTATTTCGGTATGTGTGCTTGAACCTGTCTCGCACACCTTCGTACGTAATCACTGATGGGTATTGGGGTTGTTAAGAACGAGAAGAGTACTGACCATGGAGAGGCTTATACTACCATCGTTTCTGCATTTGGTTTATTACATTTAAAGGGTGTTCCAATAACTTAGATCGATTTTAAATGTGAATTAATTTTAAGGGTCTAATAATTTATTTCAGATTTAACAACATCAGTCTTTGGAAATTTCAACCATGGAAGAATTGAGAATTAAAAAACATGTTAAAGTTATCGAAGCCTATTACGAAAATGGACGTTCAAACAGAAAGGCATTTCGGGCAGTTTGCGATTTTCTAGTTAACATAGGCTACCAACCGAGAAAGAATTTGGGAAAATTGTTAATAAATTCAAACAAATTCGGTTAGTGGCAGGTGTGAAAACGCCAATGCGCGCTCGTTTACACCATTCAGCCAAAAACTGCAGTGCACGAGAATGTGGCCGAGAATCTTTATTCGTCATCGCGCACAGGAATTGAACCTCTCCACAACAACGTTACATCGAATTTTGACAAAAAGGCTAATAAAATTCAACTGACACAAGAACTGAAGCCTGCTGGCCATTTGAAGCGTCGTACATTCGTCAGTTGGGTGCATGAGCAAAGACAAGCCGATGATGATTTTTCACGAAATGTCATCTTTAGTGATGAAGCCCATTTTCATCTTGATGGATTCATTAATAAACTAGAATTGTTGCATTTGGGCTGATGAAAATTGTCCAGTGTAAATATTGCCCCACTATCGTGGCGATTTTTATATTCATTTCGGTCTATTACAGAACAGCCTGGGATTAGATGGTCTATTGTTTCTTGGTGTTTATCACAAAACCTACATTTTGGATCCATATTATTATTATTATTATTATTATTATTATTATTATTATTACGTTAGAGTGTATTTAACGTATTTACACATTTTAAAAACTTCTACTCTGTAGAGTAGAAATGGAAGGTTTAACAAAATAATGGGGACTTCTACAGGCAGGAACAAGTTACGGGAGTGTCAGAGAATGGGTAAGAGAAGGATGAGAACACTGATGTGAAGAGAGCTGCGTGTGAGTTAAGTGGAAAGGAAGAACATGATACAAGGGTTGTCAAGAGAAAGATGCGAGTTAAGGAGATGAGTGATGGCAACTGACTTTGCATTTAAATTCTTGGAGATTGTAGCTGTCAAAGAAAAAGTACATAGAAGGGAATTCCACTGGCGGAAAGTGCGAGCAAAGAAAATATTGTGTTTCAATATTATTCTTTGGCACCTGTCCGATGTGCTTCGCGTTAAAGCTTATAGGAGCAAACCGGTGTTTTCTCAAAAGTTTTCTACTGAATCATATTTGGGTGGGTTTGTGGTGGATAGGAAATTAAACATTACAAGCAACCTTCTTCTTCACTTTTACAAAAATTCACAATGACTTGTAAAATCCTGGTTCAGCCAAATAGAAAAAGGATTAACCACGTGCTGAAAGAAAAAGTTGAAACCGGATTTTTGCGAGTAGATGTTTAAATAATTTTCTGACCAATGGAAGCGATTTGCAAGACCAAAAAGAGTTAGCGATCCAGTGCGAAAAAACTAAATGGTTATAAAAGGCGAAAGGAGGGTCAACCAGACAATCACATGGAAGCAGCAGAGACGACAAGCTAAAATGTAGCAAGAGAGAAACTTCAATTCTACATGAACGGTCGTTCTCTTCTTTTTCTTTCTCGTGTGCTGATTCCTTTTACTTATTCTTCTCCATTCTCAACATTTCTACTCAACGATAACACACATACTACTATGAGCTTTTGATACCCTTAGCTTTCTCATTGAACATTAACTTCTACAATTTATGCTATCCTTTTCTATCAATAAATTTCTATTTTAACATGCTAAATGTATATTTTTATTCTTCCAAAAATCAACACATTCCAACCTGCTGCCAACCTTCAGATGATAAAAAATAAATAGTAAGCTGTTGGGAGTTCGGTTAGACATGACACAAAGCTGATTAAAAAAAAAAGAATTAACCATCTCCCTATAGCTTCAGGTTGACAACAGTGTAAAATGTCTTGATAGCTTCTTTAAAACGGTTTTTATGCTTTTAGAAGGCAGTGTGTTTCTTATACATTGTCAGAACATTATTTACATTGTTTGGACTGTGGTTCTCATTTATCTATTGTCAATGTCATTTATGGGGGGGTTGTGTTTTGTTCAAAAAGAGTTACCAGCTTTTGATTGATTCATTTCTCTGTTCTTTCAATTTACTTTTTATTTTTCATGGACACTCCTGTTTGTTTCTGATTTCATAATTTTCAGCATGCATTCTTGGGTTTCTATGGTTGCAGGATAATATGTTAAGCTATGAAGGCAGTCCGTTTATCTTCAAAGATTTCAATAACGTCAATAATGAGTACATATCCAAAACTAGAACACCGCTATTATCGAAATATGAGTTCATCATCTCACCGCCCACAAATTGTTCTCCGACAGGCAATATGGATTCCGCTTTGACAGGTCCACAGCCGACCTGCTAACAACTGTAACGGAGTACATGCTACAGGCCCTTGATGAGTCTGACGAGGCTCGCGCGGTTGCTCTGGACAACTCCAAGGCTTTCGACAGGGTTTGGCACCCTGGCCTCCTATGCAAACTACGCGGTTATGGTATTACCGGTCGCCTGCTTGACCTAATCCAATCTTTCTTAAATAACCGAAAAATGAAGGTCGTTTTGAATGGGCGTGCCTCTTCGTCCTACAGCACGAATGCTGGTGTCCCACAGGGCTCTATCCTGGGCCCGACGCTCTTCCTTATTTTCATCAACGACCTCCCAGATGAGATCAAGTCCCAATTAGGCATCTACGCAGATGACACTACAATATACTCCCGCTCCAGTAAGAAACCTGTCGTGGTGGACAGACATAATCTCGCTGCTGACCTTGAGCGGGATCTACACTCTGTGGTGAACTGGGGCAAGAAGTGGCTTGTCAACTTCAATTCCTCTAAGACCAAGCTCTTGTCTGTCAACCATTACAGGCAACCTCTTCTGCCTCCCATAAGCATGGACCAGATGATTCTCCCGGAGAGTAATACACTACGCCTCCTCGGACTTACCCTGTCCTCAGACCTCAAATGGAACCACTATATTGAATCCATAGCAAAATCTACTGCTAAGAAGATTGGGTCACTATGTCGATCCAGGATGTTTTTTCCACCTGAATCCATCCTGCATATATACAAGTCAACCATCCGTCCGTGCATGGAGTACTGCTGCCATTTATGGTCAGGTGCCCCTACCGTTCTCCTCAGTGTTCTTGACAAGCTCCAAAGGAGAGTCTGTAATGTGATAGGTACTGATCTGGCGACTCGACTGCAGCCACTTCCCCATCGTCGAAATCTGGCCTCCCTCTGTCTCTTCTGTAAATACTTTCATGGCTTCTGCTCGGATGAGCTTAAGTCACTGATGCCTCCACAATAGGTGTTTACCCGTGCAACCAGACTGGCAACTGGGTCCCACCCATTCACAGTCAGGTTAGCCAAATGCAGACGACAATTCTACTCCTGCAGCTTCCTCTCTCGCACTTCCCGCCTGTGGAACTCACTCCCGTATTCTTGCTTTCCTGACGGCTACAACCTCCAGAAATTTAAATACAAAGTTAATACTCATCTACTAACCACTGGACTCTAGCTCTCTCCCCTCCCCTGTATAACCTTCCCTTTCTCTCCACCTATGTATCTGTCATCGCACCTGCTTTCTCAGCTTTCTATTGTTCCTTTCTAACTAGCTTGTACTCCTCACTCTTTTCTAATTAATCTTTTTACATTTATGTAACCCTCTGCAGATCAGTGGCGTTTCTGCCTTGCTCGGGGTAAAATGATTAAAAAAAAAATGATGAAAAATGACATAATAATAATATTAAGACAATTTTTTTGTATATCTCTTAAGCTGGGGTTTTCAGGGATTCTTTCAATGTGTTGTTTTGTTCCATTTCTTATTATGTCATTTTTCATCATATTTCGATTTCTGCTTTGGTCTCACTACCAACCAAGTCTGCGGGGAGACCTAAGGCAGGTCGTGGCGTGTTGTTATGGCTCCATTTCATGTTTTTCTATCTTCCCTTTCATCCCTAGCATTACATAGATAAAGTTTTCCTTAGTGTGTGGGCTGTAATTAATAAGACAATTTTTTGTATATCTCTTAAGCTGGGGTTTCCAGGGATTCTTTCAATGTGTTGTTTTGTTCCATTTTTTATTATTATTATTATTATTATTATTATTATTATTATTATTATTCTGTGTTAGAGTGTATTTAAGGTTATTTTCGCTTTGTACAAGCATTTCCCCCAAAGTTTATAACGCATGCACACATAAAGGCTCTCCATGATGCCACTATATATTATCATTTAACGTATTTACACTTTTTATGAATCTTTATTCCAAAACTTATTACATGTGCACAGATAAAAGGCTTCCTATAACACAGTTATATTAGTATTATTGTTACGTGTTATTTGTAACAAAAGAGAAAATAAAAATGATTGATCAAAACTCAGTCAAAATACAGAAAAATATTTGATTCACAAATCATTAGATAAAAACATTTACAAATATACAGTTTTGCATTCAAATAGAAAACATATAGTTTACTACTGACAGGCAAAGTGTTACGAGGAATGTAAGGGGAGGGAAGGTGCCAAATATCTTTACCCAGTTAAGTTTTTTTTTTTATAAGAGAAATGTCAGAGGGTGGGTGATAGGAGGGTAGGGATACCGAGAATGGTTAAATATAGGAAATGTCAGAGGGTGGGTGACAGGCGGCTAGGGATACCGAGAATGGTTAAATATAGGAAATGTCAGAGGGTGGATGGTAGGCGGGTAAGGATACCGAGAATGAGGGTTGGGTAGATGAGAGTGTTCTGAGAATAATTGGAAGTTAGTGTGATAAGAGGTGTCTATTGACCCTACATTTAAACACCTGGAGATTGTAGCTGTCGGGAAAGCAGACTTGTGGAAGGGAGTTCCACAGGCGGGAAGCGCGAGAAAAAAAGCTATTGGAGTAGAATTTACGGTCACATCTTATCTGTTTAACTGTAAAGGGATGGGACCTAGTTGCTAATCTAGTATCTCGTGTAAATTCGTGCTTAGGCGGCACCACTGCTCTAAGTTCATCAGAGCAGAAGCCATGAAAATACTTGTAGAAGAGGCACAGGGAAGCCATATCACGCCGGTGAGAGAGTGGTTGCAGCCGGTCTGCCAAGTCAGTATCAACCACGTTACAGATCCTCCTTTGTATTTTGTCAAGAAGCCCTAGGAGAACAGCAGGGGCACCCGACCAGATATGGCAGCAATATTCAATACACGGGCGGATGGTAGATTTGTATATGTGCAGAATAGATTCAGGTGGGAAAAACTTCCGGGCCCTGCACAGAGAGCCGACTAGGAAGTTAAGTGCTATACCTTTTGAAAATCCTTAAATGCGTATATGAAGACTAATTATTGGCTTGGTCAATAAAAGAGGCAAAAATATGTATTTACTCAGATAGTTCCATGAGGTTCTCTTTCAGATTTTAGTTGTTCGGACTTTTCTGCGTGATTCTTTTGGCTGGATATAAATCCTTGAATCATAACCGGAGTTGATATGACAGCAAACCCTTTTAACAACTCTTTCAAGTTTTAGTTTGTCGTCGACTGTACTCAGAGAGATTCTTTCGGCTGGATAAAAAATCCTTGAATCGAAACCGGAGGTGATGAGGTGAGCATATCCTTTTATCAACTGTTTCAAGTTTTAGTTTTTGTCGTAGACTTAGAGAGATTCTTTCGGCTGGAATCATCCTTAAATCAGAACCAGAGCTGATGAGGTCAACCCATCCTGCTATCAACTAACTGCTCCGTGCTCAAAACTTATTTTTATAGGGGCTAACACGTAATTTGCATATTTCTAGAACCTTTCAAATTCTCTCGACTTTACTAGAACATTCTGGCATCTTCCAAACGTTCTATTTCTAATTTCCTTATTTTTACGACTACTTCATGAATTAAAACTTTTTTGGAATAACACTTAGGATACAATAGAATCCATTACTATAACTTTTTATACATTATTAATATTATTTTATATATAAATGCATTCGTAACATTATTATTATTATTACGTTAGAGTGTATTTAACGTATTTACACTTTTTAAAAACTACTATTCTGTAGAGTGGATGTGCGTAGTGGTGCAGTCGATATCGACTCGGAACGATAAATCGGAGAGGCTAGTTCGAATTCCAGTTGAATTCCTTGCATTTACTTACACGCAAATCCCCTTGGAAAAGGTATTAATCCGTCTCTTCCCTCCACTTATGCGTTAAATAACAGGACAGATTGGGTTCTATAGCCTTGGCTGGCAACCAGTCTACCACAGAAAGTAATGGCAACCTAGTACGGGATAATCTTCTGCCTAGTCAGTCATGTCTCTTTCGAGATATGATCGCCCAAGCGTGTATCACGCACTGCACTTAACTGACTGACTGATTCTGTAGAGTAGAAATGGAAGGTTTAACAAAATAATGGGGACTTCTACAGGCAGGAACAAGTTACGGGAGTGTCAGAGAATGGGTAAGAGAAGGATGAGAACACTGATGTGAAGAGGGATACATGAGAGTAGAGTGGAAAGAGAGAAAAACATGATACAAGGGTTGTCAGAAGAAGGATGAGAGTCAAAGAAATAAGAGATGGCAATTGACTTTGCATTTAAATTCTTGGAGATTGTAGCTGTCGAGGAAGCAAGTATACGAAAGGGAATTCCACAGGCGGGAAGTGTGAGCAAAGAAGATAGAGTAGAAGTTGCGGTTACATTTGATCGGTTTTACTGTAAAAGGGTGGAACCTAGCAACTAGTCTAGTAGCTCGACTAAATTTTCATGCAGAGGAAGCACCAGGGAACTATGCACATCAGAGCAGAAGCCGTGAAAGTATTTGTAGAAGAGACAGAGGGAAGCCACATTACGTCGGTGAGAAAGTGACGGGAGTTGAGCTACCAGATCAGGATCAATTACATTGCAGATTCTCTATTTGATTTTGTCAAGAAGCACCAGATGGATAGTACGGGCACCCGACCAAATGTGACAGCAGTATTCATGCACAGATGCATGGTAGATTTATATATGTGTGCAAAATGGATTCAGAAGAGAAAAACTTCCTAGCCCTACACAGGGAACCAACCTTCATAGCAGAAGATTTAGCTATGGATTCAATCTAGTCGTTCCACTTGTGGTTGGCTGATACAGTTAGGCCAAGGAAGCGCAGTGTTTTGCTTTCAGGGAGACTAACCTGATCCATTCTGATGTGGAGTAGGAGCGGTTGTCTATGGTGGTTAAAGGATAGCAACTTCGATTTGGAAGCATTAAAATTGACGGGCCATTTCTTACCCCAGTTCACCACAGTTGGAGGTCCTTTTCAAGATCAGCGGCGAAGTTTGCTTTGTCAGTCTCAGCAGATTTTTTTATCGAGGCGGGAGAAAATGTTTGTGTCATCTCTACTTGGGATCTGATTACATAAGGGAAATCGTTGATGAAGATCATCACATATGACACATGGTCGGTTTTTTATAGTCGGGACACCGGGCGCGAATGCTTAGGTAACTGATCAATGATTACTCAGCCCCCACTTACGCAGTAACTGAGGGGCTGAGTCTAAGATGCTCATAGCTCATCAAAACTGGTCACTGTCATTCAAATCCACACACTGCCAGCAATTAGTGAGTGCAGCAGGCAGCCGGCGAGCAGGAAGTGTGAATCTGAGAACACATGATACACTTTGATCCTGCCCGCTGGGGCAAAGGAGGCGTTATTTACCCATTCTTCCCCACTGAGGCAAGATGTGACACAAGGTCGGTTTTCTTAAGATGAGGACCCCGGGCACAAACGCTCAGGTAACTGGTCAAATATTACGCAGCCCCCCGCCTACACGGTAACTGTGTACAAAGCTAGTTATAGCTCGTCATAGCTTGTCAAAGCTGGTCATTGCTGGTCAAAACTTTTCGAACCAGGTGGCGAGTGATGCAGACGGCAGGCAAGCAGGAAAAGTGTATGTGAGAACATACTACACTTTAATACTACCCTCTGAGCCAGAAAAGGTGTTATTTACCCATCCTCCTCCACCAAGGTGAGATGTGACACAAGGTCGGATTTTCAAAAGTGGAACGCTCGAGTAACTGGTCAAAGATTAGCTAGCCCCCGCCTACGTGGTAACTGGGTACAAAGCTAGTCCTAGCTGGTCATAGCTAGTTTTTGTAGATTATTGCTTATCAAGGCTAGTCATTGCTTGTCAAAGCTTATCAAAAGCTAGTCCTAGCTGGTCATTGCTTCCAAACCTGCCCACCTGTCACCAAGTGAGAGCTAGTATTCGTAGATTATTGCTTATAAAGGCTAGTCATTGCTTGTCAAAGCTTATCAAAAGCTAGTCCTAGCTGGTCATTGCTTCCAAACCTGCCCACCTGTCACCAAGTGAGAGCTAGTATTCGTAGATTATTGCTTATAAAGGCTAGTCATTGCTTGTCAAAGCTTATCAAAAGCTAGTCCTAGCTGGTCATTGCTTCCAAACCTGCCCACCTGTCACCAAGTGGCGAGTGCTTCAGGCGCCCAATGAGCAGGAAGTGAGTATCTGAGAACAGATACAACACTTTAATTCTATTATCTATTGGAGAAAAGTTACAAACGTGCCACAAGGGTTAAATGGAGGATGGGGAAAGGTTTGGTCTTCTCTAGTCTTAATCAAAACCTAGTTAGTCTCTTCCGCTAACCCATTCATACTGAAAATATCTCTTTCACCATAATGTGCACACATGTGGCTCTCATATTACAATCACAAAAAACACTTGTACAGTTAAAAACCTAGGATGAAATTTTATTTACACAAAGATGAGGGGGATTATAATAAAACCACTTGATGATTTGTACAATGAAATAAATATATATATATATATATATAAAATATTATATATATATATATATATATATATATATATATATATATATATGAGAATGACAGTTGGACCCCAAATAATGATCAGTGTGTGACAGAATCTCGGTTAACTGGGTGAAATTCCTGACCCCAAAGTTTTCTGGTACAGCCAGATAACAAAGTAATGTCACCTAAGCGGGGAAGTGCGAGAAGAAAATAAAAATGTAGAGACAAAAAGGGCCTAAGCATTCACACACTAGGTAAGTTCCTAGGAAGGTTAAATGCACATTTCGAAAGGGTCTTAAACACAGGCTTGGATGACTAAGTTTCAGACCAAAATCCTCTTTCCTAAGTAACATCCAACAACCACTCCAGCTCAGCACCTCTCACACGCACCAGGCGCGAAACCCTCACCCACCTTTTGCTGAATTCCGATGCAGAAAGTCGCACCCGTTTCACTCTGATCTTTATGGTCCTGGGTATGACGATAAACTGCATCCGGCAGCAAAACCTCTGAATGGGAGGTTGTGAAAAACATGGAACCACCTCTTAATTGCTGTTGATTCCAGGTCCATCCAAACTGGGGTCAAAACACTATGAAAGTATAAAAATAGATATTTATAGTAAAATATACATTTTGTAAAAAAATATTACCAACAATACAGTTTTGAAGAAAAAATATTACCATAATATATATTTGAAGAGAAATAAATTAATGCCATAATACATTTTTGAAAGAAAAAAAATATTACCAGCAACACATTTTCGAATACAAAAGTAGAAGACATCTTCAGATTCTAAAATAAAAAAAATTTCATCAAAATCCGACTAAAATTAATTGGAGTAGATAGACTAAATAATTGGAGTAGATAGTCTAAACTATCGCCCGGTTCACACTCCACTCACGTCTATTGAACAGGTGAAGAGGCTCATCCCTTGTTTCCTGTTTAGGATGTGGTTTCCAGCTTTCTCTTTTCCAATCTTTTTACTTTTACGTAGCCCCCTGCGCATCAGTGGCGTTATCGCCTTGCTTGGGGTGATATGATTAAAAAAAAAAAATCAACCTTCTCACTATGATTGAACATTTAAAAAATACTATCTTTTTGGCATTAAATAACCCACAAAGGTTGATATGCCGTTAAACAAAACTCAAACTCAAAGTCAAACTCTGATCTTACTTTAAGCTGGTGCTTAAAGCAAGCGATCAGTTGAGAAGAAGAGAACTTCTCGCCTTCATGAAACATCTTTCGTGTCGTCCACACCACGATTCGCATAACGCCGAGCAGAACCAAGAGCACATGACAGTACCCCATTAGAAAAGACGGTACTGACTTCCAGGACAAAGAACTTTCCGTCCAAGACACAAACCATGTAGCCTTCAATCGGCCTGCACAACGGGTGTACGACACCGAAGTGAAAGAAGGCATGTCCTATGGATTCCTCCCAATCACCTCAATCACTACAGCTCACGCACTCGGCGGAAATTGCAAGGCCCGCTGCGCAAAACTTCTTGGCGACCCAGAGAACCCTACGCATCATCAGCCATGTGAGTGATACCTCGTTGTTGGTGATACATTTCAAACCAGGTGTCCAAGGCGAGGCGGAGCGAAACTCCTCATTCGTAAGGCTGAGCTTGTTAAGGAGTTTGTCTTTGGCAGCCTCCCTCACTATCACATGATACAATGCCTTTGGAGACAACGACTGGATGTCAGAGAGATTACTATTCACCTTCAAGAGGCAGCTTAGTGCGTCACGGCCCTCCTTGTAGGATGCGCATTCGTCTGGTGGATATCTTTTGGCCTCCGTTTCGCCCGTATGCACTTTGCAAGGACAGGAAGGATCGGCGGGTGTCCTCCTTCCAGAGTTCGCCTTCTTCCCCTTCTTCTTGTGTACACATCCGATCCAGGAAATTCAAGCGGAGAATGTGTTGATGGGGCCCAACGCTTAGCAACCCCAGACCGCCTTCAGCAGGATAGAGGCAGCAGACCTGGCGATTTACCAGGTGAGACTTGTCTCTCCAAAGGAAACTGGAGAAGTCACCAACGAATTAACTCCGTTCGGTAGACGGCAGTGAAGAACGGAGAGCCGGTAAAAGATGGGAAGATAGATGAGCGAGCTGCACACTTCAACTCTCCCCTTCAAGGAAAGATTCCTTCGTGTCCACAGTCGCATTGCTTCCTCGACCCGCTTTCGAACTTCCGACAAATTCAACTTCGAACCTGACACCGAGTATCTTAATCAGCCCGTCCGTTCAGGCGAAGAGACCGAGAAATACTCCCTCCCACTCGCCCATTCTTAAACCTACCGACTTGTCGCAAATGGATCTTCTCATACCTACAAATTTATTTGACGACTTCGTGTATTTTGATGGCGTTCCTTACGAACACGGAGACATCGTCGGCATAGGCGGATTGCTCAGCCAGTTTGGAGACACCAGGCAAAGGTAATCCAACGAAACATCGGATTCGCCTTTACCTTGCCTAGGAATGGCTCCAGTGCAAGAACGTACAACATAGGCGAAAGCGGACAACCCTGACACGAGACAAGGTTAAAGGCTACGACCTCACCCCGTTTACCTCCACCAAGGCACTCAGAGACTTGTAAAGGAGGCGAATCCAGGGGCGAAATTGTGGCCCGAAACCAGCGGACGCAAGGACAGTCTTCACCATCGGTTTTTTCTGTGATCTGGCCAACCAAGTGAAGGTTGTCTTGAATAGACCTGCCCTTCACAGCGCGTCTGTTCGGGGCCAATTAGACTAGGCAAGACAAGCTGCAAACGGTTGGCCAAGATCTTCACCAAAATCTTCAAGTTTGCATTTAGCATAGTCAAAGGGCAAAAATTGTCTGGCCCACCCCCTCCGCTTTTGTCCTTGCGTAGCAACTTCATGATACCCCTGGTATATTCTCTTTCCTCAACCAGTGGTTGAACATTGGTGCCAGCAGAGGGACGAAAACGGGCGACAGCCTCAAATACACGTCGTAGAGAAGACCATCCAAACCCGAAGTTTTGTTTCGGACAGCCTGTTTCAGTGCGTTCCAGACCTCCTACTCAGTGATAGCCCCTTCGCATCCAGCCGCTTCGGGGGAAGTCGGCTAAATAGGCGTCGAAGTTGGCGGGGTTCAATCCATGTTCCTCAGTGAAAAGCTCGCGGAAGTAAGTCCAAAAGACCTCGCAGATACCTTCGTTTGTGATCGCTCGTCATCCGTCCGGTGTTGTGACGCTCCTGAAGCATCGGTCAGACGCGCTGCGCAGCTTCTTTTGCTACAGTTCAGCGGCCATATTCGTCGTCTCGGAAGACATTCTTTTTAACCTAGCTCTAACTACCAGAGCTTGGTCCTTTTTGGTAAGCAAGGAGGCCAGTCTGGCCCTAGGTACAAATACAGCCCCACTATCCTGATTGGATAGCCATCTCTAAACTAGATTCGGCTACCGTTTGCAATGCTAATCTATCTCGGTTGAGTCGTCGACTAAAATCAGCTGCAGACGACCTGATAACTGATTTAAGGTGGCTCCACCGCAGCTCTCGTCAGTCCCATCTGTATGGTTAATAATAACTGGTCACTGAAATCCTTCGAATCCAACAGAGATATGTTAAATTTCCAATAATCATTCATCTTAGGTTTAGACTTTTCTAAGTTTACCCGTACTCAGACAAGCCTATGGTCCGTGTAAACTACCGAATGGAAATTTGGACACCCTAAGAGCCCTACGTCGACTTTCGTAACTAGCACCCGATCGATGTAGCTCGTACGAACTACCGTATCCGAACCGCCCCTATTTGTCAAAGTCCATGCTGCTTGCCCTGGGAGTTCATTTCTAAACTTATCGACCAGATCGGATCTGTTGATAAAGTTACAAAACGGTTTCATGTCAGGGTTGTAATTACCTAGTCTAGCCTCACTACCATCTAAACTGGAATCAAGGACAGCGTTCCAATCACCCGCTAGGACTACCTGCCCTGACTTATTAAAAAACGGCTCGACCCGCCGAAAAAAGATTCGCGCTCCTCTCCGTCGTTAGGTGCATAAACCCCGATAAATTGAAGAGACTTTCCTTTTATGGTGACGTCCAGAACATATCCTGCTCTCCGGATCCGCGAACACAAGGGCACACGTTGCCGTCAAGAGCCATACTTGACTTTTTGTTTCTATTTTTAACTTTCATATTATTCCCACGAGTGACGCAAAGGTCCAAAAGTCCACCCAAAGTTTCCTGGCACATTGAATAACGATCTTTTACACACAGGGTTCCGAACCGTAACCATTGAAGAGGAAGACCTGCTACATGTAACGTCAAGAACTCGTGACATCATCATCTTGAGTTCTAACTTTCATCAAGAAAGTCGTCGTTTGTGTATTTAGATTTTTTACGGTGTTTTTAAATGGTCTATTTTGCCTTGTAAATATTGCATTAAATTTATCAACAAAAACAATGCTTTACAGATGTGTTGTACCAAATTGCAAAGGATATTATAAAAACGGCCCCAAAGTTCGTGTATTTTCTTATCCGAAAGATAAAGAATTCTGATGTTTGGATTTTTGAACTAGCACAAAAAAAAGTGACAATTTTCTTTTACTTACTAAATTCAGCAGAGTGAGTATATTTTTTGTATTACAAAATAAGTATTTAACAAACTTTTATGATTAAATCAATTTCATATCTTTGTAATTCACAACACAAATTTAAGACATAAATCTAGCGAGAAAGTTAAGATAAAGAGATTCATCATGTCTTTATCGCTCACGTTGTTTTTAAAATTTTAAAACATCTTTTTTAAAAAATAAACTTTAAAGAAATTTTCAACATAAATTCATAAAAGAAAATATTTATAGACATAAAATATAATTCTAACATTGCTTTAGAATTGTTTTTTTTTTCATAAATAAAAAAAACTTTAAGGATTAGATTAATTTCATCTTTGTAATTCACAGTAAATTAAAAAGAAAATTGCAAAAGTTTTAAAAAGCTAGAAACCTCATTAAAAAAACTTTAAAGAAATTTTTATATAAATCTATAAAGAACTATTTTTTAGAGGCATAAAAAGTAATTCTAATAGTCTAACATTTTTTAGAATCGTTTTATTATTCAAAAAATCTTTTTTATTTATTATTTTGGTTTAAAAATGTATAAAAATTCTTTCTTTTGTACTTAGCTTGTGTTTTGTAGATATGTGGAAATGAATACAATAGGGGAATATAAGCTTTCTAAAAATGTAACAGATCAAAATATTCTTGAAATTCTGATAGAAAACATGAAGAAAATTGAAGCAGAATATCAGCAAACCAAACCTTCAAATATTAAAATTTGTAATGTCATTGCTATTAGTGGTGCATGAAGAATCAAACAAATATTTTAGTTCAATCAAATTTATGAGCAGTTAAATTTAATATCACTGCATAAGCTTCATTATTCAACAGAAATGATATTTTCTTCATTGTTACATAACTACACCCCTAAAGATTATTATTAAGAGACAGTAAAAATATAATTTTACCAAGCTATTCAACTATTAATAGACTAACCTTATCAACATATATGAATCCTTTGATTGAACAACATGTAAACAATTTTCTTGTGTATATTAAAAATAAATTTAAGTTACTAGTGCAGAAGAACACCACAGTATCTTTACTTGGTGATGAAATTCAACTAAAGCTCTATTTTGATTATAAGGTTGGTGATATTGTTGGCTTATCTGACAATAGCAATGAAGCTGCAACAAGTGCTTTAGGCTTTATGGTTAGCAGTGTATTCTCACAATATAAGGATGTTGTGCATGTTATGTCAACTAAATGTCTAAAACCTGAGAATTTATTTAACCGTATAATAGAGGTTTAGAGAAGATAGGCTTTCAAGTATTATCAAACTTTTATTTGTAGCATTATTATCCGTTATAATGCTACAAATAAAAGTTATATTTTTCTTTTGCAGTCCCCCAAAGCTTTCCATTGTATACCTACACTCAGTTATGAAGTCTCAACCTCTTTTTTCCTATTTGACTATTGGATTGGTTAAAAACAAGCAAACTAAAAGCATTCTGTCACCAAAATTTTATCACAATGGAAATCATGAATCAGATAGTATTCAAAGTGTCAGTTTTATACATTACAGAAGCTTCATGCCCTTGAATCTCAGTCAATTTTGAAATATTGTTATAAATTGACCTCAATGGCACTTTCTCCTACTAATCTTGAAAGTCAAAATGTTAATTTAGTTCTGCAAATTTTTTAATGAGTACACTCTTCAGGGATTAGGAAAACAGATGTTTGCCTAATTTTGCAAAAGTTGCAGAATATATAAGCATTGGTGGACAATAATGAATGTAAAATCACCATATAAAGGTTGTCGGCTTAGAAATAACTACTGCACTCCACTTAGAGTAAATGAAGAAAATTTTAAATTTCTCTCTCTATTCTGCGACTGGTTAGAATCTTGGAATAGCATTTCTGGAAGAAATGACAAATTAACAAAAGAAACTTTCACTGCTTTTTATCATACAGCCTATGCATTTCTAGAATTGACCAAGTATTGCAAAGAAGAACTGAAAAAGCTATACGTATTACCTTGCAAATTTCAAACTGATCACCTTGTGGCAAGTGTTTGAGTGTGAAAAAAATATTAGAATACTATCAGTTTTAAAACTGAGCTTACCATTTAATCAGCAATGCATTAAAATTGATTTAAAGAATTTACAAGAACCAAAATGGGATGAAGTGACAGAGGAGCAAATGTTAGATGTGTATAAATTTAGAATTGATGTTAAAGAGGATGATGTTAATAAATGTAGAGAATTTCTTCCTGCAATACTACACCTAGCAGGTTATTGCTGTCATGTAGTTTTTAAGAAAATTAAATGCAGTTGTTGCAAAGATTTAATAACTGGAAGAGATAATATAATGATCAACACTGACTTTTGGTATGCAACTGTCTTTAACGAACAAGAATTGTAATTATATCCGTCTTATTATTTTGACCTCATCCTCATCAAAACTAAAAATAACTTTTAAACGGACGCAGTTGAATGTTGGTATTACATTGTCGGTGAAACCAAGTGCGTTTACAAAAGTCTCTTTTTTTTTTCCTTTTTAAATAACTTCTTCCTTGAAAAAGAATAAATTTTTATATGCTATTTCATCACTAGTAACCCTGTAATTAATCATATGGCTGAACCTGTCATCAAGTAGGGCATTAAAGACTTTGAAGCCCAGGGCATCCGAGAACTGCAGCAAAAGCGACAACGCCGGAAGAACAGGTCAAGCTCCCCTTCCCAGCCAGACATTCCATGACCCCACCAGCTGAAAATTTAGAGCAAAGATTGGCCTGGTTAGCCACCTCTGCACCCACAATACTTAGTAATGAATAAAGAAAAACGGCCATATTTACTCGCTAAGTATATCATCATCATCATCATCAACATCAAGTTGATCCTTCATACTTTTATTATTTTTATTATTATTTCACCCAAACTTATTTATAAATGGAACTTTGTCTCTGTGTGTGTATGTGTATGTATCCGTTATATATAGACTCAGAAACGGCTGAACCAATTTTCTTGAAAATTTACACAGTTGTACTATAAGTGTCTGCGTGTGTTCTTAGCTAGGTTTATATATATATATATATATATAAGGCAAGATATTTGTGTGTGTGTTTATCTGCCGGTATGTCTGTATGTTTTTCAGCCCTTTTATTTTAGTTTTTACTTCGGATTTGGCTCTAAGTAGGTATAATTGTAGTTCTTAGTCTCAGCTATAATACCATTTACTCAGAGGACTTAGTTAGCCTTCAAAATTCAGTTTACGACGAAAAAACTTATTTGATATCGATACCAGGAAATCAAAATTTGACTTACATCCATTCATTTTTCTTTCAGTCTACAGTTTCGCTTTAACTGGAAACAACTATTGCTTTTTAGTCTTTCGTGCCAACGTCCAAAGAGTCTGAGCTCCAGGACCATGGATTAGTTTTAAAGCTTTCATTACACCCGAGCAACGCCGGGCTATAATGCTAGTTTTTCATTATAATTCGATTTCTGCTATGGTCGCACTACCTACCAAGTCTGCAGGAAGACCTAAGGCAGATCATGATGTGTTGTTATGGTTCCATTTCATGTTTTTTCCTATATCCCTAATATCCCTAGCATTATATAATCAAAGTTATCCTTAGTGTATGGGCTGTACTTAACAAGGCATTTTTTGTATATCTCTTAAGCTGGGGTTTCCAGGGATTCTTTCAATGCGTTTTTTGTTCCATTTTTTATCATTCCAAGTGCACCCACTATCACTGGTACGATTCTTGTTTTCAATTTCTAAATTTTTTCTATTTCAATTTTCAGGTCTTTATACTTTGACAGTTTTTCGAATTCCTTGATTGCTGTGTTACAATCCGCTAGCACATTTATTCAAATTGAATTTCATTCCAATGTCTTCGCTGAAGCATTTTAGAGTTTGCAGAAGACCTTCCAGCTCATTATCATTCTTAGCATATAACTTTAAGTCATCCATGTAAAATAGATGGCTTATTTTATTTTGGCCTATTTTATAACCACATTCTGTCTTATTAAGTTGACTGGTTAGTGCTATTAATGATATGCAGAATAGTAATGGAGACAAAGAATCACCTTGAAATATACCTTTTTTGATGTTTATTTCATCAGACTTATAGGTTCCATTTATGTGATTGAGGTAAAGGGTTGTTTTCCATATAGACATGCACTGTTTGATGAAATTGATGATGACGGGTGATATCTTGTATATATTATTATTATTATTATTATTATTATTATTATTATTATTATTTTCTGTACCATGTTTCCTCAAGACGTTGGAAATTTTAACTCATCCTAAATCCATCTCCTTTGTAGCTCAGCAAGGTTTGCCTTTTGTTGACTACCCTTCCCACTCATTGAGCTGACACCCATTCCAACAAAGCTTACCATGGATGTTACTCGCTTCTTCGACATGTCCCTCTTGCATTCAGTATATCCTGTGAGAGTCAAATATTCCGAACCTTCTTTCTTCATTATATCCAAAAAATTCAACTGTTTTTTTTTCCATTTCTAAGTATGTGTCCTTTTTGTTTCCATTTTCTTTAATACTTCCTCATTGATTACATGCTCTGTCCATGACATTCTCAGTATCCTTCTGTTGTGTCACATTTCTGCTGTCACCACTTTTCTCTTCATCTATGGGGAGATTGTCCAACAGTCGCTGCCACTTATGAGAATTGGTGTTGCATAACAATTCAGCAAGCTTTTCTTTGTATAACGTGAGCGGTTTGGTAGAAAGATTTATTTTCCCTTTAACACCGAAGCTCACAGACAGGATACAATTGAATGACTAAAAGGGAAAACGAATGGCAAACGCTTGTTCTCAGAGAGAGACTTATATACTATGACATACACAAAATTGTACATATATACAAGTGTCTGCAAATGGAGAAATATATATCGCATATATCTACCGCAAAGCAAAGTATAAGGAGGAACAAAAGGAAAGGTCTTACATATAGTTTGAAGATACTTCTAGTCTGGAAAAGCCATTGTTATGACTTCAGATTTAAAGGGGCTGGATTCATCTATGTCCCAAAAGAATAATGCACCGTGTGCTTGTAAGCTGCTTGTCCCAAAGAGATACGGCACCGTGTGCCTGCAAACTGCTAGGAAAGGCAGATAGAGAACAGACTTCTAGTTTGGTTGCTGTCCACGAACTGTCAAAATGACCAACAGTGTAGCGATATCGCGAAGCAGCTGTCATGTGACTCACATAACATCTCGACCAAAGGGAAATAAGCGTCTTCTGCATCCCAACATTTGTTTTTAATGACCTTTTTCTGTTTCTTAATACTTTGCTTAGCTTTGGGAGGACTACTTTTGCGATTCCAATGCGTCTTGGATTTCTGTGTCACTATTTACATTGAATAACTTTTGAACCCTGACCCTCTGATGAGCATGGCATATGCACTTTCACAAAGCGGCTGATCGGGTTCAAAGTGGTTTGTTCTATTCAATCTAATTTTTCCCCACTCCACGTTGTTGTTTTTTGTTTTGTTACGTTTTTTGCTTGTTTGTTTGTTTGTTTGTTTGTTTGTTTGTTTTTTCTTTGTTGTTTTTTGTTTTGTTTTGTTTTTTTCTAATTACTTTTCAGTTTCAAATAAACACACTGTGACGAATATTTCTTTTTTAGAGAAAAGTCCACCCGGGACATCTTTATTCTAAAAAGCCTTTTTATTAAATAACCAAATGAAACGCTTCGCCCAAAAATGCAGCCACTCTAAGCTGATGAGAGGAAAACTCCTGAATGCTTAGTAAACCTGGTGTTTTGAATAACGATGTGTTGGTAGGTGTTTCTCCCAAATCGAATAACCTCCTAACCGCTATAGTTGGAACTAAAAGATGAAGACAGTTTTTTTCCAGTCTATTTCATCATTAGAAAAAAAGGAGTTGTCTGCTTTTATTTATTTATTTACTGTTTTCGCAGGTTGCATAAATTGTTTGTTTCTTTTTACATTTCCTCTTTTAACGTGTAGCGACTCATAAATAAATAAGAGGCATGAGTTGCGTCCCCTATTTGTTAGGTTATATTAAAATGAAGAAAGTGGAGTTCCCATAATGCACTAAAAAGCAATTTTGGTGCGAAAATAAACACTTCCCCCACTTTTACCGTTAACTGCTTGACCAGAAAGACTGGTTTTCTTAAATTTCTCACAAGAAAGATGTCTCGTCATAGAGATAAGCCCAAAACCATTTCTTTCTTTACATTAATAGATACAAAGCAATATACATACACTCACCCACCCCTCACACACACACACACACACACACACACACACACACATATATATATATATATATATATATATATACCTGCATGAGCGCAAACGCACGCACGCACCAATAGTAAGTGCATAAAAAGAAAAATCGATAAATATAAGTAGTCATTTACTGATACCCCCGGAAGGTGGACGAACAGGTCTACAAAACTCTTGAGTCGGGACGCTGAATAGAACATCAATCAGCTAAGTGACAAATTTTTACATATATATATATATAAATATTCTTATCATACACGATAAAAAATATTGACATAAAACCAAAAAGATAAAAGATTAGTATTTACAAAATGAAGATATTATTATTACCGTTAGAATTAATTTAAAAATCTAACAATTCAATTCTTCTAGGGAAAATACGGCCTCTATATTTACTGTCATGTATTTGAGAATGGCCAACTAAAAGTTCAGTCCAAGGTCATCTTATCGCCTGGGATAGAAACACAGCCTCCCTTAATAACTAACACTGTTTATCTAACCCCACGCCCAGGTTTTTCCCCTGTCCTCCCATGATTCTTTTCGTATGGATAAATCTAACCCATTAATTTTTGTGAAGAATTTTGGTCTGAAGAGCGGTCTGAGAGAGCTCGGCGAAAAAAGCTATTACCGATGGATTTATAAAGGCATTCAATTTATTTTCACTGTGTGTGTGTGTGTGTGTGTGTGTGTGTGTGTGTGTGTGTGTGTGAATTAAATGTATTATGCGACACGGAAATTTCTGTTTCGAGATAGAATCTCGTCATCAGGCAATGTTGGATGTTGGTTGTGGATATTATATATATATATATATATATATATATATATATATATATGTATGTATATAAGAAAAATTAAGGCATACACGTTATTTCATGGTAAATCGGGAATATAGGCCTATTTCAGGCGAAACATCATCAGCTTCTGTCTTTATTGTATAAAGGATTTTACACGAATGAGATTCACAAAGACCTAAAAAAAAAATAAACGAATAAAAGAGAAAATTAAAAAAAAATACATAAGCATATATATACGCAACATATAATCAGAGAACACGCGTGGCGGCGGATGTCAACAACAGTTCGAAGATTCAGCCTGACAGTTGGACTGCAGACCCGTAGATTTGAAACGTAAAGAAAGTGGGTTACATGAGAGAGAGAGAGTGAGAGAGAGAGAGAGAAAGAGAGAGAGAGAGAGAGAGAACGTTAAAAAGAAAGGGTAAGTATCTTCTTCTTCTTCTTCTTCTTCTATGTGCCCTGTCCCTTCAGGACGTAGGCGATCATGGTTCTCCACGTCTCCCTATCCCTTGTGGCTCTTAGTATGTTTGAGCCTGTTGCTCCTGGCAACCCCCGTTCCGTCATCCACCTGATCAGACCCTGCAAATATGTTATCCGCTGCCTTCCTCTGTCTGTCCTTCCTTCTATCTGACCAGTCAGTATCAGGTTCTCCAGGCTCTCTTTCCTCATTGCATGTCCCAGGAACTTCAGTTGTCTCTTCCTGATGCTCAGCATCAATTTCCTTTTTGTTGCCATTCTTTCCAACACCTCCTCGTTGCTTGCATGCTCAGTCCACGATATCCGTAGCATCCTTCTGTAGAACCACATTTCGGCCGCCTCCAGTTTTGTCCTCATAGGTTTTTAAAAATTCCAATTTCTTATCCTTTCACTAGTAATATGTAATTTTATTTTTAAACTAAATAATTAAGTTTAAACAACTAAATTTAAATAGAATAATTAGGCTTACTTTTAAATTAAAATTTTTTTAAATTTTTTAATTTCATATTGTACTATATTTGTTTTGTTGATTGCATAATTAGTGTAATTTTGATTACATAGTAATGCGAGTATTTTGTGATCACAACAGATTAACTATTATCTTTTATATTTTTGCAAATATTTTTAGACTCCACGTTCTTATCCTTTCCCCGTTAATTTATAATATTTATTTATTTTTTATTTTCTCATTTTCTCCTATCATCTTTCCTTTCTATTTTGAATGTATTCCTCTCTTCTTTCTTCTTCTTCTTCCCTTTTTGTTTACGCTTTAAGATATCTACCCTTTCTTTTTAACTCTCTATCTCTCTCTCTCTCTATATATATATATATATATATGTACACTTTCAAATTTACGGGTCTGCAGTCCAATGTGGAGATCATGTGTATAGCCACACAGATAACTCATATTACTCACCCACACATGTACATACATATTCATACTTTACTCCTGTCTCGCATGTCTTCTTCATTCACAAAACACGCGACCATCACGCGATGTTCCTATGCGTTCCCGCGTTTTCCTGCGTTCTCCCGAGACTTAGAAAAGCGGGGACACACGTGTTACGGACAGCAGTTCCAGTTCAAGTTCCAAGCAAGGGAGTTGGCAGTTTCAGATGCCTGCGATAGCGCCATGTAATTCCATTTGAGCAGCTTCTTTCCATGAACCACTGCTCTGTGAAACTGACTCCCAGGAGAGTGTCTTCCCAATTTTAAACTGTTCAAGTCTAAGAGTACATTAGCAACTAGGTCCCACCCGGTTACAGTGAAACCGATAAAATGTAACCACAATTTCTACTCTAATAGCTTCTTTTCTCGCACCTCCCGCCTGTGGAATTCCCTTCCATATACTTGCTTCTACGACAGCTACAATCTCCAGGAACTTAAATGTAAGGTCAATAGACATCTCCTATGCAGTTGTCATCAGGCTTTCAAATAAGCACGCTGTGACGAATATAACTCGCATCCATTCTCTCAAGTTCTTTTTTCATCTACTCCACCCACATCCTCGGTATTCTCATTCGTCTATTACCCTCCTCCTGACATTTCCCATAACTAACCCCTCTTTCTTATCAATTTTCCCTATGTAACCCCCTGCGCAGAGTCATCATTAATGTCAGTCATGCATTCGCCTTGGAAAAAAGTGCTTCTTGCAAGCCGGAAAATACGGTACTATTAAGTAAAAATGTAGCTAATATAGATACCGAAAAGTCTCAATATATGATGGGCGTTTCTCAAAAAAAGGAACTGATGATCTTTGTCTCCTTGAAGCCAAACTGTAAAGTTAAAACAAAGACAATGATGATTCGATCCATGACGAGAAGTATCTTTTTTTAATAAAAATTTCAATGATCTAGTTCGGTAGATTTTAATTTTGTTGTTTAGGAAATCAAAGTCAGTCAGTTAAGTGTCATACGTGACACACGCTTGGGCGATCATGTCTCGCAAGAGACATGACTGACTGGGCAGAAGATAAATTCGAGAGGAACACAATAAATTAAATGAAACCATATGACGTAGAGAAGCTCGATGGAAATGTCATTGGCATGAGAAGCATTACACATTCAGCTCGCTTCAGGTGAGTTTCAATTCAGTCAGTCAGTTAAGTGCCATACGTGAAACACGCTTGGGCGATCATGTCTCGAAAGAGACATGACTGACTGGGCAGAAGATTATCCCGCAGTAGGTTGCCATTGCCTTCTGCGGTAGACTGGTTGCCGATCAAGGCTATAGAACCCAATCTGTCCTGCTATTTAACCCATAACTGGAAGGAATAGACGGATTAATACCTTTTCCAAGGGTATTTGCGCGTAAGTGAATGCAGTGAATTCAACTGGAATTCGAACTCGGCTCCCCGATTTCTCGTTCCGAGCCGATATCCACTGTACCACAACGCACATCCTAAGAAATCAAAGTAGACCGACTAAAATACCGCTTAACCTCATATAAATAGAAAAAAAGAACGTTTTTGAGTGTGTACATTTTGAAAAAAAAAGACATTCATATTCGAAATGTATGATTTGAAACAAAAGAAAGTGTTTTTATTTCGTGTAAATGACAATTCATAAAAAAAGATTGATAAGTTAAAAGATATGAGTCATAGCAAGCCGTTCTGATAGTTTGCCAGCGGCCTATTATGTGTTAAAAAGAATTTAATTGTTTTTTTTTTTTTTTTTTTTTTGGTCAGTGGTGTTGACATTTATTAGATGGTTGTTTTAATGCTTCGCCACCATCAAAGGGGTAAAGGAAGTTGGTATTTTTTTAATATAATTTTTTTCCTGAGTAGACTACAGGTGGATTCCGAGTTGTGACCCGTTTACAGTTGCAATAGCATTTATTTCGCAAATTAGATTTTCATATCTGTTTCTGGTTATCAAATGATGTGCCCTATATCAATTTTAAGATTAGTGGTTTTCTCTTCAGCCTCACGAGTTGCCTGATTCTATTTCGAACCAACCACAATGGTTATATTGTAGTGATACCGAGCAAAAGCGAAGGACCGGATGTTAGCGCTTTCACGACCAAAAAGCAAGTGACCAAAAGTCGTCGCTGCGCCACCGGCTCCGCGCAGATGTTCCGATTGAAAACTAAAAATTAATTAAATATTAAATTTCCAGTTCGAGAGCCTACGCGAATTTTATTTATCAGCCAATGGGAAGCCCAGAACCAAATACAAGTGTGAAATCCCAAATGAGCTGCTGTGATCCAAAAAGAAAAAAGCGGATACAGAAAGCATTGACAGGCAGACCGACTCAAGGAGAAGAGAGTAATCAATATCCCCTTGACCAAAGTCAAGCGGCTTACTATGTTCGCCTCCCTGACCTCTTTTCTTCTTCCCTGTCTCAAAAACTACTTACTGACCTAAGGAGCGAATACATCAAAGACTTTCCTTACTTACACGCTCCCAAATTCCTAAGCATTAATTCCCTTTCAGCATTTTATTGCCATGAACATTTTAATCTCCGTTGAACCTATACTTCATGTATTACTTCAATTGTAAAAACATTAATTGATGTGTGTTATATATAAAATGTTATCTTTCAACTCAATTTGATTTTCTTGGTTTATAACCTTTCTTTATTACTTATAGTGGGCTATCTACAACAAGGTCAAATTCTGTTAACCTGCAACAGTATACAACTACCCTTCACTAGAACGGACTCTTTACTACTAACAGAAAAGAATAGATAAGCAACCCACTATAATCTAATTCCATTCACAACCTTGCATATGGTACAAAACTCATTTTCGATACTACGTTTTAAAGTGAATTTTAATAAATGAAAAAACCTATTAATTTAGCTTTAACTAAAAGCTAAAAAATTAAATCTATTATTTCCAGTAATGTATTTCAAATAGAATTATATTGATTGAAATGTAAAATCATTAGTATTTTTCATTTTAGCGGCTATTTTTCAAATTTTGACAAGTTTGTAGACAAATGTTAACTCACGGTTTTAAAAAAACTTGCAAAAATAAAATATACATCTGCGTGGAAAATTAGCAAATTTAAAGTCCGCTCTCAATAAGTAGCCACACGTGGAGAATGCATGTCATATATATCTACGTAAAGCAAAGTATAAGAAGGAACAAAAAGAAAGGTCTTACATACGAATTGAAAATACTTCTGTTCGGCCATTCTTATGACTCCAGATTAAAAGGGACCGAACAGAATTAATCTATATCCCAGCGCTATAAGGTAGGATTCATCTATGTTCTAACGGGACAACACTATGTGCTTGTAAGCTGTTTGTCCGAACAGGGACGGGGCAGAATTTCGAACAACCTTCTTTCTTAGGTTGCAGTTAGCTGAATGTGTGACTAGCGCTTGGGTCACTTTCTGGAATACCGTCATGAAGCGGTTGTCATGTGACCACGTAACTTACCTCGACCAATAGGAGGTGATAAGCACCTTTTGTATCCCAACAATGAAAACATTTTGAGAATAAAACTTTGTTTTTTAAGTTTACTGCCTTTTAACACCATGCAATGCTGTTTTTTCAGCGAACGAGAGGAGGCACCTAGAAACTATCTCAATTGTTAGCTGTTGTGTTGTGTGAGAGCTTCCTTACTTCGCTCGATTCTACAGAAGCAACAGCAGAAATGATTAGAAGATACCGCCGAGCAATAAGTTATTATAGCAATAAGTCTTGACCAAGGCTTATTCGGCCTCTTTGCCATTTCTCAGCGTGGTCAAATGGTAAGCAAGCTTGACTCGCTAGTACCTACTATAGCTTAGTAGTGAGTTTGGTTCCCTACGCACACATATCCTTGGGAAAGGTATTAAACCGTCTCTTCCCTGAAATTATGGGTTAAATAACAGGACAGATTGGATTCTATAGCCTTGGCTGGCAACCAGTCTACCGCAGAAAGCATTGGCAACCTACTGCAGGATAACCTTCTGCTCAGTCAGGCATGTCTCTTTTGAGACATGATCGCACAAGAATGTATCACGTATGGCACTTAACTGACTGACTGAGTTTGATCCTCACTGGGTACTCCATACTTTCGGCCTTGTGCCATAGCTAAGCGGTGCTTAGAAAATCACCTTTTTTATTTCTCAGTTTCAACGGTTCTCCCTTAGAGTCACTTATCGGGAAAAAAAGAAAGGCTCATATTCGAAATTGACATTATACTTTACATTTTTTCAAGTAATATTTTTTGAGTTTTATTGAATTATTTTTGGTGAAATTTCGGAACGAATTTTCAGTATGTTTGCATGTGATATTTTATTATGTTACTCCTGCCCTTTGTAGTTTCTTTCTTTCTTTCTGTGTCTGGCTGACCGTGGTCAAGTAATCTCAAGACCCACTGAATGGATTCGGATGAAACTCTCAGGGATGATTAGCCTCATGTCTGGCACGAACTGATTAGATTTTGGGTTCGATCTAGTATGGGATCAAGTTTTGGGGTTATTTTTCCGGTTTTATTAAAAAAGTTAATTTTTGCCTTTCAAATGCCAAATACTGAATTACCACCTCTAGATCATTTTAAATACTGAATTATCTTCTCTGTTTCATTTTAAGTGAACATTTAATTTTTAGAGCGGTTGAGTTCATTCTTTGTATTTTGACTCTTGAGAGTATTCAAGTTCATTACAGTTATTCTTTCTCATTTTAATAATCATCTCTTGCAAATTTTTGAGATGCTGTCGGTATTGCTTTGGTGGTTTGTGGCCATTGACTGCTCTTTTTAGATTTTTATTTTATTTTTTATTTTTTACTGAAATAAAATATTCAAAAATTTTCTTTATAAAGAGAAAGACTGTAATGTGTGTAGGGGCGTCGGTCATGTCAGGTAGAAGGCCACTTAAAAACATAGTCGGCAATCCCCATATTTTAAAATATCAGAAGTTTGAAAGAATGGAAGAATTGATTAAAAGAATAAAAATGTTTTGTTTGTAAAATTAGTGGAATTTTATTAATAGAACTGAATAACAAATTCGTAAGAAGAAAATATTCAAAGAGAAAGATGTACGGAGTTAAATGTTCCAGAGAAATAGTAGTATGTGGAAGAATGTGTGTATGGAAAAAAATAATCAGGCTATTAATAAAGTCTGTGTTCCTTTCGCTTTTTTTAAAGGTTAGCGACAGAGTGAAAAGGAAGGTAAAGCAATAAAGGAAATTGTACTTAGCGGACGTTAGTTTTTAGGAGCCAGTTGAAGTATCTTGTTGTTGTTGTTATTGCTGTTGTTTTCTTTGCCGGCGTGTGAGTGAAGATGAAGAAAGGAAAATTGGAAGGAGAGGAAAAAGCGAATGTATGACGCGGCCTTACGTCCGGGTCGGCTTAAAGTTTTCCTTGTTACATTTTAGCGTGTCGTCTCTATACTACTCCCATGTGTCTAACTGATTTGACCGATCAAGGGACGTGGTTGTTAAGTAGTGAAATTTAGTCATGTGACCGGATCGAAACCACATACCCATTTTTTAGGCGTTAAGAAAAATTGACCGGGGTCATAGATCAATTTTCTATTTCCTATCCAATCAGAAATCAGATTCTCAGTTTTCACACCGACTTGTGAAATTTGCCTTGGTCTGGGTTTTTCCAAAATGTTTTTTAGTCGTTCTGATCCGATTATGCGGGTGTGCAATTTTATTTTTTGTGCTTTAGTTAATTGTTGGATGATACAGGATTTGTATCCTATAAACACCCCCGCAGATTGATAAATATTGAAAATAATTCTTAATATGTTTATGCATGTTCGTACGTATCCATGTGATTAGGATCGTTTTAAGCATGAAATAAAGGGTAAATTTGTTCTCGTTGTTTAAGATCAGATTTGTTAGTTGCGGGCTGCTATTATTGTATGTGTTTGTTGCGATCAATCGTTGTCCAGTGAAGGGTCGCTATTTTCTACATTGACGCTTGCATGCGGCGTATAGGATCATTAATTGTAAGTAGTTGCAGCGAATGCTGGACAATATCATCGAAAAGGAGGACAAAACTGGAAGCAGCGGAAATGTGGTTCTACAGAAGGATGCTGCGGATATCATGGACTGAGCATGCAAGCAACGATGAGGTGTTGGAAAGAATGGTAACAAAGAGGAAATTGATACTGAGCATCAGGAAGAGACAACTGAAGTTCCTGGGACACGCAATGAGGAAGGAGAGCCTGGAGAACCTGATACTGACTGGCCAGATAGAAGGAAAGAGAGACAGAGGAAGGCAGCGGATAACATATTTGCAGGGCCTGATCAGGTGGATGATGGAACGGGGGTTGCCAGGAGTAACGGGAGCAAACATACTAAGATCCACAAGAGATAGGGAGACGTGGAGAACCATGATCGCCTACGTTCTGAAAGGACAGGTCACATAGAACAAGAAGAAGAAGAAGAAGTTCGTGTGAATTTGGAGTTTTGTGTTGTCTCGTAGGTTGAAAAGAAGAAAAGTCGAATGTCGTAGTTGCGATATATGTGATTAGAGGTTTCCATGAAAGTGTACCCTATCAAAGTGCTCTTTATTTTCTAATGAGTTATTTTAGAATGTAGCATGCTCTGGAAAGTTACCAGTGGTTGATATGGCTGTTAAAAATCTTCTAATTGATTCCAATGCTCCAAGTTGAGTTGATTGCGTTTGGAAGAGGCCGTTCGTTTCGATATGTATATGCGTGTGTGGATTTATCTTGGTGTTATAAGAACTAACAGCTGGAAAAAACTTGCAAACTTGTTTTTAGTTGATTGATGCTGATGTGTTGATACCCAGTGTCGACGCATGTTTAGAAAGAACTATTAAAGATATCTGGATTTAATGTCGGTTTGTTTTGGAGGTGCCAGTTATCTCCAGTATCAATAAATCGGACTTGCAGAGGTCTTAGTTGTTCTCGTTGAATGATGAAAAACGTCAGTGAGTCGACGTTGTGTCACCCTTTTTCTGAAAACCATGAGAGAGATGGCAGTTGTGCTATTATGCTATTATTAAACTGTGCAATGTTCTCTGTGTGCTTGCTATTTTATGTAGTGGTGGTTGAGTGTTATATGTTGTGGTCAACATTTTGTAGAGATCAGAATTCCCTTGTGTGTCCTTCGCGTGGTCGCCATTCATGTAGCGAGAAGTTTGAAAAGATACTGAGATGGATATGAGCTAGCGACATTGAAAAGTAGTTCTTGTCGATAAAAAGGTCTCTCGTTTTTTATGTATAGATGTTGAATTTACTTTAACGAGAGAATATAACCATGCTATTTTGTGTGTCGTAATCAAATTGTGATTATGAGGATTTTTCTGTGTGTTCTTTGTGGAGTCACCATTCATGTAGGGGGTTCAGTATTCTACCACGTTTTCTTTGTGGGGTAACTACTCATGTAGTGTTCAGAATTTCGCTGAGTGTTCTTTGTGGAATCACCATTATGTAAAGTGCGTGTTCTTTACGTGTTTACCATTCAAGGATGTGTCTTTTCGCCAGATCTATTCAACTTCTACGGCGAGACCATTCTGAGGACCCTAGATATTATGCCAGGATTCGTCATCGGAGACCACAATTTGAACAACATTAGGTACGCAGATGATACAATCCTGATAGCAAACACGGAAAGGAAACTACAAGACCTCCTACAGAAGGTAGCTGAAGAGAGTGACAAGAAAGGATTACAAATAAACTGCAAGAAAACCGAATGCATGGTCATCAGTAAAAAGGACAGCCCAATATGCCAAATACTAAAATCAAGCAGGTACAAAAATTTAAATATCTGGTAAGTGTTCTAACAGAAGACGGATGGTGCGACACAAGAGATCCGAAGGCAACTTGGCATGGCAAAGGACACGTTCCAGAAACTGAGTAGCGTATTAAGAGACAAGAAATTTCGCTAGAAACAAAGAAAACAATACTGGATGGCTATGTGATGCCAGTTTTTCAATATGGCAGTGAATACAGAACAATATCATCAAAGATGAAGGAAAAATTAAAGCAACTGAAATGTGTTTCTACAGAAGGATGCTGGGGATATCATGGATCGAGCATGTGAGAAATGATGAGGTTTTGGAAAGGGTGGAAATGAAAAGGAAATTAATACTGAGCATCAAGAAGAAACAGCTAAATTTCCTGGGACATGCAATGAGGAAGGAGGGCTTGGAGAACCTGGTACTTACAGGCCAGATAGAGTGAAAAAGAAACAGGGGAGAGCAGCGGATAACGTATTTGAAAGAACCTAATCAGGTGGCTAATGGAACGAGGGTTGCATGGAGTAACATGAGAAGGCGTGCTAAGAGCCACCAGGGATAGGGAAACGTGGAAAGTCATTATCGCCTACGTCCTGAAAGGACAATACACATAGAAGAAGAAGAAGAAGAAGAAGAAGAAGAAGAAGAAGAAGAAGTGTGCGTGTTCTTTACGGGGTCAACAAATATGTAGGGGTCTCGGCGATGCTTATCAAATTAGCCTTGTACCAAACACAACCGAAGTCCCCACAATTTAAATTATCAAAAGGTTGAAAGAATGAAAGAATAAAAGTGTTTTGTTTGTAGAATTAGTGGAATTTTATTAATAGAACTGAATCAGTCAGTCAGTTAAGTGCCATACGTGATACACGCTTGGGCGATCATGTCTCGAAAGAGACATGACTGACTGGGTAGAAGATTATCCCGCAGTAGGTTGCCTTTGCTTTCTGCGGTAGATAGGTTGGCGACCAAGGCTATAGAACCCAATCTGTCTTGTTATTTAACCCATAACTGGAAGGAAGAGACGGATTAATACCTTTTCCAAGGGTATTTGCGCGTAAGTGAATGCAGTGAATTCAACTGGAATTCGAACTCGGCTCCCCGATTTCTCGTTCCGAGCCGATATCCACTGCACCACAACGCACATAAAACTGAATAACAAATTTATAAGAAGAAAATGTTCAAAGAGAAAAATGTACGTAGTTAAATGTTCCAGAGAAAAGTGGAAGAATGTGTGTATATAAAAAAATTAACCAGGATACTAGTAAAGTCTGTGTTCCTTCCCCCCACCCCCACCCGTTTTTAAAGTTTGGTGACAGAGTGAAAAGGAAGATAAAGCAATAAAGGAAATTGTACTTAGTGCACTTTAGTTTTTAGGAGTCAGTTGAAGCATCTTGTTGTTGTTGTTGTTTTTTCTTCTTTGGCGGTGTGTGAGTGAAGACAAAGAAAGGAAAATTGGAAGGAGAGGAAAAACTAGTGTGTGACGTGACCTTACGTCCGGGTCGCCTTGAAGTTTCCCTTGTTACATTTTACCGTGACGTTTCTGTACTGCTCCCATTTGAGGTCATGAAATGTGGTTAAGTAGTGAAATTTAGTCATGTCAAAACCACATACCCATTTTCTAGGTGTTTAAAAAAATTGACCCGAGTCATAGATCAATTTGCTATTTTCTATCCAATAAGAAATAAGAATTTCAATTTTCACACCAATTTGTGAAATTTACCTTGGTTTAGGTTTTTTCAGAATGTTTTTCAGAATGTTTTTCAGAATGTTTTTCAGAATGTTTTCAGTCGTTCTGACACATTTTTGCAGGTGTGCAATTTTACTTTTTGTGTTAATTGTTGGATGATATAGGATTTGTTACATTTGTATCCTATAAGCGTAAAAAAAAGAAAAGAAAAGAAATTGGCAGAGCTTAAATTTTGTATCAGCCCAAAAAAATAAATCATAAAAAAAATTGGGCAGACCAGAAGGAGACTACCACCACCTTTAAATTTTTTTTTCTTTCTTTTTTCAGTGCAATCTTATCGATTACACCCTAAACTTTCCGATTGGTAAACAAATAAAAATTGGAAAAATTTTAATAGTTAAACAAACAATTTTAGGAGGGGACTCCGTTTTTCATACAACGTTATAGTAAATCGAGCCTCCATTTTGGAAGCACTCGCCGGTACGACATTACCACCACTTGTAAATTTGTTGATTATCTTTTTCTTTTTTTTCTTTTTTTTTTTTTTTTTGACTTTTTCAGTGTAATCTTATCGATTAAATCCTAAACTTTCCAAGTGACAAAAAAAATTTGAAAAAATTTCAATAAACAATTTTGGGTTGGGGGGCTCAGTTTTTCATACAACGTTATAGTAAATCGATCCCTGTGCAATTAACTTTTTTGCTTGTGCATATTCAACTACTGAATCCTTTGCGAAATTTTTAAAAAAAGCCATTCTTGGAGTTTCCGAGGAAGATGCCATCGTAAGAACTGAAGAAAAAGACAAAAAAACAAGAGCAACAACTCGTCCCCAAAAAACCAAAACAAAGCGACCCCAATGTGAGTGGTTCCAAAATGGAGGATCGATTTACTATACTTAATTTGGTCATTTCGGACCCCAGGGATATTTCCTCTTCTCCTCCACTTGAGAGAGATGTGACACAAGGTCTTTTTTAACGTGGAGAACCCGGGCACAGGTACTAGTCAAACATTTACCTATCCACCGTGGTGGATTAAACTGGTCTTAAGCTGGTCATTTTGGAGCCCAGGAATATTTGCTCTTCTCCCCACTTGACACGAGCCCTTATTTAATGTACTGGTCAAAACATTACCTATCCAATGGCAACCTACTGCGGGATAATCTTCCTTCTGAAACATGATCGCCTAAAGCGTGTAATCATGACACTTAACTTAACTGACTCACTGTTTTCCGTGGTGACGCTTTTAGAGTTTGAGTGCATATAAAATACAATTTGTTATTAAACGAATATGATGATAATAAGCCAGTGAGTATACGGCGATTTTCTAAGCGCAGCTTTGTGGCACGAGGCCGAAAGTACGGAGCACCCAGTGAACGAACTCACTTGCAAAGGTTTTTTAGAAGCTTACTAACCATTTTTACTACACCACCACTAGGTGCCCTAAGCCAGTGAGTATATGAGAGCAAATTAGAAGATATCCACTTTTGCAATTATTCGACAAGCAGATCATATACCATTATTTGCAAATCTCTTTTTCTTAGTTTTGTTACACACGGAGAGAGAGGGGGAGAGGAAAAGGAGAGAGAGGGGGAGAGGAAAAGGAGAGAGAGAGGGGAGGAAAAGGGAGAGAGAGGGGAGTGGAAAAGGAGAGAGAGGGGGAGGAAAAGGAGAACGAGAGAGGGAGAGAGGAAAAGGAGAGAGAGGGGGAGAGGAAAAGGAGAAAGAGAGAGGGGGAGGAGGAGAGAGAGGGAGAGAGGAGGAGAGAGGGGGGGGGGAGAGGAAAAGGAGAAAGAGAGAGGGGGAGAGGAAAAGGAGAAAGAGAGAGGGGGAGAGAGAGGAAAAGAAAGAAAGTGAGAAAGAGAGAAAGAGAAACGAGAAGGCAATTTTGCCAAAATGCTGATGTCTGCATTTTTAGCTGCTTAACCAACGGCCACTCGTCTATGACGATGACGATTTGTTTAGCACACCCAAAAGCTGTTACTCTTTTTAGTCGATTTTCTGTCTGATTTTGATTTTCAAAGGTTAAAAAGAAATTAAAGCATGCTATTTATTTCTTTTACAATGAAGAGATTTTTACTTTTAAAAAGATGCAAACTTGTTCTCTTTTATTATTGCGGTGGTCGTGATAACGTAAGTACTGTTGTTTTTTTGTTTGGTTTATTTTTAAGAGTTCTCTTTGAAAAAAAATCCGTTTAATGTTAAAAAAAAAAAAAAGAACTTTTAAATAAATCTTTTGTTTTTGTAAACAAAAATTTCTTTTGTCCAAATTAGTTTAATAAATCTTATCCACTAAAACGGGAGTCGAGTAGAGCAAAATACAAACTTTCGAGCGGTATTTTTTTTTTTTTTTTTTTCAAACATTTTGGTAAAGTTTTTTTGTTAATATTTGTATATTTTTCTTAGAAAAAATATGCCTTTTCACTTCAGCTTTCTTTCTTCAATGGCCTTTTTTCTTTTTTTTTTTTTTTTTTGCGAACTTTTCCATTATTTTGAATTAAAAAAAATTAATAGTCGAGATCGAAAAAAACTGGTTCGATTCATATTTTGAATTTTTCTTCGTTTTTTTTTTTTTTTTTTTTTTTTACGTACTCTGATTTTTGTATTTGTTTAAAATTTAAAAATTAAACTATTTTTTTTATTGTATTTTTGAAAGTTTGTACATTTCAGTGTAAAAAATAAAATAAAATTTATTTCGTTCAGTTACTGAACGAACTAAATTTTATTTTATTTTATTATATTTTATTAGAAGTTCAGGTATAATCCTGCCCCCCGCGGGAATGGTTTATTTTTTTGTTTTTAGTTTTTACAGTGTTGAAAATTTATTTATTTTTGTAAATGTCGACGCCAACAGGAGGCAAGAAGAATTCAATTTTTCAGTCTCTCTAGAAAGATCTGGATTTATTTTTTAAATTCCCTTCCCACACAAAATCACACCTTGGCCCTGCGATCAGAAAGAAAATTAAAAAAAAAAAATTAATCAATGTAAAAATTCACCCAAAAGCTGTTACTTTTTTTAGTCTTTTTAGTCGATTTTCTTCGGGTGTTGATTTTCAAAGGTTAAAAAAAAAATAAAGTATGTTATTTATTTCTTTTACAATGAAGAGATTTTTACTTTAAAAAGATGCAAAGCCCAAATAAATAATTTCTTAAAAATATAAAAATTAGGCGGACCTGTACGACCGGCATCTACCCGACCCCGGAATTTTTTTGCTTTTTTTTTTTTTTTTTTTTTTAAACCCTCAGATTAGAAAAACAAATTTGTGAAAAAATTCAATATTTAAAGATTTTTAGGGGTGCTCATTATCATACGTTTTAAAATTTAGATCGATCCCCTATATTAGAAACACACGCCTTGGACTCGCTTTTTTTTCTTTTAATATGCCTGAATTGAATATTACAATTTCTATACTGTGATAAAACCACGGATTAAAATAAAAATCTTGTTATTAAAGTTTAAAAAAAAAATCTTATTTGTAAATACAACAGTAACACTAATTAAATTCGTTTTTGATATGAAATTTGATAAATAAGAAATTAAAAATGAAAATTGAACCGCTTCATTCGTTCTGCCTTTATGAAGCGTTTCAATTTTCATGTTTAATTTCTTATTTATCAAATTTCATATCAAAAACGAATTTATTATGAAGAATAAAGAGATTGTTACAATGTAACAATTTATTTTTTTGCATATGCGCTTTGTAGACTTGGGTAGACACCCATTTCATATCGGCGTGTAGTTTTTAAGAGATATGATAAAAAAAAAACTGAAACTGAAAAATACACGCCGATATGAAATGGGTGTCTACCCAAGTCTACAAAGCGCATATGCAAAAAATAAAAAAAATACAATTCGTTCTTGATATGAAATATAAATAAGAAATTAAAAATGAAAATTGAACCGCTTCATTTATTTTAAAATAATTTTAATTTAATTTAATACTTCATCTCTGTCTGCATATCTCTCCATAGTTGACAACCGACCCTCACTCCGTGTCTAGTGGACTGAACAAAAAGTTAAAAATCATTTTTAGCTTACTGGCAGTAACGTGTCTGAAAGGGTTTGCAACTTTCTTTTTAAAATATTCTCAAAAGTCATTTCTTTTCTCTTACTTAATTTTAAACTTCCCATGCTTAATGTGAACGTTTGTTTTTTTTTTCGTTTTTTAAATTGGTTGTTGGACTTTTTAAGTTACAATTACTGTTTGTTTTTTTTATTTATACAAGGAAGGTTCACGCTCAAAAATGGCATTAAAACTTGATACATTTTTCCATTCTTGAATCACGTCTTTTTTTTCTTTTTTTTATTTAATAATAAAAAAAAAACTCAATCAGATGACCAGCAACGGGATAGTTTCAAAATCGCAGTTAAGTGGAGAAGATTCTTTCTGTTCAGTCTGTTCTTGTTTTAAAAGCAAACACTGTCTGAGAAATTTTTTTTAGTTATTTTTGGTAATAAATACTCTGTATGAATTTTCCTTATGTTCACACTTGATATTACATGAATTTTTTATTGAAATAAATCTTCAGGAATTTTTCTTCAACTGTAAAAAAAAAAAAAAAAAAAAAAAAAGTACCCCCACCCGCAATAAAAAGAACAGCTAAATTAAATTATACCTCTACTTTAGCTAGCTTACTGATAAAAAACAAAAACAGTTTGTTAAACCGCAAACTTAAAAACCAAGTTTTATCGTCCAAAATGTTCATGTAGTTATTAAGAGGAAAGATCAAACTAATTTTTAATTATTTTAAAATCATTTTCTAGCACGTTAGAAGTTTTCATTAATTTTTATTTTATTTTTTTTTAAACAAGAGTTTTTACGACAAACGTAATTACGCAGCTTATTTTTTGCCGGTGAAAAACACATTAATTTGAAAGTTCTTGCAAAAATCAAATATTGGTCTCATTTTGATGAAATTTTCAGGACTTATTCACAAATGACTGAAATTATTTTTGAAATGATTATTTTTATAAAATGTTCCTAATATTTTTTTTTTTCTTATGTTACCTCAACCAATTTCTAGAAATTGACTATCGTCACGAAACTTATTAGTTTTTTTACACGCTGGACTCCTTGTCTAATGTAAAATCACTTTTTTTTTCCAAACAGTTGGAAGTTTTCCTTTTCTGAAAATCTGCTTCGAATAGTGAAAAAACATGCAAAAAAACTGTCATTTTTTTATTTAGATAAACTTTAAATTGGTTTTAAGTTTTAAACATAAGAATATCATTGTCTGAAGAGAATGTTTGATAAATAATGAATTTTTACAATTGTTTTCATTTTTATTTTTTAATTTTATATATAATTGATAAAGTTTCAAAAAAAAAATTTTAAACACCATGATTAAGAAATATTCACTTGAATTACATAAATTTATACCCATTCTGGTCAACCATTCTTAGTTTTTTAACAGGTCCTGCTCTCACTAATCAATTAACACCTCAGGTAACAAAACCACCGTGATTTAAAAAAAAAAAAAAAAAAAAAACACTTTTATACAATACTTCAGGTAGTAAGCAAGTAATATTTGTTTCAAATCAGATTAGCGTAAATTTAAATTTGCTATTTTTACTAAAATAACATGTCAGCTATGTATATTTTAGCAAGATTTTTAAAACCAAGAATTAAATTTTCTTTACAAATGTATCAATTGCTCCAAAATGGCCGAAAAATTAAAGTTTTTAAAAACTCAAAATTTTAGTTTCCCGTCAATATAATTTCTGCTTGAAATAGTATTTTGCTTACTAGTAATAGTAAATTTAATCTAGCTTTTAATTAAAGCTAAATTGAAAGCTACAAGAAATCTGTTTTATTTATTAGGCCCTTGAATAAGTTTTCCAACAGAAAACGTTCCCAGAACTGTGTGCATGCAATTACAGATAACGCATCTTTAGAAAAGCAATTCAGTGAATGTCATTTCATGGAAGTTTGTTTTTTATTAGCATTAAATATGTCTGATTTCATGCCAAAGAAAGTGTATTTTCAGGGAATTTTCCTGCACTATTGTATTCAAAAGAAATCTTCAGCTGAAACACAATTCTTGTTGAGACTTAGTGACCATGGTCTATTGAAAACAACATGCAGAGATTGGTTTAAACACTTAAAAAGTAATGATTTGATGTTGAAGATAAAGAATGTTCTGGCACACCGTAAAAGTTTGAAGACAAAAAATTGGAGGCATTACTTCATGAAGACTCCTGTCAGGCACATGATGAACTTGCAGAATCATTAGAAGCTGATCACACAACAGTTTCAAAATATTTGAAAGCATTAGGAATGATTCAAAAGCATTAGGAATGATGCAAAAGCAAGGATAAACGATCGTGGGGTAAGCTTAGCCATGCATCAACATCGAGGGCAAATCCAAATATCCATGATTCGAAGTTTCTGCTCTGCATTGATGGGATCAACTGGGTGTAGTTTATGAGCTGCTCAAACTAACGAGAACCATTATGGGAGATCACTGTGATCTACACTTGATGTGTTTGAGCCAAGCATTGAAGAAAAATTGGCGACTATACAAGCAGAGACATGACAAAGTAATTTTGCAACATGACAACACTAGGCTACATGTTGCAGAACAGGTGAAAATCTACTTGGAAATGCTTAAAGGGGAAGTCCTACTCCACCTGCCATATTCACCAAACATTGCCTTGCCTGATTATCACTTTTTTTATAATCATTTCACCCCAAGGAGGGCAGTAGTGCTACTGGTGCATAGGTGGTTGCATAAGAGGAGAGTGATAAGAAAGAGGGACAAGTTACCGGGTTGCCAGAAAATGAGTAAGAGAATAATGAGAACAGTGATATGAAGAGCTGCATGTGAGTAGAAAGGAAAGAGAACATGATCCAAGGGTTGTCAGTGAAAGGATGCAAATCATGCAGATAAGACAGCAACTGACATTGCATTTAAATTCTCAGAGATTGTAGCTGTCAGGAAAGCAAGTATACAGGCAGGAAGTACAAGCAAACAAGTTGCTAGCGTAAAAGTAAGAGTGGGACCTAGTCGCTAATCTAGTAGCTCGACTATATTCATCCAGAAGGGGCACTAAGGAGCTAAGCTCATCAGAGCAGAAGTCATGAAAGTATTTGTAAAAGAAACAGGACACCACAGTGACTGGAATTGGGCTACCAGGTCAGGATCAATTACATTTGAGTCTGGCTGATAGTCAGGCCAAGGAGGCACATTGTTTTGCTTTCAGGGAGACCAGCCTGATCCATTCTAATGGGGTGGGGTAGAAGCAGTTGTCTATGGTGGCTAAAGGATAGCAGATTCATTTTGAAAGTATTAAAATTTACAAGCCATTTCTTACTCCAGTCCACCACAGATTGCAGGTCTTTTTCAAGATCTGTAGCGAGGTTTGCTTTATCAGCCTCGGCAGAATTCTTATCAGGGCAGGAATAAATGGTGGACTCATCAGCATAGATGCCTACTTGGGATCAGATTACATCAAAAAGATAGTTGAAAATCAAAAAGAGCATAGGACCTAGAATAGAACCTTGAGGGATACCCACATTTGTATGATCATATCTGGAAGCATGCCCATTCAATACTACCTTCATTACGCAATATGAAAGGAACAACTGGATTAGGTCAAACAAGCATCCAGTTATACCATAACTCTGTAGCTTGCATAGATGACCAGCATGCCAGACTGTCAGATGCTTTGTAGATATCTATTGCGACAGCTTGAACTTCACTATTCTTATCGAGAGCCTGGTATATATACTCTGTGATGGTCATTAGCATATCAGCAATGTTAGAGACCAGCAAGTGGGTAATATGAGCAACACTCAGTTGAGCCTCAGTTCTAGGTGAAGAGTTCGTTGCCGATACCCCAGACGAATCAAATGTTGAGTTGGTGAAGAATCTGTGAGCAAAGCATTCAGCCTTGTCCATTGAAGATGTTAGGACCTCAAATTCATTCATTAAAGAGAGGATTGATGGTTTTCTGTTATTTAACATATTTTTAGAGACCCACCAGTAGTCTTTGGAGCCAAACTCGTGAGATGCCATACACTGCTTTCTTCTTTCAGCAAACAACAGCATCATTTAGAATCCTCTTGCACTCATTATCAGCAGAAGCAAAAAGGCACCTAATATGGTCAGATGTGTGGCTTTGATAAAACTGAAAGAAGTGATTCTTGTGGGAAATAACGGCCAACAAGCAAGGGAGAACCAGGAAGATAAATGGGATTTAAGTCATAATTTCCTGGCTGGAATGAAACCAGTGATGCCAGCTTTAACCCAAAAGGAGACCTCAGATGCAGTCTTCAACAGGAAGACTAAAAACTTTGTTCTAAGGGACATCATACAGGAAATCGCAGAACGACTCCCAGTCTGCTCTTAGGTAGTAGTAAGATATTCTGCTGGTCAGAGGTTCCTGGTGGAAGGAGATATTAACAAAAACTGCAGCATGATCAGTTGCCAAGAGGGCAAAGCTGCATGACATGACAAAAGTCAAGGATAGAAATGAAACAGATCTAGGAATGAATTAGTTTCATTAAGGTTATCAGAAAAATACATGGTGAAATCAACCACTAGGGTAAGGGATTCCAATCCATGGTACATGGCCTGCTGAGCAGCATTTTAATTCTCAAAAGATGTGTTGTTTTTTCCAACTTGGAATTCAAATGCTGCCAGCCAGAAAGACAGGAAAATGTTGTGGCTAGTGATGGACAGTATTTTCAGTGACATATTTCTCAGTAATTTTTGTAAAAAAAAAAAAAAAAAAATTACTTTTCATGCAAAATTCAGTGAGAACATATTCAAGGTCCTAATATTGAAATTCATTTAAAATGTAGCTATCGAAAAAGAGTGGAGGTACCTAGTATAGACATGACATTGAAAAGGTGGTGGGTAAAACATCACACAAAAAACTGCATGTTTTGATGGTACCATGCAGGTTTCTTAATTTTCAAATTTTTAAACCTTTTTTTTTTTTTTATTTTATTATGGTAAAAAAAAACCCCCAGCTATTTTGATGGTCACTCAATTAGTTAAGTGCCATGCATGATACACACCTGGACGATCATGTCTCTTTTGCTCATGTCTGTTTTAGGTAGATTTTCTCACAGCTGATTGCCATTTCTTTCTGCAGTAGACTGGTTGCCAATCAAGGTTATAGAATCCAGTCTGTCCTGCTATTTAATCCATAGATGAAGAAAGAAGGCATGGATTCATACCCTTACCAAGGGTTTTTGCATGTATGTGAATGCAATGAACGCTAATCTACTGATTTCCAATTACAAGCTGATATACATACACTGCAAACCTAGCAGATATGTTAATTTTTCCAGTAAAAAAAATTTGTGTTGTTTGTTGCATGAGTGGAAGTCATTTATTCTATACTACCCAGTACATTTGTCACACAAACAATATTTTGCAGATTCAAATATTGTGAGTTCAAGTAAAAATAATGAACAAAATATGGAATTAAAAAACAACAATTAATAAATGCATTAAACTGATATCTTCTTCTATATGCCATGTCCCTTTAGAATGTAGGCAATCATGGTCTTCCACATCTCCCTATCCTTAAAGGCTCTTAGCACACTTTCTCCTGTTACTCCACCTAAACCCCACTCTGCCATCCACTTGCTCAAGCCCAGTATATTACATGTTGCTTTCCCCTGTTTCTATTTCTATCTAACCTGTAAGTGTCAGATTATCCAAATCCTCCTTCCTCATTACATTCCCCAGGAACTTCAGCTGTCTTTTCCTGATATTAAGTATTAGTATCCTTTTCGTTTCCATCCTCTCAAAAACCTCCTCATTGCTCACATACTCAATTCATGGTACCCTAGGTATTCTTCAGTAGAACCACACTTTGGTTGCTTAAAGTCTTTCCTTCATCTTTGTCCAACATTTGCTGCCATATAGAAGAATTGACATCACATAACAATGCAGTATTTTCTTCTTTGTTTCTAGCAAAATTTTCCTGTCTCTTAATACTCTACTCAGCCTCTGGAATGCATCCTTTGCCATGCCAATTTGCCTTTAGATCTGTGTCACACTTTCTGTCTTCTATTAGAACACTTCCCTGATATTTAAATTTCTGTACCTGCTTGATTTTAGTATCCCCTGCCTGTAATTAGAATCTTGGTCTCCTCTTTTTTACTGATGACCATGAATCCAGTTTTCTTACCACATTCTTCAGCTAACTTCTGTAAGAGGTTGTGCAGTTTTCTTTACATGTCTGTTATCAGCACTTTATCATCGGCATATCTTATATTGTTCAGATTGTGGCTGCCAATGATGAATTCTGGCTTGACTTCTAGTACACTCAGAATTTTCTCACTGTATAAATTGAATAGATAACAACAGAGCTTCTGTTTTGCCAGATCTACCGCTGATGTGCTAATTGTTTTCAGACAAATATTCTTGAAGTATAGAAGCCCTGAATGAGGGTATTGGTACTGGGTAATTTTTGGCCCTTTTCTGTGTGCACTTGTTTGGGCTCCCCCGCATAAAACTTTGACCTTAGGTCACATCTTGCTGTAGTGGGGAAGCTAGATAAATACAATAATTTAGTTTTATGAAGTTTACTAAGGCTTTGTTTAGTGAAAAATGTCTAAAGCAGGACTTTGAAGTAAAACTTGCATTCGTTTTCTAAGTACTTTTTACTATGTTTCTCAATTGGCTCATAAAAATGAACAATGTGGCAAAAGTCTTTTGATAGTAATTTATAATTTCAAGAAACCTTCAATATTGTGCTGATTCTGGTTGTGAAAAATTTATACAACAGCTAGCTTCTCAGCAAGAAAGGATATTCTTGTTTTATCAGTTTTGTGTCTAAGAAATGAAAGCTTCTTCATGTCAAATTTTTTTTAATCATTTCACCCCGAGCAAGGCGGAAACACCACTGATGTGCAGGGTGCTACATAAATGTAAAAAGATTAATTAGAAAAGAGTGAGGAGTACAAACTAGTTAGAAAGGAACAATAGAAAGCTGAGAAAGCAGGTGCGATGACAGATACATAGGTGGAGAGAAAGGGAAGGTTATACAGGGGTGGGGAGAGAGCTAGAGTCCAGTGGTTAGAAGATGAGTATTGACTTTGCATTTAAACTTCTGGGGGTTGTAGCCGTCAGGAAAGCAAGAATACAGGAGCAAGTTCCACAGGCGGGAAGTGCGAGAGAAGAAGCTGCAGGAGTAGAATTGTCGTCTGCATTTGGCTAAGCTGACTGTGAATGCTTTAAGCATTCAAAAACAAGTAGATGTCCCACATGTTCATTTATACTCTTGCTTGTTATTAACATGTTGTCAATGTATACAAATGTGAAGATTAGACTTCTCAACACTTTGTATATCAACCTTTCAAAGGTTCTGAGCTTTGTTTTTTAACCAAACAGCATCTTGGTGAATTCAAATAAACTGAAAGAAATGGTGTTAGTGGTCCTGGTTATATTGCTTTCTTCGACAGTGACTTGGTAGATGCTGACCACTGGTAAGTTAAATTATTCTTCACTGTAGCATGGGCTAAATAACCTGATGGAGATGCTAAATTTCTGTGCACAAGCAGCACACTTCAGACAATTTCAGAGTTTAGACAGATTTTAGAAGTATACAGTTGAAGATTTTAGAAGGCATCAGAAATCCAATCCTAAACCTCCACTCCTGTTCAAAAGATCTAAGGGCAGTAATTTTCTGATTTTCAATTCTGAGCCATTATTTATTGCACCACTCACACATCCAAGCTTACAGCACCTGGTATTCATAAGCAGTCATTCATCTAAGTACTGAGCAGGCTCAACATAGCTTAACTATGGTGATTCTATAGGAACTGGTTTTTCAGCATAATGTGGTTGTAAGCTTTTTTTGGGATGACGAGTTACAATGATTTCTACTATTTAGATGTAGGCTATTGTCCTCATTTTTGTTGCTATTATAACATTTCAGCCTTTGTGCCCTTCAGTCTTCATCAATCCAGCTAACTTACAGGGAATTCTAAACTGAACTCTTTATTTAAATTACAGATGTGGACTGTTTTTGTTCCACTGCCTGTGTCTAGGGATATCTCCTGTTGACCTTATTTTTAGTCCACATGGAATAATAATGGCTGGTTGCTCATATCCGACAATACTTGTCTACAAGGGCAGCTATCCAATCCCTGCTGCAGATACCTGCTTAGGCACATTTTGTGTTTGTTCAACACTCCCAGTGCTCATCTGTGGTTTTACTTTAACTATACTGAGTGAACCTTTTTACAGTCTGGACAAGGCCAGTATGCTTAAGCCCTTGGTCCCAATGACTTGTTACTGTGTGTTAGCACAACCATTGATGACTCCCAAATATTTCTGTGTACCCAATTTCACTCAACTTGAGGCATTTTCCAGAGGTATGGCATGTTGTGATCTCCTCTCCAAAATCAACAACATCAAGAAGTCACTTTCATTGCAAATGGACCATGGTGAGATTCGAACCCAGGATGAAAAGTGAATGTTTTAACCATTCAGCCATTTCTCATGTAAATAGTATAAATAAAAGGTTACAATTTGTAGATTATTTCTATAATGTATATTGTATATTATTGTTTTGTTTGGTTTTATTTATTTTTACTGATTCTAACCAAAATTGTTTCCAAACTTATGACTTCCTGCTGCTAGACATTTTTGTGTTTCTTACTCCTCTCATGCGTTACTGAGAGAAATGATGTAAATCTGTGGAAAGATCTTTGTGATAAAATATAAATTCCAGCCTGCTGCACAAGAGGTGTATTTAAAAAAAAAAAAAATTAGGTGTTTCACCGATTCTATGTGTGATGACAGTTAAGACAACAGCAGAAGATCTGGAAGAGCGAAGACAATACTGTCTTTCGCTCGGGAGTTTTTTTGAGCTGTTCAGCAACCATTTTGCTGATGATAGCTTCAAAAAGTTTAAAGCAAGTGTTTTATAATAAAACATTTAGTCTTATTCTGTGACCTCTCCCCCCTCCCCCACGCTAAATCTGTTTCAACTCTAGGGGAAAGTATCTAGTTGTCAAATACTTTAAAGACTTGGTTCGGGCATTAATACGGACTCGCAGTTACTTAGTGATCTTTTCTTTTCATCGTTTTCTATGTAAGGTAAAATTCGTTTGAAAGTAGTTAGTAGATCCATTATCAGGTTTTTAAAAGTAAAAAAGGAAGCAATTTAGAGATAGCAAAAAATAAATGGGAACTAAATTGTCAAAAAATGTTTGTCACGCTTGATAAACATTCCATTTGAATGACTCTGTAATAAATTTCTTTTGAATCTCTCCGCCCAGTAAAATCTATTTCAAGTTTTACTTCAAGAGGAAATTTTCAGTGAGAACGTGTTAAATAACTGTTTGTGTGGAAAGCTTTTAGTTTTATCTCACAAAGATAAAATGAAAATGTTAATCCCAGAGAAAAATAATCACTGAATCACGCGTCAAATAAAACACTCCTTATTTTAGGAATATCTGAGGTATAGTAGTTTCTACGCCAGGCTTCTGGTTGGTTCAGAGGATTTTTGACGCTTGCATGGCAATTGTCAATTTGTGACTCTCTTAGCTGAGGCAATAATACCTATATACAACGTTATAGGTGTCACCTTACTCTTTTAGCCCGTACACCTATGATCACAACACTTGCTTTCATTACACCCGAGCAACGCCGAGCTATACTGCTAGCGTTTATTAAGAGAAAAGATCAAAATATTTATTTAAATTTTTAAAAAAAAAAAATCATGTTTTTATTTTCATTAGCGGGTAACCAAATTGTTACTAGAGTTTATAATAGAAAATATTACGTAACTTTTTTTTTTCCGGTGAAAAACACATTAAGTTGGAAAGTTTTGCAAAAATCAAATAATTGTCGAATTTTCATAAAACTTTCAGAACTTATTCACAAATGAATTGAATTATTTTTTTTAAATTATTGTTTTTAAAAATCTTGGTAAAAATCCCACTCCATGTAAATTTATGAAATTTAAAAAAAATTAATTTTGTTAGGAAAATTGATTTTAGTTAAACGCAGAACTCATTGGGTAATGTGAATCATCTATTATAATTATTATACAAGATATGTTTTTACATTTGACATTTATTTCCAAAAATCTGCTCCCAATAGTATATATAAAAAAATGACGTTGCTGAATTAGACAAACCTTTAATTGCTTTCATAAATAAGGACATTATAGTCTGAAGAAAAATTCTATTAATGAAATTTTAAAAGAATTTTAAATTTTTTTTATTTTTAGTTATAATTTATAAAGTTTTAAAAATACTTTAAATATTTGTCGTTAGTTTGTTAACTCAAGTGAAGACTAGATTTATTAATTGAAAAGTTTAATACAAATCATCAAATTTTTTTGTGTGTACTTTCATTTTTTTGTAAGGTAATTTGTGTTTACATTAAAAGGTCATGTTTTATGGGGGGTTTTTTTCTCCTTACAGGGAAAAAAATTGGTCAATTCTGGTCGCCATACACTTACGGTGAAAGGTCAGAAAGATCAACACTGTGTTTAAGAAATAGTTTTATTCTAAATTTTTTGCTGTAAATAAGTAATACTTGTGTAAATAAGATTAATTTAACTTGAAATTAATTTGCTAATTTTACAAAAAATAACGTGTCACAGATATATATTTGAAATTTACAAGATTTTTAAAGCTTAGTTTACGAATGTGTCGCTCGCTCAAAAATGGCTGAAAATTGAACAAAATAAAATCTCAAAATTTTAGATTCCAGTCAATATGATTTGTTTGAAATGCACCAGAGTATTTTGCTTATTGGAAATAGTAAATTCAATCATTTGGCTTTCAATTTAAGGTAAATTAAAAGTTTGAAGAAAACTTATTAAAAATTCAATTTAGAAGTTAGGTATCGAAAATGTGTGGCGGTACCTACGTTAGTGAGCTTAGATTTCAATTTTTCTGTTTCACATCTAGATAATTGAGGAAGAGGTGTTCATATATATATATATATTGATCAGAGTTCAATTAAACAACATTTCTTAGAAAAACAGTCATGTAGACAGATTTTAGTCTACAATACTCACTTTTACACACAGTAAAAAGAACCTTCAGATATTGGAAGCCATCTACATTAAATTAAAACAACCCACACTTACTAAAATCACATTTAAATCTGGTCATAACATATTACATTGCATTTAAATATGGTTATGTTAACATTTTGAACTCTCACGCCGTGTGACGTCATAGAACCACATTACAAATTTACGAGCTGAGTTTGCCTTTTGGTGACTGTTGTCGTTGCTTAGCAAAGTTTTATGTCAACACAAGATAAAATCGTCTTTGGTGGATGTCTTTATGTTAATGTCCCTGTAACCTCTCTGAAGATGGCTCATGTGAGCCGAAAGTGTAGAACCAACTTAATAAAAACATTATCCAAATGTTGGAGAATTTTTGTCTTTATTTTCACCTGAAATTAAAGCCAAAATATGATGTTTAGAACGGCTCATGATTAAACATAATAGATATTCATTGTCTTTTATATTTAACAGTATATGTTTAGAAAATTATGTACTGCCTCGATACAATATATATATATATATATATATCTCTGTATGTATATAAACAGTAGCTACTTTGGCCTGTACGCATCGCTCATTCAATAAAATGAATTAGAGCACTCTAGCTATTGGGCGCGTATAATGATAATATACGCGCTAAAAGTCTGCCTTCTTCCGAACGCTCGTGGCCCAGAGGTAGAATCGCCGACTGACGCCAATTCTGTCGGGTTTCAATCCTGGGTGAAAAAGCAATCGGAATCTAACCATACTGATGAGCTGTGATACAGCGAAACGGATCTGTCTGCGAATGACACACACACACACATTATATATATATATATATATATATATAGTGTGTGTGTATATATGTCAACATAATTAGGGAAATTGTATGATAAAGTGGAAAAGTTTACTTGTGACTCATTTCGTGCTTCGGATTAAATTTATCTTTTGGTAGAATTACACATGCGGACGACTGAGATGTGCTGGGAATTTGAGAATTAAAATTTTTTTTTTTAATCTAACTGAATTCATTTAGTCTTTTTCTTTTTGTCACTTTTGTCAGCAGGAATTCCACACTGTGATATTAGATAGGGTGAAATGTAAGAGCCAGTGCACAAATTTACTATGGGTAACCTTGTTTATGTCGTAGCGAATTAGTTTCTCCTTTGACCAGAGTTGCGTTTATGTCAAAATTGTGGTCCATCTCGTTTTGGTGGGCAACCAACACATTTGACGTATTTTGTAAAATGTCCCTTTCGTTCTCATATAATCCTTTTAAGGTTTCTCCTATGTATTTTTGTGACAATCATTACATGCGATGGAGTAAACTGCTAGTTTTAGCTTATTGCGTTTAGTACTGATTAAGCCTGTTATTGTTTTGGATCTTAGTTAATTGGAGTAGATAGACTAAACTATCGCCCGGTTCACACTCCACCCACGTCTATTGAACAGGTGAAGAGGCTCATCCCTTGTTTCCTGTTTAGGATGCGGTTTCCGGTTTTCTCTTTTCCAATCTTTTCACTCCTATGTAGCCCCCTGCACATCAGTGGCGTTACCGCCTTGCTCGGGGTGATATGATTAAAAAAAAAAAATTTAAGGTTTATACATATTTCCCTCTCATCTCATTTCAGTGTTATTCTCAGACATCCATCACAAATCTACTTTATAATTCACAATCTTCCACAGCTTTTGCTTGCTGATCAATGTATGTTTAGGCTGGGTGTTTACAACTCTCTTTCCCTGAATAGGATCCTGCAGTATGACTTTCTTGCTTGATACATGTGCCAACAGTGTCCACATTTGTTTTAGATTTTTGTGTAAACTGGTATTCAATAAAATTTAAGATAAATGGTGCTAAAACTTTTCCCTGATTTTAACAGATTTTCCTTTGCTATTTCTTTCTAAAAATCATAGTTTATTTATTTTGACTTAAAATTCATATCATATATCTTAGCTTGAAAAATCTATTTGGCTTGTTTATATTAATCTCTCAAAATAAAACTTAAAATGTATAGATGCATTTGTTCTTTATGTAAATATCTTTTATTGTTGGGTGGAAATGTTTGCATTTGGAGGCAGATGTCAATGGCACAAAAGTTCTGGTGACTTAGATATCAGTTTTACAATATTGATATTATGAATAAGATACCCTTTCTTCCAAAATAACAAATCAATCATATAATTCTGCTTGTTCCTTCCTTACTTAGTTCCTCAGTCTGTTACACCACTTACTTTCTATACAATCTTTTCCTTCCCCTCTATCTTTTTAAACACTACTCTCTTCAGCCTTTCTCTCTACATGAGCTTTTCCTTCCCGTCTATCTTTTTATAATCTATAAACATTACTCTCCTCAGCCTTTCTCTCATCTTTGCCAAACGGAACAGTAGTAAAGAGTGAGAGAGTAGGAGGAGAGCCTATAGCATTACCATATCAGTAGCAGCTTAAGCTGGTGGTTGTAGCAGTAATTGTGTGTGTATATATGTATTTGTACTGTACAATATAGTAAAAATAGGTAGGTTTGTTGTCGTATCCAGCGACCTAATAACAAAATTTCTGGCCTCTACACCCTTAGCCATTACTGAGTTTTTTTCTGTTTACAATGGACACAGGAGCCATAATTTTTCAGTAATAAAAAATACATTTTCTTTTTCAAAATCTCTCACAAAATAGCGTAGTATTTTGATTATGGTCTGTGCATACACCGCTTAATATAAGATTACAGTAAAGTAGCTTCTATGGACATTACTTTTATAGATATTTGAATAAAATTAGTGTTATCATTATTTTATTATCCAATACCTTTATATTTGAAGATGTGACTATCATTTGTAGAATGACAAAGTAAAACTTTTCCAGGAAATCATAATTATCCTTCCGTGGAAATTCCACGGGTTCTGCTAGTAATTTTTATTTTAACAAGCTTAAGGATAAGAAAGTTCCAAAGACTGCTAATGTAAAAAAATTATTTTCAAAAATGGTTTCCCTAGTTTTTGTTTGGACCAGTCAACTTAAGTACTATTTTTTTTAATCATCTCACCCCGAGCAAGGCATTCTACTGCACAGCGGGTTACATAAGGGAAAGTGATAAGAAAGAGAGGTTAGTTATGGGAAATGTCAGGAAGAGGCTAATAGATGGATGAGAATACCGAGAACAAGGTTGGAGTAGATAAAAAAAAATAGAACTTGAGAATTGATGTGAGTTAGTGATATAGATGTCTACAGACTTTACATTTAAATTCCTGGAGATTGTAGCTGTCGAGTAAGCAAGTATATGGAAGGGAATTTCACAGGCGGGATGTGCGATAAAAGAAGCTGTTAGAGCAGAAATTGCAGTTACATTTTATCAGTTTCACTGTAAAAGGGTGGGACCTAGTTGCTAATCTAGTAGCTTGTGTAAATTCTTACCTAGGAGGCACCAGTGATCCAAGGTCATTGGAGCAGAAGTCGTGAAAGTATTTATAGAAGGGGCACATGGAAGCCATGTCATGCCAGTGAGATAGCAACTGCAGCTGAGCTGCCAAGTCAGTATCTATTACATTACAGATTCTACGTTGGAATCTGTCAAGAACTCTGAGATTTCTTTTAACGCCTTGTTTGATAGTTTAACAAGGAAAACTTATATGAAACTATCAGACATTCTTCTTTGTCCTTAAGTAATTCTTAGACAGAATTGTTTATTCTTTTTAACTTCATTTCATGTATTTTATAGATTCATTTATTTTTATTTCCAGGTTTGAAAACTCCAAATCAGTGATTGTTCTCAACTATGCTCATCCTAAGCAAGAAAATCAGCCTCTTTTGGTTGTGTTTAATACTTAGCACAGTCTTTTTCATATTAGGCATCTTTCATTATCTTCTGGCAGAGAAGAAATTTGTATTTTATAACACTTACCCAAAGACACAAGATTATGCTCAACTATTTAATTCTGAAAATACAGAGCAAAACAGTCCTTTTCTAATTGAAATAATCAAAAAATGGATTGACAAACCGTCCACTTTAGCTTACAATTTAAGTCAACCAAATAGACAAGATTTTTCTCTTGGACAAAGTCCTCTTGTTGACAGGATATTTAAAAAAAAGGTAAGTAATTTCTTCAAAAACAATTCTTCTTTTTATTCTTTTTTTTTTTTCTTTTAATTAAAAATTATTTTCACTTTTTTGAAAAAAAAAAAATAGTAAAGTATATCTTGCAAATTAGAAAGTTTGAATTCAAGCAAATAGATAAATTTGATTGTCTAGAAAGAGTTTTAGCAGTTGATGCAAAATGTAACACTGAAAACTGAAGGCATGTTGGAATAGCATAAGATGCTTCCCAAAAGCTAAAATTACTAAAAAACAGAAAAATTTTATTAGAAGAAAAGAAAAGAAAAGAATGCTGAACTGCTATGCTATATCAGTCCTTCTATATGGCAGTGAATGTTGGACATTTTCTTCACAGATGAATAGATGGCTTGAAGCAACTGAGATAGGATTCTACAGAGGGGTGGTTAGAATGCCATGGATTAAAAATAGTAACAAAAAGGACACATGGTTTTTAAGAAAATACTGATATAGTTGAAAATTTGGGGACACATAATGAGGTGTAGAGAGCTTGAAGAATTTGACACTCATAGGATATATTACAGGCAAAAGAGACAGAAGGGAAACAGCAAGTAACCTACCTAATGAGCTTGTGTAAATGAATGGCAGAACAGGGACTAGGAGTGATATTAAGGGTATAACTATTGCTCAGGCCGGCAAAGGATAGGAAGTTGTGGATTGCTCACTTTCAAAAGAGACACAACACATAGAAGAAGAGTGTAATGTATCTTTATTGTCTGATATTTGTGATATCTGAATTAGGTTAGATTAGACATTCCTTCAGATGTGCTGCCATTAGGGTCATGACTATGGTTCTGGTTAAAAAGTTGAATTAAAAGATACATTTACCTGCAAGAGAAAACAAAATCTCTCTTTCTCTCTCACAAAAAGTTTACCCCAAAAGAATTAAGAGTAAAATTGTCCATGGATAATAAAAGGTTGAGAACCAATGATTTCCAATATATACTGTGGCATCCAGTCATAAAAGTGCAAAGATGGCAGCTTTTGATAAAATCAGCACATAATCTTGTAGATTAGAAACACCTTTCTGTTGGCTACTCATTCTACTTAGTCAGTCTCTAATTGCAGGTGTTCCCAATTATTTAGATATCACTCTCAAGCTGCCTTAGCTGGCTCAATCTTAAATCTTTAAAAGATAAATAAAAATTGTCAACATCTGACCATGATGTCCCACCACTAACTCCCATGACTGAAAAGATGCACTGTATTTATGGTTAGCTAACTCCAAAAGAAAATCTGTTGTACTGTTATCTACTGTTGTCATCACACCCAAGACTGGGTAAGGTCAGTATGGAACTGAACCTCGCTACAAGAAGGTTTATCCACCTTTTGGTTTTATACTGGATGTATTGCTACCAGAAAAGCCTGAGATGGTGAGGGGGATTAGTTAAGTTACATTGTATCAGTAGCATTTGTGGAATGACCTGACATAAATAATTAATATCTTAATTCTCAAAGACAAAACATTTACAGTGAAACCGATGAAATGTAACCGCAATTTCTACTCTAACAGCTTCTTTTCTCACACTTGCCGCCTGTGGAATTCCCTTCCGCATGCTTGCTTCTCCAACGGCTACAACCTCCAGGTGTTTAAATGTAAAGTCAATAGACACCTCCTAACACACTAACTCACACCCATTCTCTCTTCCTATGTACCTCCATACTCGACTATCACCCTCCTTCTGACATTTCCTATACCCAATCACTCTATGTAACCCCCTGCGCTATAGTGGCAGTGGAATGCCTTGCTTGGGGTGATAAAAAAAAATGTACTGTGACATTTCCAGTCAATTAAGATTAAAAACAATGAGAACTATATCTGGTGTATAATCATTATCACAAGTTGACTTAATTTTCACCCTATAGCCAACATCACAAACCCAGTGCTATTTCCATGGCAAATGTTCTGATGAGCTCCATTGTTAAGATCAGACCTTTACAGCTGACCTGCCATGATACATCTTCAGAATTGAATCACACTCATTTCCTCTATATCCTAAACATAAGGAGAAAATCCCCTCCCTCTCTTTGAAGATTTTTCTCTTTGTCCCTTGGCTTCAGGTAGCAGTCCTATTTTTTTTTATCTCATGGCCTCATATATCTATTCTTTGTCTCAGCCTCAGGTAGTTGTCTTATGTCTATGGATATGGAAAAACCCAGGAGGTGATACAAAAAACCAGATAGACTGCATAACCATAAAAAGAAGATTCAGAAATGCAGTGGTTCAACGCAAAGCCTATCCAGGTGCTGACTATGTAAGCGACCACATCCAAGTCATCTGCAAACTAAAGGTGAAACTCTGGAGATTGAAGAAGCCTAGTGCAGCACCAAAACTGAAATACAACACACTTGTGAATGACCTCAACCTACAGAAAGAATACACTAACAGCGTGAAAATCAAATATGAAGAACAAATTGGAAAAGGACACTCGAAATGAAACTCTCTAAAGGAAGCAATAGTGACATCAACAAACATTAAAGGAAATTAGGCGTAGAAAAAAAAGAGTGGATGACTGAAGAGATTCTGGACATAATGCAAAGGAGGCAGAAAATGATATCAAGACATGGAATGGAGTACAGGGAACTACACAAGGAAATAAGAAAATGCAGATAGGCTAAAGAGGAATGACTCAATGACAAATGTGCAGAAGTAGAGAGATTGAGCAGGACAAATAAAGCAGACATGCATAAAGAAATAAAAGAACTGACAGGACAAAACACCTGCTCTTCAACAGGATGTATAAAATCCAAGGATGGAACAATCATATTGGAGGAAGAGGAAATACTGCAACAGTGGGAAGAATATATAAAACATCTTTTCCACGAGAAGAGAGAGCAACCAATAACACGCAAATATGAGGACGGACCAGAAATATTGAAGTGTGAAGTGGAATCTGCAATAGTCTAACTGAATAGAAACAAAGCATCTGGACCAGGTGGCATAGTCATAAAGCTGCTGATAACCCTGGAAGAATTTGGTATAGAGAAAATTAGGGAAATAATAAATGAAATTTATAATAGTGGTGTAATACCAGATGACTCAGAAAGTCGATCTTCATAGCACTACCTAAAAAGCCAGGAGCAAACAAGTGCGAACTCCATGGAACCATCATTTTAATGTGTCATATAACAAAACTGATCATCCGAATCCTGATGAATAGAGTGAGAAGTGAAATCAGGCCAGAGATAGGACAAGAACAGTGAGGTTTCGTCAGAGACACTGGAACAAGGAATGCCATATTTATGATTAGGATGCTCTCTGAAGGGGCAATACAAATGAAGAAGGACTTATACCCGTGCTTTATTGATTATGCGAAGGCATTTGACAAAATACGCCACAAAGAATTGATGGAGATGCTCGGCAGCCTTGACATATTTGGGAAAGACTTAAGAGTAATCAAGAATCTTTACTGGCAGAAAAGCGCATGTCTACGGACAGGGAATGACTTCAGCAGATATACAAAGATAGAAAGGGGCGTAATACAAGTATGTGTTTTTTCACCAGATCTGTTCAATTTGTACAGTGTATTTTGAGGACCCTAGAAGTTATGTCTGGATTTGTCATCGGTGGCCACAATTTAAACAACCTAAACTATGCAGATGATACAGTGCTGATAGCAGACACAGAAAGGAAACTACAATGCCTTCTATAGAAAGTAGCTGAAGAGAGTGGTAAGAAAGGACTACAAATAAACTGCAAGAAAATCGAATGCATGGTCATCAGTAAAAACGGCAGCCCAAAATGCCAAATACAGGTGGGGGATACTAGACTCAAGCAGGTACAAAAATTTAAATACCTGGGAAGTGTTATAACAGAAGATGGAAAGTGCGGCACAGAGATCCGAAGGCGAATTGGCATGGCGAAGGAAACATTACAGAAGTTGAGTAAAGTATTAAGAAACAGGACAATTTTGCTAGAAACAAGGAAGAGAGTACTGGATTGCTACGTGCTGTCCGTCCTTCAATATGGCAGTGAATGTTGGACAATATCATCAAAGATGAAGGAAAAACTTGAAGTAACTGAAATGTGGTTCTACAGAAGGATGCTGTGAATATCATGGATTGAGCATGTGAGCAATGATGAAGTTCTAGAAATGATGAAAACAAAAAGGAAATTAATACTGAGCATTAGGAAGAGACAGCTGAAGTTCCTGGGACATGTAATGAGGAAAGAGGGCTTGGAGAACCTGATACTAACAGGCTAGATAGAGGGGAAAAAGAGATAGGGGAAAGCAACGGACAACATATTTGAAGGACCTAATCAGGTGGATGATGAAACTAAGGTTGCATGGTGTAACAGTAGAAGGCATGCTGAGAGCCACCAGGAATAGGGAGACGTGGAAAGCCATGATCGCCTACGTCCTGAAGGGACAGGGCACATAGAAGAAGAACTCCTGTAAACTCCCATTTTTGTTGCTGACAACCACTAAACTACAAGCACATCCACTTAGAAATGAATAACTTACCTGAATATATTACAAATCTCCAGGGTCATCTTGCCATGTGATAACAATTAGTAATCAAGTTTAGTAGCCTAGTTTATAGTGAATTTTATCCTTACTGTGTACCTCAAATATCCATCAATCCATTTCCAAAGATGATGGGAAAATGAATGGCTTTTTGTCCTATTCCAAGAAAATATCTGGTCCAAAATATCTGGTCCCTTCTATCATGCTTTATATTTACAAGAGGTAGCTTAGAGGTAGCTTAGAAATATCTGGTCCCTTCTATCATGCTTTATATTTACTAGAGGTAGCTTAGAGGTAGCTTAGAAATATCTGGTCCCTTCTATCATGCTTTATATTTACAAGAGGTAGCTTAGAAATATCTGGTCCCTTCTATCATGCTTTATATTTACAAGAGGTAGCTTAGAGGTAGCTTAGAAATATCTGGTCCCTTCTATCATGCTTTATATTTACAAGAGGTAGCTTAGAAATATCTGGTCCCTTCTATCATGCTTTATATTTACAAGAGGTAGCTTAGAGCAACAATGAAGTCTTGCTGCAATGTCTGGGCTGGAGATGCTCAATCCTTAATTTCAAGCCATGAAAATGTTCCAAATCATTTATGAAAGTCTTGTAGGAGATGAGCAATTCCCCCACCACCACCACCACCTTAAAGCATTTTCCCAATATCACTACTCCCAGTTCAGAACTTTACAAAAACTTTACCATATGTCTACAGAGTTGAATCACCCTTTTTTCTTTCATATTCCATTTGTAAGAAGGAAGTTTCACTCTTCTTTTTGTTTTCTTTAAGAACTGCTACTTAGTGGAACAAACTTTTGCATGAATGCTTCCCCAAACTGTAAACCCAGACAAAGTATCGCAAGCCTCTTACTGCTCTATCACTATTTCAGTGCTCAGACGAACTACATTCCTTAGTTCCACCAGCTCTAATCTTCAAGGCTATGACCTGCCATCCTACACTCATTGTAGCAAACTACTCTCATTCCCTTCATATTTTATTTGTAAGATGTCATTCCATTTGAGCAGCTTCTTCCCATGAACCACTGCTCTATGACACTGACTCCCAAGAGAGTGTTTTCCCAATTACTACAATTTTAAACTGTTCAAGTCTAAGAGTAACCATTATTTTTTATACATATATGTATAAATTGTACCTCTAGCTCTGTAACCTCAAGTGGCTCCCAGGTTTTGTAAAGGGTGAACATCATTGTTTAAAAAAAAAAAAAAAAAATCCTAATGGCTTCAAGTTTAGTGCTAGTTGATATCTATCTCTATTTACTTGTAAAATCTGCATCTTTCTACTTCTTTTTATATTCATATCATACACCTCACTCAGTAACTCCCTACCTTGTGTGATTTTTAACCTTTGCATTGGGTGTACTTCAGTATAAAATCGATAACCTTGACGCCAGACTAAGCTAAGCATATATAATGTGTGTATATGTTTTTGTGTCTTTTTTACAATGCAACATGTCTAAAGGCAATATTTGTGGTTTGCATTATTAAAAAAAAAACAAGTTACTGTCTGGATTACAAATTAAACTGGATCCTGCATATTTAGCTGACCCAGAATTTCACCAAAGATTTATTACGCTTTTTAGACTGTTGGGTGTTTCCTTGTCACATCAGCTTTGTCAGAGTGCCAACTCATTTAATCAGTTGGCCTTATAGTAATGGTGAAAAATGTAAACGTCTCCTGAAATGTAAGGAGGTAAACGTCTCCTGAAATGAAGGAGGTAAAAAATGTCTTTTTGTTTTAATTTTACCAAACGTTCTGAGTTGGATGATAGAAGATTATAACAAAACAAATTCTCAAATTTTTTAATTAAGTAGAAACAATTTCACTTGGAAGTTGAAACTGCCACTTTATTTTTTAAGAGAAAAAATTTATTATTGTTCTGAGAAAAAAAATTATGACTGTTTATTCAGAAATAAAACATCACATGAAATGGCTTTTGATTTTAAAGCAATTTTTAGTTGACTTTTGGTAAAATGGTTTTATAAATTTCTAGCTTTGCCTATTAAAATTAAATTTTCACTATTTCCTATTTCAATTTTTTCCCTTGCTTCTTCTTTTTCCCCTCTTCCCTTCCTTCCTTTTTTTCGCCTTTCCTTCCTTCCTTTTTTCGCCTTTCCTTCCTTCCTTTTTTCGCCTTTCCTTCCTTCCTTTTTTCGCCTTTCCTTCCTTCCTTTTTCGCCTTTCCTTACTTCCTTTTTTCGTCTTTCCTTCCTTTTTTTCGTCTTTCCTTCCTTTTTTTCGTCTTTCCTTCCTTTTTTTCGTCTTTCCTTCCTTTTTTCGTCTTTCCTTCCTTTTTTCGTCTTTCCTTCCTTTTTTCGTCTTTCCTTCCTTTTTTTCGTCTTTCCTTCCTTTTTTTCGTCTTTCCTTCCTTTTTTTCGTCTTTCCTTCCTTTTTTTCGTCTTTCCTTCCTTTTTTTCGTCTTTCCTTCCTTTTTTCCTTGTTTCCAATCAGCTAAATATTGATTTCCTTTTTTTCTTTTTTCCCTTCCTTGTTTTTTTTCTTTTTTCCAATCAGCTAAATATTGATCAAATTCTCTAACCATTTATATTTGTTTTCTTGCCTTTCATGAAAGCTTATTAACTGATGCTACTTAGTGTGGATTAATATGACACTATTTGCTCAAATTATTCTTGCCCAACTCATATTTTTGAAGCTCTAATTAAGGATTTAATGCATGAACAATAACCTCCAGTGCAGCAATGGTAGCCATTAATCTAAGAAACTTAAGTTCTGTTCTTAAATAGCCTTGACAGATCAATCTGCTTCTATGTGTAGATCAACAGTGGTGTCCAACCTGTTCAAAAATGTCTAAACTATCAACTTATACAACAGCTTTCGATGATTAAAAATGGCTTTCAACAAATGAGCTTTATAAAGCCTTAGAGAAGATCGTCCTTCTTGAAATTTGTTGTATCCTGAACAAAGGTACAATTTATCAAAGTGTAAATCTGAGTGGAAAAATTACCAAACCAGGTGTAATAAAATAAAAAAAAGTTTAATTAACATAAGAATTATTACAGACAAGAATAGTACTACCAGATTCTAACCTGTAAGCAATGGAAATTTATTTCCTTCCCACAAAGGCGGATGTGAAACTATGCCCATTAATGTGGGAATTCTGAGCCCTTAAGCTCAAAAATATCTCATAGACCCAGCTTAAGGCTGTGTTGGGCTCTTTCTTTTTATTGCAATTTTTTTCAAATGTTTGTTGGGCAGTTCTGCCATTTATTTACATTTAACCATGGCCACTAATTGTAAATGGATAAGCTCTTTCAGAGTAAATAACTAAAATCCTTCCTTTATTCCAGGAATTGTTAGAACTCTCTTATTTTCTGTTGCTTATTCCCGATTTGTGAATCCTAATGCTACAGATTATACCATACATAAATATGTATTGCTGTGTGTGTGTGTGTGTGTGTGTGTGTGTAACCATGCATTGGCATTCCAACCACAAGACTTGGGTTTAAATAAATCCTTCTCCTTCTATGTACCATGTCCCTTCAGGATGTAGGTGATCATGGCCTTCCACATTTCCCTATCCTGTGTAGCTCTTAACACACCTTCTCCTGTTGCCCCTTCCAAACTCCACTCTGTCATCCATTTGCTCAAGCCCATCAAGTATGTTACACACTACTTTCCCTGTCTCTCTTTCCCTCTCTCTGACCTGTGAGTAGCAGATTCTCCAAGCCCTCCTTCCTCATTACATATCCCAGGAACTTTAGATGTCTTTTCCTGATGTTAAGTATTAGTTTTCTTTTCATTTCCATCCTCTTCAGAATCTCATCGTTGCTCACTTGTTCAGTCTATGGTATCTGCAGCATTTTTTCAGTTGCTTCAAATCTCTCCCTCATCTTTGAGGAGATTGTCCAGCATTCATTGCCATATTGAAGAACAGACATCACATAACAATCCAGTACTCTCTTCTTTGTTTCCAGCAAAATTTTCCTTTCTCTCAATACTTACCTACCGTAGTCAATTTGTCAAAGATTTTAACACCAGCATTTTAGCACCCAGATACTTATTGAAATTTCATAACTAAATACCACCCACTGGCCATGGGTCCTGTACCATACTTTGTTCATAACTTGAATATGAATATTACTGTCCCCAGTGCACCAGCTGCATGATTCATCCTCATATTGGTTGTTAAGATACAACCAATTTAAAATATGGGTTTTAGTTTGTTTCTCTGCTTTTAAAAAAATTGTTTGGTTTAATATTTTTAAGATTTAAGATAACTGGTCTCTTTAGATTGAAACTTTCACATTGGCATAATGCATGACACCAAACTCATTTAGAAATATCTAAACTGTCAGTGGAATACAATCATTTCCTCAGTTAAATGATTAAGAATGGCTTTCAGCTAATGAAGCCAGTAGGTTTTAGTGTGAATCCTCTTCTTTTAAAACATGCAGACCAGCACAATTTGTTTGTGATTCTATAAATTGCAAGCAAAGAACTGTCCCTATTAAAAGAAACCACATCATGTGAGGATTTTCAACAGCAGCAACAACGAAAATGGATAGCAAATGTAGCTTAAAGAGAAAACAGTGAAATAATCAAAATGTTAACATATGATACCTTTTAAATAAAAAGGTTAGAAAGAAATTGCCCATCAATACTGGAAAGAGCAACAGCAGCTACTTGACTTGAGAAATATTTTTCTGAAAACTATTTTAATAAAAAAAATGTTATAAACTTAAAACTGAAAGTAGCAATGACTGTTCAGTTAATATTGCCATTACTGATTTTAACATAAACTGCTGAAAATGAAAAACCAAGCAGTAAGGGTTAGTCTGATTTAGGTTTCGAGATTAAGCTTTTTTTCCTCATCAGTTCAAAACACAATTGTAATCATTAATTTGTACATTAATTTCCCTAATTCTTTGTTCTTCAAAATTTAAACCATTTTAAGTTCTAGATCTATATTTTATGGCAAAAATGCATCTTGGTACTATGAAACTTAGCTATGAAATTTTTCTAAAAGCATATGATTCTATAAGGCTGTATTTGCAAAAATATGCACCTACAAAAGTACTGTGTTAGTGCACTAGTTGTAATTATTTATGCAGGTTGTGGTAGACATGTTTTACTCGGGCATTGTCAGTGAATTTGCTGCTCAAACCCGGTATTTGATTTAGGGATGGAAGATTATATATATATATATATATATATTTGTTTAATTAGTTTCTGGTCACAAGATTAGACCATTTGCACATTTTTATTAAAAAGTGTTCAATACAATTATATTGTAGAACTTTTGAATATTTTCCATTTGTAAATGAGTTATTATTCAACCTAGGAAATAAAAATAAAAATTGAATTGACATTGAAAAAATTGAACAATAACACCTCAGTCTCTTGAGGTATTTCAAGTGCCAAAAGTATGGGCATGACATTGTCAAAGATGCCCAATATTTGGAAAAAGTGGTCAAAAAGACCTTGGTCATATGGAGGAAATGTGCCAATGATATTAAATGGTTTAACTGTCAAGAGAATCATCTAGCCTTTTTGAAAGATTGTTATACATATAGAAAAGAGAAAGTTATCATGGAGGGGAAGTACAGAGGTGATATATCAATCCTAAGAGGCATTAAAAATTCATATATGAAAGGCTATATTTATGCCAATCTAGTTCAGAAGTGGAATCCCATTATCAATAATCAGTCAGTTAAAGTGCCATACATGATACACGCTTGGGTGATCATGTCTCGAAAGAGACATGACTGACTGGGCAGAAGATTATCCCGCAGCAGATTGCCATTGCTTTCTGTGGTAGACTGGTTGCCGACTAATGTGTCCTGCTATTTAACCCATAACTGGAAGGAAGAGACGGATTAATACCTTTCCCAAGGGTATTTGCGCGTAAGTGAATACAATGGATTCAACTGGAATTCAAACTCGGCTCCCTGATTTCTCGTTCCGAGCCGATATCCACTCTACCACAACGCACATCCTTTATTATCAATAATAACAAATATCAGTAATAACAATATAGAGCGCTCATCAAGCAGTTGCAGCTAAGGCCAAAGAACTTGCCCAAATTGCAAGAACTCCCAAAAAAGTCACAAATGGCTGAAAGCTGCCAAACAGAATTTGCTATTCCATACATGCATGCTATAAATAAAGTATCGGTGATACAAAACTAAAAATCTCCACCTAAAGCAAACCCCATAAAACAAAAATCTTAAAGATCACCAGTCTAGCCATCAACTCAAAATAAATATCTCGGAAAAGTCCACCCCAAAAGCATGATCAACCAACCAAAAAAAAAAAAAAAGAAAACACTTCTTATCCACAGAAAACAAATTTGAGTTCCCTGAGAAAATTGATAATCTACTATCAAAACACAAAAAAATAGGAAAATACATTTTTATAGTAAAACTAGCAGTATAGCCTGGCGTTGCTCAGGTGTAATGAAAACTTTAAAACTAATCCATAGTCCTGGAGTTCAGACTCAGCCTAAAGTATATTTGTGTGGTGTTTGGTGAGAATCGGATAAAAATTGTGGATTTGTATAAAGGACATACAGACAGATAAACAGACACACACACACACACACAAACATCTTGCCTTTTATTTTTATATATATATATATATATATATATATATATATATATATAATCGATTTTCTGCACTATTGTAAGAACTGTAACATTGAAACTTCTGAATATTGTTTCTTAAGTCTTTGTCTATGAGTGTATCAAATTTGATTAAAATCTGTCCACTCCTTCTATAATCCGATTTGTTTGATTATTGATTTTCAATATTTATCAGGGGGTACCTTGACACAAAACCTAGCTAAGAACACTCGCAGACATAGTACAACTGTAATTTTCAAGAAAATCGGTTTAGCTGTTTCAGAGTCTATAGGTAACGGATACACACACACACACACACACACACACACACACACACACACACAAAGTTCCATTTATAAATAAGTTTAGATTACTAATAATACATTTTGTAGTAGAATTGAAGACATGGCATACAGTTCCCCCCCCCCCCCAAAAAAAAGGTTTTTACTGCTCTTTTGTAAGATTGTCAAATAAAAAAAAAATGCAGCTAAGTATTTATAACTTAATCTCATTCTATATAATGATAATGTCATTCTCTTAAGTTAATTATAAAGTTTTAGTTTTATGTTTAGATTTCAGTATTAAATAGCTGATACAGATTGATATGCCACAAAACAAAAACAACCTACCAACTAACATTTTGTTCCTCAGCAGTAGCACAGAGTTGTACTACTAGTGAGGAACAAAATTTATATTTATTAGTATAAATTTTAGCTCCCTTATTATATATCAAGCACTGTTTTATTAACATCCACACTGTCAGATTAAATAAATTGCAAACATTATATCTGCTTCTCTTTAATAAATTTCATTTGTGCTCCTGGATAATCTTTCATGTGTTATAATCGAAAGATGTCAGAAATGTGCTGTAACTTTTACAGTGGATTTTATTATCCATTTCTTGATGTTCGTAAGTACTTTCAATCTCCTTCCAAGATATGCATAACTATCAACTGTTATATTCGAAGCAAGAAAAATTTACAGTAGTTTTTAGCAACACAGTTTTGCAGTTATTTTTTTGTTTTGCAACTTACACCCTTGAAGATGATCTTGGAAAAGATCATCTTGAAGATCATTTATATATATAGGATGTGCATTGTGGTGCAGTGAATATCGACTTGGAATGACAAATCGGGGTGCCGAGTTCGAATTCCAGTTCAATCCCTTGCATTCACTTATGCACAAATACCCTTGGGAGTTAAATAAGAATTGGTTCTATAGCCTTGGCTGGCAACCAGTCTACCATAGAAAGTAATGGCAACCTACTGCAGGATAATCAGTCAGTCATGTCTCTTTCTAGACATGATTGCCCAAAGCATGTATCACTTGACTGACTGACTGACTGACATCTATGTAAGAGTCCACCAGGCAGACAGGGCAGACATGGAAAATCAGATTGACAGGTACAGTAGTCATAGATTCACTCCAGCTGTTATTTTGTAAGAAACACACCCTTATTTTTTATGCATGGAGCAAACATATAGACTGTTAAAAAAATTGAAAATCCATTAACTGCTTCTCATGCATGACATGACAAACAGGTAATAAAATTTCTTTTTTTTTTTTTTTTTTTTTTGTGAAATTTCTCTGATATTTCATCCATTAATGATAGCAACTTAGAAATTTTTTTTGTGTAAAAACCCAACTTCAGATGAGGTAGTTTGTTCAACAAATTGATAAGCATCCTTTTTTTCTTTAAGACAGAACTATTTTGATATGCATTAACAGACACAGCTTTTAATGCAACTAATTTTTAAAGCACTATGAAATTATCAACCTTAAAAATACAAAAATTTGCTGTCCGTCATTGAAATAGTGACATAATTTAAATATGTGAAATGTAAACTAATGGTCACACATGAGAAAGAATTTTATCTTTGGAAAAAAATAAAATTTTATTTTATGTACTAATTTTCTTGAATAACCAAGATATTAGCAGGTGAATAAGCAGATGGAAGGAAATTTCACTATTTTGACATTTGTTCAGACAGTAAACTAGAGCAATTTTCTGTTTATAAATACTTATTGCAAAACAATCTTTATATTTACCTTGATAAAGGCCATCAGATAATCAAACATGTCAGTTTAGACAAGTTATCCTTTTGTCTATTATAAAAAGAGGCTTTCCAATCCTTTCCACACCACCTGATGAGACATTAAAATTTCAATGTCAAAACAAAATGTACACTTTGTAGTGGATAAAAAACATTGTCAGTCAGTCAGTTAAGTGCCATACATGAAACACGCTTGGGCAATCATGTCTCCAATGAGACATGACTGACTGAGCAGAAAATTATCCTGCAGTAGGTTGCCATTACTTTCTATGGTGGACCGGTTGCCAACCAAGGCTATAGAACCCAATCTGTCCTGTTATTTAACCCATAGCTGGAAGGAAGAGACAGATTAATACCTTTCCCAAGGGTATTTGCGTGTAAGTGAATTCAAGGAATTCAACTGGAATTCAAACTTGGCTCCCCAATTTCTCGTTCTGAGCTGATATCCACCGCATCAAAACGGACATCCATCAAAATTGTAGTGGAGAAAAAAAATTGTACATGTTCTAAAATATAATTTATAATAAATATTCACAGCTCTATATTATACTAGCAGTATAGCCCGGCGTTGCTCGGGTCTAATAAAAGCTTTAAAACTAATCAATGGTCATTGAGCTCAGGCTCTTTCAACGTTGGCACAAAAGACTAAAAAGTAATGGCTGTTTCAAGTTAAAGCGAAACCGTAGACTGAAAGAAAAATGAATGGATGTAAGTCAAATTTTGATTTCCTGATATCGATATCAAATAAGTTTTTTTCATTGTAAACTGAATTTTGAAGTCCTCTGAGTAAATGGTATCATGGCTGAGGCTAAGAACTACAATTATACCTATTTAGAACCAAACCCGAAGCAAAAACTAAAATAAAAGGGCTGAAAAACTGATTTTGATCAGACCCGGTATCTTGCCTTTTATATATACATATTATCGATTTTTTGCACTATTGTAACAACTGCAACCTTGAAACTTCTGAATATCATTTCTTATGTCTTTGTCGATGAGTGTATCAATTTTGATTAAAATCAGACCACTCCTTCTATAACCCAATTGTTTTTGATTATCGATTTTTGATATTTATCGGGGGTACCTCGATACAAAATTAGCTAAGAACACTTGTAGACACTTATAGTATAACTGTAAATTTTCAAGGAAATCAGTTCAGCCATTATGGAATCTATAGGTAACGGATACACATACACAGACAGTTCCATTTATAAATAAGTTTAGATATTGAGCACTGTTTTAAATTAATGTTTTGAACGTTGTAAATTTTTCTTCGTTTACTTTATATAAAAATATTGTTGAGTAGATTTGGTCTGGAATAGGCTGTTTAAGGAGAAAAAAGAAATAAATCCATTTTTCTTTTCTTCACTGTTATAGTTGTTGGTGTTTCTGACTAAGAAAATGATACATTTTAACAATGTATATGGCTTTAGAAATCTCTTGGGAAAATTGTATGCAACAATAAATGGACATTGCTTAGAGCTGCAAAAGAAAAGAATTTGTTACGAGCCATCATAATCCATATTCTCAAAGGACACAATGCATACAAGAAAAAAAAAAAAAAGCACTGAATGAGTGAACACATCTAAAGGTGTTAGCAAAGTTTCCTGGTCAAGATGTGTGTGTTTCTTTTTTTTTTTTTTTTTTTTTTTTTTTTTTTTAATGAAGGATGCTCCATGGCTACAGAGAGCCGTTAAGATCAATATTAATCAAACAAAAACTTGAGAACAGAGTGATGATCCACGTATACTGTCTTAATATGTATAGGAAAAACTACTAAAAAGTTGTAAGTTTAAAAATGTATTTTTTTTTGACAGTATTTGTTTATTTCTATTAATATATTTGATATTTCAGACCATCCTTGGCCCTTCATCAGAAACAAATGATTTTAAAATTTAAATTAGAAATGTATTTCACGAGAGCGTTCGTGGAGAGATTGTTTACATCACGTGATGCAGAAAGCGACAAATTTTTTTAAATATTTGTAAACGTAAACCGATCTTTAATAATACTTATAAATTTTGTTTTAGAGAAAATGTTTTAATTGTATCTAAAAAATGTTTAACTATTGAAATATTTATAAAGATTCAAAACACCTAAGTCCCTATTTAACCCTAGCTTGTGTGTATTTAATTTTAAAATCCAGTATTTTTCTTTCTTTCTGCGTGAGTGTGTAGAACTAAAATTGGAGTCTATTAGTAAACATTTGCAATTTTCTAAAGTGTGTCCCGGTTGATTGAAGTGAACTGCTATGGGGGAATATTGGTTGCTCTGGCGTATGCTAAGTTTGTGAGTATTGAAACGGAATCTAAAGCTATTTCCGGATTTACCAATATATCCACTATTTGGACATTGAACAGAAGAGAAAATATAATGTTTTGGCTGTCATAGGTGAAGTGTGGTGGGTGCAATTTGGTGTTGGGTAGAGAAAAAATATTGCGTCGTTTACTAAATGTTTACAAATTAAGCAACGAGATTTCTGACATTTGAAATTCCCTGATAGGTTTGTATATTTTAGATATTTGGTAGAAGTGAGGATAGCTGATAGGTTGGGTGTTTGTTTCATTGCATTTATGGGTGGTTTATCGCAAATGTCTTTGGTTTCTTTTGTTTGATTGGAGGTTCTTGTAATCATTTTTTACATTTTGAATAAGTGTGTGGGAATATTGATTGTGGTTAAAAACCGTGGGAATTCAGTTGTTGTTTTTTCTTTTCTTGTATGTGAGAAGTGTGTTATGATTTATGTGGATGGTTTTATTTAGTCCTTCTTTTATTATTTTTATTGGGTATTTACATTTTAGAAATTGCTTTGTTAGGTTGTTAATGTTGTTTAGAAAATCTGGATGGTCTGAGCATATGCGTTTGATTCTTAGAAATGAGCTGTATACGATAGATTTTTTTTAATTTAAGGGGATGACAACTGTTAAAGTGTAGGAATTTATGTTGGCTTGTGGGTTTGTTGTATAGACTGGTGGAAAGTGTATGTTTGTTTAATTTTATCATGACGTCTAAGAAAGGGACGGATGTGTATGAGTACTCCATGGTAAATTTAATTGCATTGTGGAAGTTGTTGCAGAAAGTAAAAAAGTATTTTAATTTTTCTAATCCATGAGTCCATAATAAGAAAATGTCATAAATGTATCTAAAATAATGTGATGGTTTATATTGTGAATTGTCTAGTATCTTTCTTTCTAGAATGTGCATAAATATATTGGCATAACTAGGTGCCATTTTCATGCTCGTTGCTGTGCCACTAATCTGTAAATAGTGTTTGTTGTTGAATTTAAAATTGTGTGTTAAAATGAAATTTATTTATTAATTGGCATACATCTGTAATTTGGTTGTTAGGTAGTTTGCTTTTACTAAGGAACTCAAGGCAAGTTGATACTTTCAACATGTGGAATGTTCATGTACAGAGACATAATATCCATCGTTACTAAGATATTATCGTGGACTAAGTTAATGTTTTGTAATTTGTTGAGAAAGTCAGTAGTGTCTCTAATATAACTAGGTGTGTCAGGCAATAAAGGTTTTAGGATATTGTCTTTGTACCCAGATATAAGTTCTGTGAGGGTACCAATGCCTGATATTATGGGTCTGCCAGGTGGTATGATTTTAAGGGCTTTTGAAATTTTATAGATATTCTCTTCATTATTTGATTGTTTAGTATGATGTGGGTTGGATAAAGAGGTGTTAGGGTGTTTTTCTGAAATGATTTTGGGGAGTTTATGTAGTTTTGGGATAGAGTAGAATGTTGCTGTTTGGGGGTTCTCAGGAATAAGAGATTTTATTTTATTTTTTATATTGTGATTCAGGTTCTGAATGAGAAGTGATAATTCTGTTTTGTAAGTGCTAGTCGGATCTAGAGGTAAGGGTACATAGAACCTGTTATTTTGAAGTTGTGATTCTGCTTCTTTAATATAGTTAGTGTCTAAGATGGTTATAGCTCCACCCTTATGGTACAATAATCATGTCTCGGTTGTTTTTAAGTGTATAGATGGCTTGGTGTTCTATTTTGGATAAGTTGTGTTTTTTTGTTTGGTGTCCTTTGTTTTTTAAGTTATCCATGTGTTGTCTGGCTTTGTTGGCATATTGATCCAAGTGTTGGTTACGTCCGCTTGGTGGAGTCCATAGGGTATTATTTTTCATAAGAGGAAGTTTGGAGCATGATTGATTAGCGCTGTTGTCAGTAGAAGTAGATTTGTTGTCTGAGAAATATTCTTTTAGTCTCAGTCTACGAAGGTATTTTTCCATGTCGTAGCAAAGGTTTAGAGGGTTTAGTGGTTGTATTTTCTCTACCCAACACCAACATCAAACTGCACCCACCACGCCTCACCTGTGACAGTCAAAACATATATTTTCTCTTCTGTTCAATATGTCCAAATAGTGGATATATAGGTAAATCTGGAAATAGCTTTAGATTCCGTTTCAATAATCACAAACTTAGCATATGCCAGAACAACCAATATTCCCCCATAGCAGTTCACTTCAATCAACCGGGACACACTTTAGAAAATTGCAAATGTTTACTAATAGACTCCGATTCACGCAGAAAGAAAGAAAAATACTGGATTTTAAAATTAAATACACACAAGCTAGGGTTAAATAGGGACTTAGGTGTTTTGAATCTCTATAAATATTTCAATAGTTAAACATTTTTTAGATACAATTAAAACATTTTCTCTAAAACAAAATTTATAAGTATTATTAAAGATCGGTTTACGTTTACAAATATTTAAAAAAAATTTGTCGCTTTCTGCATCACGTGATGTAAACAATCTCTCCACGAACGCTCTCACGAAATACATTTCTAATTTAAATTTTAAAATCATTTGTTTCTGATGAAGGGCCGAGGACGGTCTGAAATATCAAATATATTAATAGAAATAAACAAATACTATATATATATATATATATATCTGCAAACACATCTGTTTCGCTGTATCACAACTCATCAGTATGGTTAGACGTCCAATTGTTTTTACCCAGGATTGAAACCCGACCGAATTAGCGTCAATCAGTGATACTACCTCTGAGCTATGGGCACTCGGTAGAAGGAGGCAGACTTTTAGCACATGATGTATCATACGCCAATAGCTAGAGTGCTCTAATTCATTACTGAATGAGCAATGCATAGATGCTAGAGTAGCTATTGTTTTTTCAAAGTCTACCATTCTTCCAGAGTGCTCAATCAGTGTGAGAACCGTACTGTGATACAGCAAAACAGATCTGTCTGCGGAGATATATATATATATATAGAGAGAGAGAGATAATAAGTGAAAGAACAGGTAAATTAAAACCAACTGTTCAACCATTTACTTTTATAGAGTGCTTGATACAAAATAGAGCTTATTATAACTTTATTACAATAATTTATAAGAAACATCACTACACAAAAATTTTCATGTTTCAAAACAATACTGTTCTTCAGGTGATATTTTAAAAGAAATGGTGAAAATGATTTCATTAGAAAATATAAGATGTAGCCTGGTATTGAACTTACAACTCTTTAGGTCAAGTCACTAGAACTAACCAATGCCTATATCCACTGAACCATGTGTTCTTGAAACAACGTAAACATGGCAATACAGATGAGACCAACAGTCTGAACAATGTAAATATTACCTCATCTCAAAAGTGTCTAGACAAATACCTACTTTTGTTTGTAATTCTGTCCTGGCGTTTGCATTTACTGTTTTACTTTTTTCTTGAATTCCAGAGAAATGGATTCTTTATTGAATGTGGAGCCATGGATGGAGAGGGCCGTTCAAATACCTTGTTTTTTGAACGTGAACGTGGTTGGAATGGTCTTTTGATTGAAGGCAACATTTTAAATTATCAACAACTAAAGGCCCGGAACAGAAAGGCATATGCAATACCTGCGTGTGCTAGCATCCACCCCTACCCTGAAAAAGTAAGGTTTTTTTATTATTCTTATTTAATAGTGTTTGTTATTTTTTGTTTGTTTTGTTGTTTTTTTTTTTTCTTTTTTTTTTCTTTTTTTTTTTTTTTTGTCTGTGTGGTGAGCAATATATTTCTAGAAATTTTATATTTATAACTGTTTATCTGAATAATTTTCTAATGCTTGTATTATTAATAATAATAATTCAGAAAAATTACTCGCTTAAATATTTCAGAATAGTTTTAAGAAAACCTAATTAAACAGATTTTGACTTGTTTAGATAATTCCATTTAAGAAAAAGAAATTTATTCAGCCACTGAAGACTGGATTTAAAAACTTAGCAAAATGGCAAAAAAATGTGAGAACAAAATAAAAAAAAAAAAAGTACAGTATCGTTTACTGATAATTCTTGGCTTTGCATAACTGAATCTTCTAGATAAAATACAAAGAAGAATCTGCAATGATGTTAGTCCTGAGTTGGCATCTTAGCATCACTCACTTTCTCACCATCATAACATAGCTTTTCTGTGATTTATCTATGAATATTTTCTTGGTAACTTTTACTGAGCTTTCCTCTACATATGGGAACTAGTTAGAACTTCATAGAGAACTTGTGGTATTAGGGTGACTGTAAGTAATGGTAAGTGTTAGGGCGCCGCTCCTATTTGACTACAAATGAACTGTTCCCATTGCTATATATAGCAATGGTGGATTCTCTACAAGAGAGTCGTAGAGAATCACTTGAGAGTCTCTAATGAGTTAGTGCGAGTCAGTGAAGAGTTAGTCACACTTCTGGTGGCGTACCGGAAGTAATCACGTATACACACGTCTTACGACGAATTGGACTCTTGTATCTTTCTATTGTAAATATTACTAATCACTTCTGTACATACTAACCGTCTTTCCGCGGAATACAACTTATATTCTGATTCTGTTGTTGAGTTATTCATTTATACTTGGCGACATAACAGTAAGTAAGAATGTGTTGTTTTGATGTAAGAAATGCTGTTGTATGTTTGGGTCAGTAATTGTGACTACCTAAGTTTAAGGTAAGACAAATTGAAAACCAGCCTTTCCCCATCCTCTCTTTTGGCCTTGTACCATATTTTTGTATTTGCAAAATAAATAATGCTTTCCTCTTTAGTACTTAGCATTTATAAATTTAACTATACTACTAGATTGGTGGCAAGGTCTCATTTTACAATTGAAATGGCTAAATATAACCATACTACACAAACATCTTACTTTCTAGCCAACATTGCATTTAAGTTTTTGGAGATCAGTGTCAGTTATTTTCTGTTTTCTTAATTCCTGTTTTTTTATTGTTCTCTCTCTTTAATGTTTTCTTTTTCTCCTTCTTTCACACTCAGTAACTCTCTCTTCCTTTGCAGCTTTATTTCTTCTTTTTTTTTCTTCTATGTCACCTGTCCCTTCAGGACGTAGGCAATCATGGCCTTCCATGTCTCCCTATTCCTGTTGGCTTTTAGCACACTTTCTCCTGTAACATCGTGCATCCCCTGTTCTGTCATTCAGCTGCTCAAGCCCTTCAAATATGTTATCCGCTGATTTTCTCTGTCTCTTTTTCCCCTCTATCTGGCCTGTTAGTATCAGGTTCTCCAAGCCCTCCTTCCTCATCAAATGTCCAAGGAACTTTAGTTGTCTCTTCCTGATGCTCAATATTAATTTCTTTTTCGTTTCCATTCTTTCCAAAACCTCATCATTGCTCACATGCTCGGTCCATGATATCTGCAGCATCCTTCTGTAGAACCACATTTCAGTTGCTTCAAGTTTTTCCTTCATCTTCGATGATATTGTCCAGCATTCACTGCCATATTGAAGAACTGACATTACATAGCAATCATTTGCTTTGCTTAGGTGGAAATAATTAAAAGCAGTTAGAACAAAAAAAGTGCCTCCACTTATTTCAAAATAACTCTTTAGCCAAGAATTTAAAAAATGATGATGTTATAAGAAGTTTAACAGCTCAATCTATCATAGATGAGGAGCATTTTATTAGAAAGACCTTCATCAGAAGTGGATAGAAAACTACTGATTATTGAATGTAGATTGTACAAGAAGAAAGTCAAAAATTCTTGGCACATCAATCACTTTACCATTCAGAAGCATCATGGTGACACAATGAGTCCTCACTCAACTGCTTAAGATGGCCATAAAATCAAGTGGACTGTAAGTGATTTTATCTCATCCTGGTGCAACAGGAATTGACTACCAACGGCATCACCAGTTAAATCAAGATGCAAGTGTTTTGAAGCATTTACTCACTGTCCATAAGCTGAAGAAAAAGAAATTGTTATGACTGGTATATCTCACAGTTTGTGTACTCAATACATGGTACACCATTACGCTTGACGCAGTGCCAACATTACGCATTACGCAGTGCCAACAGTTTTCAGCTTAGCACTTAAATACAACACGGCTAATTTGCATAGGGTACCACAAAAATAAAGTGTAAGTAAATTAAAAAAAAAAACTTTAGGCATCAGGATGGATTAAAGCATTTGGTTGACGGATTTGTTGACAGTAATTATGAGTTTAGTCTCTGGGCTGGCCAGTGCATATTTGGACTCATTGGCAGTAGGGCAAGCAGTAACTGATCACTACTAAAACAAGAACTAGACAAGATATCTCTAAACGTGTCCTCATAAATTAAATAAAGTATTCATTTTGAAGTTCTCTAATGTTTAACTGGAACATCAAACACCTGATGAAGGCTGGAGGGCACAGCATCTGAAACATTGTGATAATAACAAAAAGGTAAAGACGATAGCCCACATAAATAATGATGGCAGAAATTCTGACAGAATTTCAGTTTGTTTGTTTTATGAGGCCTTTCTCAGTTTCTTCTTGCTAATAGCAAATGAACTCTATGATGTTACAAAAGTTTTTTTTTCTTTAATCCTTTCACCAGCCATATGTCTGGAGCACTAGACAATATATGACAGCAATATTCAATGTATGAACAAACAGTAGATTTATAAATATGCAATATGATTAAACAGTTGTATTATCAGCATAAACACCTAGTTAGGAACTGATGATATGATTACTAGAAATTACCAATATTCTCTTTAGAATCTGAAACTGCTTTCAAGCCAAATGTGCTTTACCATTAATCTACAAGACACTGTTACAGCAAAACAAAAAAATTACTTAAGAAATGCGCAACTCCTGTTAGGACTTTTTGAAAGCTATATCTATTAACTTTAATTGCTATCAGAAGGGAATAAGCATTGCTTAGAGGTACAAAAGACAGGAAGGTGTGGAGAGCTATGTCCATACATGCTTTTAAAGGACATGGCAGCAATATCATAGGTATTCAAGGTAAGAATTATCTGGCTTTGTAGATGCTGAAAATGATCTGTAATCATCAGGTAAGTCAGTTCAAAACAATTTCAACTTCTATGTGCTGTGTTCCTTCAGGATCTGGCTGATCATGGTTCTCCATGTTATCCTATCCCTTGTCACTCTTAGCAACTTTTGTCTCTTTGCTATCTCTCCCACCCACCATTTTGCTAAATTTATACATAACTCCCAGTTTTAGACGTGAAACTGCTCTCTATCTAAATAAACATAGACAGGAAGCAAATATGCATTTTTCACCTAAAGATTTTGAAATCTCTTATTTTAAGATGACTACTACTTTGAAAACAAAAAAGATTTCCTTTATTTTATTTGAGGCGGCCTACTATCTGCTTCTCATTTGTTTTCTGTAAAGTGGGAATCTAAGTAATGAGAAGGTGATTAATTCCTGTCAGAATTGAGGAAGGAGTTACTGAAAAATATCTGTATAAATATGGATACAAGTCTCATCTGGGGCTTCTACTGCATGACACACATAATTCTGGGTTTCTACACAGATTACTGGAAAGACTTTCGGGAAGATGGGAGGATATATATGAATGAGCATGGTCAACTCAAGCAAAACTGTTTCAGTTATCCACTCTGGTAGAAATATGTATTAGTGGAAGTTTTAAGGAAAACATTTGACCTTTTAAAATCAGCTAAATATCATGGCAATAGACAGAAGTCAGAATATACACATCAGCCTAAAGTTGAAATTACAACAAACCACTGTTTTCACCATTGCCAGCTATGCATGCGAGTGATGGGCACTGATTAAGAGGCATGAAAGACGTCTGGGTTTGATTATTTTACAAGGTGGATTGGAATGATGGTAGAGATGGTAGAGTGGCGACTACAGCAGCACAAAATACACTAACTGAATAAATGATGACAATGAAAGATCATAACATAATTTTAAATTCATAGGAAGAATTGTGCAAAGGAAATGGTATCAAGTTTTTTTTTTTTGTTTTTTTTGTTTTTTTAATGGGTGAATATGGCAAGAAGAGACTCAGTACCAGAGTTTTTCTTTCATCAGGATAAATTCTTGAAAAATAGCAAATTTTTCACACCTATTTATTGTTTCTAATTACCACCATAGGTGGTAATTAGAAAGTTTTACCTAATTTTTTATTGGCAATTCCATTTTATTTATTGATTTTTTTTTTATAGGAATTAGTCAAAAAGCTGACCACTTAAAAAGATTTACATCATTTTTTTTTAATTATCATTTCACCCCAAGCAAGGTTACTGGTGCACAGGGATTACAATGAGAAAAGGAAATGGGTGCAGGAGATGTCAAATAAAGAATAAAAGATGAATAGGATCTCCTTACCATTCCTCTTCTGATGGTCAATTATTGTAGGCAGTTACTAGTACAAAAATGAACTCCAGTTACTGTAATCTGTAAGAACTCTTGAGTTCTTAACCCAGCAATTTGCCATGAACAAAATCTAACCATATTTGGAGTAAATGTACCATAAAGTAGGCAATAATAGAATAAAATATCATGTCCTTTAAGGACATAAGTGATCATGGCTCTCCACAGATTCCTTTTTTTTACTATTGATGAATTTCCAAAAATTTGATTAAAACCAACTAAGATATGAGCCTGAAAAATGTTAAATAATGAGAATATTTAAGCTCTGAACTCAAGTCAATGATAGTATTACCATTTCCTTAGAAGGAAATGTTTGACATTCATAGACCAAGCAATTGGTGCTGCTGAAGTTTCACCTTTCTTTACTCTCTGTCTATCAGGTTGGGATCATCATCTCTAATATTAATATTAGCCGTTTCCATGTAAGTAGATATTTTGCATTCATTGACCAAGTGACCAGTGCTACTTTTGGTTGAAATTTATAGAATCTTTTCTCTTGGAACAATTTTTCAGGAAAATAAGTTCATAAGTCAACTCTTATCACTCTTTCCAGTATTAATGGGAGTTTTTTCTAACCTTTTGTTTGAAAGATCAACATCTTGATGATGTCATTATTTTCTTTTCAACTTATGTATGCCAGCCATTTTAGTTGTTGATGCTGAAAGTCCTCATATGATGTGGTTTCTCTTATTTAGTAAACATTGTTTGATATTCTGTATCATAACACCAGTCCAAAAGGTTTGAAGAAGGATGGCCCTTGATAAAAATCTAATATGCTTTATTTGCTCAAAGCCATTTTCAACTCTTTTTCCCTCTCTTCTCAGGTGAATTTTAACTTGGATACCAACATGGGCCGAGTGTTCAGAGGAATAGACGACATTAACTGGGCCAAGAAAAATAGGCGAAAAATCAACCTTGCTCAAACTCAATGCTTTCCTTTATATTCCATGTTATTAGCCATGAATCGGACAACAGTGGACTATTTTAGTTTGGATGTAGAAGGAAATGAACTGGATGTCTTAAAGACAATTCCATTTGATAAAGTTGACATCAAGGTTATGAGCGTTGAGATTCTTCATGGGCCTGGTAAAAATGCCTTGAAAACATTCCTGGAGTCAAAAGGCTACAAAGAAATTGAGTATTTACCAGGTGAGAAAATTGTAGCATGGGATGTTATGGTACAAAAAAAAAATATGTGATCTCTCTCCCTCCCACCCCGCTTTCTCTCTCATATATGTGTGTGTGTGTGTGTTTTATACAGATTTCATTGAGGAGAGCAGACAAGGCACTGCAAATTACATTTTTTAAATTTTTCTTACAAGAGATTTCTTTTTTGACTTTAGTGTCTAAAAAATGTTCAAATAATCTGTGAATCCAAGCACTTTCAACTCGCCTATTAGCTGTTATTAAGAATGATTTCTTTTGTTTTTTTTTTTTTGTCTGAATATGGTTGAAAGTGCTTGAGTTTACAGTTTATTTGAGGAGTTCTGACATGCTCTGTTCAAAAAAGAAATCACTTGTACAAATTCAAGAAAAATATAATGAAAAGCTTAATTACAGTGCCTTGTTCACTGTCTTCAATGAAACCCCAATATATATATATATATATATATATATAATGATAGAATAAGTAAAGAACAACGTAAGGAAAGTGTATTAATCTAATGTTTCATGTTATTAAGCTTCTGCAGAGATCTGTTTACAAGACACAAACTTAAAAATTAATTTTTTTTTTCTAAGTTTTAATTTCTAAGATTATCTCTTGTCAACAGATCTCTGAAAAAGCTTAATAACATGAAACATGTTAGACACTATTCTTACTTTGTTCTTTACTTATTCAATCATCTTGTCACATTTCAATCCATATATTCAACTAACATAAATAAATACTCTAACACCATTAGAAGGATTACCCACAATGCACCACTAAGCTGTATATATAAATAGCTGAGGAAAAAACCAGCACATGTGGCCTGATGATTGCACCTAGCATGAAACAGTCTATTGCTTCTTTAATGTTCACTTATATATAGGGGGCAAAATCTGAAAGATTTTTAATGGGTAAAATATTTTGGATTTTTTTATATCTCATGTAAAAGTAATTATATAATATATATATATATATATGGGTCAAAATCAGAAAGATTTTTTAATGGATAAAATATTTTGGATTTTTTAATCTCATGTAGTAATAATTATATGGAATTTCTACGGATGAATTTCCTGGAAAAATTTTACTTCGTCATACTACAAATGATAGTAACGTCTTCAAACATAAAGGTATTGGGTAATAAAATAACGATAACACTGTAATTTTATTAAAATATCCATAAAAGTAATGTCCATAGAAACTACTTTATTGTAATCTTATATTAAGCGGCGTATGCACAGACCATAACCAAAATACTGTGAGAGATTTTGAAAGAGAAAATGTTTTTGTTTTTTTTTTTTTCCTGAAAACACAAACACACACACACACACACACACACACTGCTACAACCACCAGCTTAAGCTGCTACTGATATGGTAATGCTATAGGCTCTCTCCTCCTACTTTCTCACTCTTCACCACCATTCCGTTTGGCAAAGGTGAGAGAAAGGCTGAGGAGAGTAACGTTTATAGATTATAAAAAGATAGAAGGGAAGGAAAAGCTCATGTAGAGAGTAAGTGTGTTATCTTTCTTCAGTGGCGTAATGGACAGGGGAACTAAGTAACTAACTAAGAAAGGAACAAGCAGAATTATTATGATATATGTATATAGTAAAGTAGTATCCTTGGTACTTGGTAAAGTTAATTCCACAGGGGAGAAGTTTGAATTTAACAGTGTATTCTAATGAAAATAAGTTGGATGTTTTTATAAATCCATTGGTAAGAGCTTATTTTGTGGAGCTCTTACAAACCGCTCATCAGGCCAAATTCTTACAACAATGAATGGGTTAGATTTATCCAGACAAAAAGAATCATAGGAGGAAAAAAAGATCGGGGTGAGGAGATTAGATTTGCAGTGTTAGTTATTATTGGCATCTGTATTTCATTCCAGCTGATAAGATGACCTTGGCCTAAAAAAAAAATATATCAGGGTGAGGGGGCTAGATTTACAGTGGTAGTCTTTACTAGTCTATTTTTATCTCAAGCAGTAAGATGATTTTGGCCTGAATTTTTAGTTAGCTATTCTCAAATACATGACAGTAAAATTAGGGGGTCATATTTTCACTAGAATAATTGAATTGTCAGCATTTTCTATTAATTCTAACGGTAATAATATTATCTTTGTGTACTTACTAATTTTCTATCGTTTTGGTTATGACTAATATTAATGTTACAAAAATGAAAATCGGGGTGAAGGGGTGTTATATATATATATATATATATATATATATATAAAATGTAGTAAAAGTAATGCCTTTTTATTTATTATTATTGAACAGAAATAAATTACTGTGGTTTAAGAAAATTTCGAAGTATTGTCACATCATGATTTGTTATGATTAACAATCTATTTAACATGTTCCAAATGCCTCCATTCATGTTTAATAGAATGCTGAACCCTAACACTTCAACAAACCATTTGACATATTTCTACATTAATTTCAGAAAGCTTATCTATCACACCTTGAAATTAAGATTTAGCCATTCCCATATGCATAAGTCATATTTAAGCCAACTTAAACTGCTGTAATTTCTTTTTCAATAAAAAGTAATAAATAGAAAAAATCATTACTTTTGTCTCACTGTGTATATATAATATAATGTTTCATTAAAAGTTTTATATTAACACCCAGTAATTTTAATTACTGCTGGAAGTAACTGAGAACTGTTGAAAGTACTTCGACCGAGTAAAAGTGCTGTGACGTCTAAATTTCAAAAACAATTCAGAACTATAAAAAAAATAAACTCCTATTTTCTGATGACATAAATAGCAAATATTTCCTATTTTTTAAACTTAAATTATATATATATATTTTTTTTATACCTATTACCTATATTTTTAAACTATTTTTATGTAAATGTTATAAGCTTAAATATGATCTCTGTCAAGTATTAAACATATAAAATGCTTTCATGTACAAGTAATTTCTACTATCTGGGAACAGATAAAACTCTTTTCTGGAAAGGCAGCCTAATAACAGTGTCAGTTTTTAGTTCCTGTATTTGGTTGTCACTTAAACTTTGGTGGTTAATACACACTTGGAAATTAATTAACATTAAATAAAAGCATTGATCTGTTTGATCATAAGTTGTATACTGAAAAATAAACAAGAAATTAATACAAGGCGATAACTGACAATGCCAAATTATAATGTCCTTAGGAAAGATGTCACAAAAAGCACATGACGAGACCCATGGGACCAGATTAAGAATTTTGTTTAATATTTTTCATAGTTTCTCAGATACAACACACTGAACCATCCAACAGGTGAAATGAATTTTTTAGTAGTGGACGGAATCATTTATATCATAGAAGAATTACGTGTGTTTGTAGACATGAAAATTGAAATATTAATTCTGTTTGAATTGTGTACTTTTTAATGGAGGTGATATAATTTGCTAGAAAATTTGTAACAAAGCTTTGAGTGGTCATAACAAAAATTATTTACTCTCTATGGAATGCATTTTAAGAATTGGATTTTCACTTTCTGATTCAGAAACAGTCAATGTTGTATTTTACTGCTTTTAAGAAAAAGATGTATACGTATATACACACACACGTTACGGAAATTAGCAAAGATTAAGGAAACTGGCTATAAACAACCAACAATTTTCGACTTATTCAAATCCTGCCGAATGACACATTTTCGTAACAAAAATTTATTGTAAATAATCAGGCTGGTAGAAATAAATAATACTGTTTGATTAAAAAACAGAATATCTACTTAAATACGAGTATTGATCAAAAATATTGTTCAAACAAATCATTTCAAATTGTTGGTTGTTTATAATCAGTTTCATTAATCTTTGTTAATTTTTGTAACACATTTACATTTCTTGACATTACGATACATTTCAGAGCAGAGATGGTTATTACGATGAATTCATGAATTCGGAAATTGTGTTATACGCTAAATTTGACTTATTTAGACTGATTGTCACCTGTGGTCGAAAAGTCTAAGACGTGTCAGATCACTTGGTGGCTTTCCCTATATGGAGAGAGTTCTCAGGTTGGAATCCTCCCAATTGACACACATTTTCATAACAAAATTTATTGTAAATAATCAGGGCGGTAGAAATAAATATATAATACTGTTTGATTATAAACAGAATATCTACTTAAATACGAGTATCGATGAAAAATAATGTTCAAGCAAATCATTTCATTTTTATATATATATATATATATATATATATTTTAAGAAAAATGTATGACAAAGTGGGTAAAAATTTCCTTTAGGATTTCATCTGACTAAATTTAGTTCGATGAAGTCTTAAAGGTTGAAACACATTGACTCATATATATATTTTAGGAAAATCTATGACAAGGTCAAGAAAGTTTTCCTGTTTCATCATTTAAGACTTCTTTGGACTAAAGTGATGTTTATGCTGAAGTGACTTTACATGTGCCCAAAGGAAAGGGCGTCTTGAGAATTTTACATAAACATCGCTTCAGTCCAATAAAGACCTAAAGAATGAAATGTTCCACACAAAAACTTCTTTCACATTGTCATAGTTTTCCTGCAAATTGTTATATAAAATTTATGTATCATTTTTTCATATATCTCAGCGTGCAGTGTGGGTATAGAAGAATCCAAAGGAGTATTCTGTACATATAGTGGTAGAATAACTCTCTAAGCGAGCTCTAAACATATATGCATATAAATACATATAGAGCAAATATAAGAAAAATTAAGACATGTTATTTCATGGTGAATCGGAAATATAGGCCTATTTCAGGCAAACCATCGTCAGCTTCCATCTTTATTTAACAATTTCATTTTTGTGTAAAATCCTTTGTTAAATAAAGACGGAAGCTGACGATGGTTTGCCTGAAATAGGCCTATACTTCCGATTCGCCATGAAATAACATGTCTGTCTTAATTTTTCATTTATTTTTATATATACACTAAATCCAAAAGTGAAATCCCAAAAGCAGATTCTATAATATTAGTTTTATTAATATTAAAAATAATCCAGGTGGAGGGCTTGATGTAAATAGTATTATCTATTTACAGACCCAAATATGTATATTTTTTTTTAAAAATAAAACTCCAAAAACTACTTTGGTTGTATGGCTATTTCGGAGAGATAAAATCTCGCATCCTCAGCAACGATCAAAATCAGGAAAAAAAGCGGAGGTGGGGGGTCAGTAGCCATGAAAACGAATGCCAGCTTCAGATGGTAAAAGGAAGCGATAGATATCTTTTCTCTACTTCTCCTTTTTATATAACATTTTGTAATATTCAGCTCTGTTAAGTTTTCTCAAAAAAAATTTTTTCTTTAAAATAATATGGTCTGACTTGTTAGATTAAATTCTACTTATATAATAAAAATGGAGGTGATATTATATTAGAGTGGGTCTAAGACGAGTATATAAACACACACACATATATACATATATTTAAAAGAAGAATTTACACAAAAAGAAAAAAATGAGTTAGAAAGTATTTTAGGAAAGTCTGAATATAAAAATGTAAAGTAATTGATGTGAAAAAAATTTAAATGTAAATTTAGGCAGGGAAGTATGTGAGGATTAGAAAAGTAAATTTAAAATTCAAGATTTATCGCAATCTAGAATTAATGGGCCAAAAAATTTAAGAGTTAAAATGTTAGTCTATATGGGCGTTTTAAGTAATACAGTAGTTTTGGAAAGAGGAAAGGCTTCTATAACACGGATTATTTTTGGATTACTATTAGGAAGGTTATTATAAAATCTAAAATTTAAAAGTTTGATTTGTATCGGCATTTGCTTATGAATTCCTTACGTAAATTTAAAAGTAGGTTTTGTTTGGGATACTTTATTATTTTAATATCTAAACATCTATCAAAGGTTTTTTGGTGTGCAAGCTGAGCCTATCAGTTTCCAATTAACTATCCTTCTTCCTTCATTTTCAAAAATCTTCGGAAAAGATTTGTTTGAAATCTTAGATTGGGCTTAGAAAAAGATTGCTTATGAATAAAGTAAAAATGGTCATACAACGAATATAGTTTCAGAGTTTCATTTGAAGAAAAAAAATATATGATAGGGTAAAGAATAAATAGGAAATGGTTATCAATCTAACATGTTTCACTTTTATTAAAGCTTCATTAAAGAATGAGTTAAAGAGAAAAAAAAATCTTTGAAGCTTCAGCATTGATAAACATTTTCTTTTATGCTATCATTCTGTTGGATTCTGATCCATATCTGATCCCAGTTCACACATATATATGCAAGTATACCAATTACCTTAAAGATGTGAACACACTCATGCCTTGCAAAGTTCCTTACCCCTTAGAATAAGTGAATATGTTTTTGGTACACCATCCCTGAATTTTATTTGTACAAGTGGCCAAAGAAATACTGAGATATTCACCATTTTAACACCATCAGATTAAGAATTTGTTTATGTATGTATTCTTCTTACAATACATGATCAGGCTGGTAGTACCTGTTAGGCTCCCAGCTATGGATAAATAGTAAACTCCCAAACTGGAGTCAAAACAATATGAAAGTTGAAAAATAGATCTTTATAGTAAAAATACCAGAAATACATTGACTCTTGACAAAAACCCTCTTTAGATACATCAATGAAACCTGATTTCATATAAAGAAAACATCTTCTATTCATATGAATCTATCCTAAAAATCTTCTTGTCCTTAACTCTTTTGATGTTGATATACATGAAAACAATATAATCCAAACTAGAATAGATGATCATGTTTTTTCTTTGTTTTTTATGTGGTCAAAAGAAACGTGGTTATCTTGAAGCAGTTATCAGTCTAATACACTAGATTTCATTGAACTTGTGAGCCTGAGTAATTTTGTGATAAAAATAAATTAGATTATATTATACTCCTCTACTCCTCTAATATGATAATTCTATATTCATTACTTCAAATGTTATTTTTAGTGGATACCCACATTTGAGTAGACGCTCCATTTGTTAAACTGTGTTTATTTTATTTAATGGCCTATGTACTTGAGAAAACTGAAAGAAAAGGTACCCTTCCAATAAGATTCAAACCTGCATCTCCCTTTGCAGGATAAACCACTTTCTGATCCAGCATGCTTTAACTGGTTGGCTACAGAGCTTCACAGTCAATCAAGGTTATATTTGTCTTGACGCACGTACCATGCATATTTTGTATCCAAAATGTAAACAAAACCATTTCTAAAGAATTCAAACTAATGATATCTTGGATTACAAAATGAATGATGACAAAAGAAAAACCTAATCGATGCATTTCATTGTCTGATGGACTTTATCAAGACAAATATAATGATGTATTCATAAACAAAAATGAAAATGTTAGTTTTTCAAAATCTTTTATTTAAAAAACACTAATAAATATTCGTTAGACTCGCTGAAAAGTCGAGGTAATTTTGAGAGGAGGCTAAGTGACATAATTTAATGTTTAATATGCAAAATTTAGTAAATAATGTTAATTTTTTTATTTAATGTAATTAATATTTATATTATTTTAGTTTGGAATTAATTTATGCATTCAGTCAGTTAAGTGCCATACATGAAATACGCTTGGGTGATCATGTCTCGAAAGAGACATGACTGACCGGGCAGAAGATTATCCTGCAGTAGGTTGCTATTACTTTCTGCGGTAGACTAGTTGCCAGCCAAGGCTACAGAACCCAATCTGTCCTGTTATTTAACCCATAACTGGAGGAAAGAGACAGATTAATACCTTTCCCAAGGGTATTTGTGCGTATGTGAATGCAATAGATTCAACTGGAATTTGAACTCGGCTCCCCGATTTCTCGTTCTGAGCTGATACCCACTGCACCACAACACACATCCAATTTATGAATTATTTATATATAAAAAAAAATTTTTTTTTTAAATTTAATCCTTTCTGAGCTTATTTTATTAAATAAAAACATGTATCAATATTGTAATTTTCTTTTTCTTTCCTCTTTCAACAATAATGCTATTAAGCTTATCAGACGATATTAAAAAAATTTACAGAAAATAAATTGACAAAACTTGTCTATATTATTTATGAAATATGCATCAAGTTCGAATTCCAGCCAAATTCATTGCATTCACTTTCACGCAAATACTCTTGGGAAAGGTATTAATCTGTCTATTCCTTCCAGTTATGGGTTAAATAACAGGACAGATTGGGTTCTAGAGTCTTGGTCGGCAACCAGTCTACCACAGAAAGCAATGGTAACCTACTGCGGGATAATCTTCTGCCCAGTCCGTCATGTCTCGAAAGAGACATGATCGCCCAAGCGTGTATCACGTATGGCACTTAACTGAAAAAAAATACACACTATATATATATATATATATATATATATATATATATATATATATATATATGGTTAATTTTGTATATTGTTTTTGTTTTTTTGTAAGAAACAGGTTTTTTGTGTTCTTTTTTTTTTTTTCCAAAGTTGAGTCATGTTATAATTATTTGATGTCAGAATAAAATTATTATTGTGGTCTCCCTATCCCTGGTGGCTCTTAGCACGCTCTCTCTTGTAACGTTCTAGCAACCCCCGTTCTGTCATCCACCTGCTCTTGCCCTTCAATTATGTTATCCGCTGCTTTCCTCTGTCTCTTTTTCCCTCTATCTGGCCTATTAGTATCAGGTTCTCCAAGTCCTCCTTTGTGCGTGCATGCATGTGTGCTTTTTTTTGTTTTGTCCGTTGATCCCTTTCGCCATTGTAAGATAGCGGTTTATCCTTGCATAGAGGATATTGGGATCATTAAAAACAGCAAAGATATCTACCAAAAGAAACTAGATCTTTGAATTATTTATAATTTTGTTTTAGTTATTTTTTAGATTTTTTCCAATGAAGAAACTCGGCTATAAGTTTTGTAATTAAAATTCATTTGACTGGATTTTTCTTCTTGATAACCAATGTACATCAACATGAAGTATGAGATTTTTCTGATCTGCTCTCATATTACCACAAAATACAGCAAATAGTTCCGACTTTTTTAATAATTGCTTTGGTGAATAATTGCAACATCAGTATGTGCAGTTTTATTTTATTGACATATTTTTGTTTCAAGTCTTTCCTGGTGTATTAAGCAGGACGCTGACTTGAATCGTGAATCATACACTTTGGTCTGGATAGCCACTCCTAAATTCTGTCTAATCACTGTAGCAGAACTATCGGAACATATGTCTACACAGAAATGATACCCAAGTTACGGTGTCGTTATTCAGAGTGTAGATAACCTTCGAACGAATTGTCTTTGTCGGTAATGAACAGAGATGGAGGGAACACTTCCTTCAAATCCCCCTCATGTTGAAACCGCATTTGCATTATCAGATTAACAATGACTGTCTTCATCAAGCTGCAAATAAATGTACTTTTGCTAAATGAATCTTCCCTATGAATGAATGACCATTGAACTCAAACTCGAATCTCCCCAACTTGTTTTGATATCAGCCCAGGTAGATAAACCCTGCGCATGGTAAGTTTGTTAAGCATGTGAAAATGAAACCCCAGGTCAAGTTGTATAGTTGTGGTATAAATCACAGGTTGGCTCGGTGAGAGTTGAAGAAGCTTAAATGTGTCTGAACGGGCGTCTGCAACAGCGATTAGCTAATCACCATAGTAAAGGGATGTAGTCTGAAAATGAGCGGCTATCTATTACAAGTTGAGTTTCTATATCTTACCAGATCATCTATTGTTCCTGCGATAGTGTCATTTGACAGTGGCACCTGAGTCACTTTCCCAGACACCAAACCACCCAGTATTTGCAAATATCTTTAATACAGGTACCTTCACTGATATTACATTTAACGTCTTTTTAGTGATTTGGAAATTCTTGTAAAAATCAATTGTTGGATTTTAATAAAACTTTCAAGACTTATTCACAAATGAAATAAATTATTTCATAAATGTTTTCATTTTTGGAAATTCTTGGTAAATATATTTTTTTACATATGTTACACCCCCGCTATGCACACACACACACACACACACACTTATTTAATTTTATGAATTTTCTAAAAGTTAAATTTTGCTCCTCTTAATGCTTATATTAGTTAAAAGCAGAACTCTTTGAGAATTTAAATCATCAATTACATTTTTGTAAAATAAAAACACCATTTATCAAAAATCAGCTCTGAATTGTAAACTTAAAAAAATGTAATAAATCATTTAATCAGAAAATCTTTTAATTTCTTTCATTCATTTTTTCATTTCATCATCTTTCACACCCAATGGTGTGTAGGGCAGCAACAAAGCTTCTCCACCTCTGCCTATCTTGGGCCAGTCTAGTCAGTGAGCCCCAAGAGTACTGCATGGCTTTCATCTCATTCTCCACCTTACTTTTCTATGTCATTCTTGGTCTTCCCCTCTTTCTTTTGCCATTTGGGTTCCAGTGCAGTGCTGTTCTTGTGACTGACTGTGAATCCTTCCGGAGCACATGCCCAATCCATCTCCACCACCTTTTTGTAAAGATGGTGCCCATGTTCTCTTTCTTGTATCACTTCAACAGGTCTTCATTGGAGGTTTTCTCTGTCCAAAATATTCTCAGTATTTGTCGGAGACATATGGTGTGAAAGGATCGAAGTTTAGCGAGATCCGCCTGAGTCATTCTCCAGTACTCAGATCGGTAGAGGAGAGTAGATACAACACAGCTCTGGTATAGCTTGAGCTTGGTGTTGGTGCTGTACTGTGTTGATCTCAAGATGTTGTTCATTTCCTTAAACACACTCCTGGCCTTGCTCAGTCTGCTTTGAATATCCTCTTTCGTGCCACCCTCGGGTCTGATGATACTGCCCAGGTAAGTGAACTTGTCTGTACGACATAGATCTCCTCCATGCATTTTGACACTTCAAAAAGGCTTTTGACAGCATTCACAGAGCTAGCCTTTGAAGCATCTTTCGACATTATAGCATCCCATCCAAATTTCTTTTATGAATAAGATATGTTATGAATACTATTGTCCTAAGAAAAGGTTTTTTGATGAATAATTAATTTTCACAAGAATTGTTTCCATTATTTAAAAATTTTAATTAGAATAATTTATAAAGTTTAAAATTTTTTAATATTCTGCATTACTTCATCCCTGTTAGGTGATATTAAGTAAAAACTATATTTACTAATCATAAATAGTAAAGCTTAGTACAAATCATCAAACACCAATATTTTAAAAAGAATTTAAAAATTTTTGTATGTGTCCAAACTTGCCAATTTTTTACAAATACAGTGGCAACAGACACAACATTATCAGAAATAAGAATGATAACTATAATAAATTTAAAGCAAGAAACTATATAAAACTAGCAGTATAGCCCGGCGTTGCTCGGGTGTAATGAAAGCTTTAAAAGTAATCCATGGTCCTGGAGCTCAGACTCTTTGAACGTTGGCACAAAAGACTAAAAAGCAATAGTTGTTTCCAGTTAAAGCAAAACCGTAGACTGAAAGAAAATAACTGGATGTAAGTCAAATTTTGATTTCCTGGTATCGATATTAAATAAGTTTTTTTTGTCATAAACTGAATTTTGAAAGCTAAATAAGTCCTCTGAGTAAATGGTATCATGGCTGAGACTAAGAACTACAATTATACCTACTTGGAGCCAAACACGAAGCAAAAACTAAAATAAAAGGGCTGAAAGAATACAGATGAACAGACACACACACACAAACATCTTGCCTTTTATATATATATATATATTATCGATTTTCTTCACTATTGTAAGAACTGCAACCTTGAAACTTCTGAATATCATTTCTTATGTCTTTGTCTATGAGTGTATCAAATTTGATTAAAATCGGACCACTCCTATAACCCAATTTATTCGATTTTTGGTAATTATTAAGGGTTTACATCGACACAAAACCTAAGAACACTCGCAGACGCTTATAGTACAACTGTGTAAATTTTCAAGAAAATCGGTTCAGCCGTTTCGGAGTCTATAGGTAACGGACACACACACACACACACACACACAAAGTTCCATTTATAAATAAGTTTAGATTAAGATTACAGAGAATATTTTCGTAATTTAAGATTAGGGAGTACTTAAAATTATTTAAAATGGCGCTCACCTTATATTCCTCAATTATTTTTACAGACATATTCACCATAGAAAAACATTAGATAAACTTCCATCTGTCATTCAAGCTATCAACATCTTAAATAAACAGCTACATTCGTGTTAAATGCATTTCTGCAATATGTTAAATTTAAGGTAAGTAATAATTTGCTTCAGATCAGATTAATTAAGCTTTAAATCAGCTAATATTCTTCAAATAAAGTTTCAGAAAAACATTTTATTTTTGGAAGACTTTAATAAAGAGAATTACATTCTGGTGAAAAATGGCACTAAAATCCACAATTTCAAAACTAAAATTCCTTCCAATTCGTTTAAATTTGTTTTGAAATACAGCAAAATGTCTCTCTTATCCTCTGTGTCCTGTGATTATCAGATTCTCCAAGCCCTCCTTCCTCATTCAGTCAGTTAAGTGCCATACGTGATACACGCTTGGGCGATCATGTCTCGAAAAAGACATGACTGACTGGGCAGAAGATTTCCCTGCAGTAGGTTGCCATTACTTTCGGCGGTAGACTGGTTGCAACCAAGGCTATAGAACCCAGTCTGTCCCCCTATTTAACCCATAGCTGGAGGGAGAAACGACGAATTAATACCTTTCCCTAGGGTATTTTGCACATAAGTGAATGCAACGAATTTAATTGGAATTCGAACTCGGTACTCCGATTTGTCATTCTGATCCGACTTCCACTGCACCACAATGCACATCCTGTCTTACATATATCAATCCATCTTACATATCTATAAGGCTACCATTCGTCCATGCTTGGAATATTACTGCCATATATGGTCCAGTTCTCCAACTATTTCCCTTGTGCTCCTTTATAAGATCCAATTAAGAATCAGCAATATTATTGGTCCTGATCTGCTGGCTCGGTTTCAGTCACCCACTGCCATAAGGTTGCATCTCTGGGTTTTTTTCTAAATACTTTCATGGTAATTGTTCGGGTGATCTCTTTGCGTTGGTACCTAGACTTTATGAATTTAAGCTCAATGCTAGACTGGCTGTGCGATGTGGTGCAGTAGAAATCGACTCGGAACGACAAATCAGGGAGCCGAGTTTGAATTCCTCGCATTCACTTACGCACAAATACCATTGGGAAATGTATTTGTTATGTTGCATGTAAGAATTATTGTGAAATAAATACAAACAACGTAATAGTATAAAGTAGGTGTATTACCAGGAAGAGAAGTATTTACAAAGAGGTCGTCAGTAGAATACAGAACAAGGGTTTAGTAGAACATATTGTCGTGAGACGTAAGAGTCTGACCAATAGAACACTTGCGGTCCAATACCGGAAATACCCGACTGACTTGTTCACTCGCCTGATTTCCCAGGTCTTCCCCGAGATATCATCACTCCGTTATGTAGTGCTTAGCACAGTCCATTACTGTAGACAAAGGTGGAGAGCGCCCCAACAGTATTAATCCGTCTCTTCCCTCCAGTTATGGGTTAAATAATGGGACAGATTGGGTTCTATAGCCTTGGCTGGCAACCAGTATACCACAGAAAGCAATGGCAAACTACTACGGGATAATCTTTCGCCCAATCAGTCATGTCTCTTTCGAGACATGATCGCCCAAGCGTGTTTCACGTATGGCACTTAACTAAGACACATGACTAAGGCTTCTATTAGGCATAAAGTGGGGGATCGATTTTCTATTGTTATGAAGTAATAAACTGATCCCCCACTACTTACTACTTAATAATATAATACAATATCTTCTCCCTCTAGTTATGAGTCGAATAACAGGACAGATTGGGTTCTATAGCCTTGGTTGGCAACCAGACTACCGCAGAAAGCAATGGCAACCTACTACGGCATAATCTTCTGCCCAGTCAGTCATGTCTCTTTCAAGACATAATTGCCCAAAGTATGGCACTTAACTGACTGACTGACTAGGATCGCGTCGAAGCCCCATCAATTTACAATTGAGCTGGCTAGATGTACCCGTAAGATTCTTTTCTCACACTTTGTGGAACTTTTTTCCGGCTTCATGTTTGCCAGCCAACTTTAATCTACAAAAATTTAAATTCAATATCAATCCCTCACAACTGTCCTCCTGAATACAATTTTCTCTTTTTTCTCACGATTAATTTTTCTTTAATAAATTCTTTAATTCCTTTAGTTTTAGTGGTTTTATTGCCTTCCTTGGGGTGATACTGATTAAAAATAAAATTCTGCCTATAGTTTTTGTACCCATTCTATAACTTTGGTACTAGCGTTGTTGGTAAGATTTCGATTTGGTAAATAGACTTCGTGAATTTAAGCGCAAAGAAAAAGACGTGATATCTATCAACCTATATTACAGTGGATGTTGGATAGTCTCCTCAAAGAAGAGACTAGAAACAACTGAAACGTGGTTCTACAGAAGGATTCTAATGATACTATCGAGGGAACATGTAAGCAACGAAAAGGTCTTAGAGAAAATGGAAGCAAAACATGAAAATTAAGCTTAACATTCAGAAGATATAGGTGAACGCAAGAATGGCTTGGAAATTCTGATACTCACAGGACAAAATTTATTAAATGAACAAGAAATTGTGGAAAGCCATGATACCCAACGCCCTGAATGTACACGGCACATGGAAGAAGAAGAAGAACTAGCTTAACTAAATGGATGACAGAACAGTGTTTAGGAGGAATAACGAAAAGACAAAATTTATTACGAGGATAGTAAAGTGTGGAAAGCCATGATTCCCGACGCCCTAAATGTACATAGTACATAGAAAAAGAACTAGCTTGAATAAATGGATGCCAGACAGTTTTTAGGAGAAATAACAAAAAGACAAAATTTATTACGGGGATAGTAAAATGTGGAAACCCAAGATTGCCAACGCCCTGCAGTTACTCAGAACGTAGAAGAAGAAGAACTAGCTTGATTAAATGGATGACAGAACAGTGTTTAAGAGAAGTAACGGAAAGAAAAATTTATTACGAGGAGAGTACATTGTGGAAAGCCATGATTCCCAAATCCCTGAAGTTACACAGAAGATAGAAGAAGAAGAAGAACTAGCTTGATTAAATGGATGACAGGACAGTGTTTAGGAGAAATAACTAAAAGACAACATTTATTACGAGGATAGTAAAGTGTGGAAAGCCATGATTCCCAACGCCCTGAATGTACACTACACATGGAAAAAAGAAGAACTAGCTTCATTAAATGCATGCCAGACAGTGTTTAGTAGAAATAACAAAAAGACAAAATTTATTACGGGGATAGTAAAATGTGGAAAGCCATGATTCCCAACGCCCTGATGTTACACAGAACATGGAAGTAGAAGAACTAGCTTGATTAAATTGTTGACACTACTGTGTTTAGGAAAGAAAAACGAAAAGACAAAATTTCTTACGAGGATAGTAAATTGTGCAAAGCCATTATTCCAAACGCGTTGAATGTTCACGGTACATCGAAGAAGAAGAAGAAGAACTACCTTGATTAAATGGAAGAAATCACAGTGTTTAAATAACAAAAATAAAATTTATTACGGGGATAGTAAAACGTGGAAAGTCATGATTCCCAACGCCCTGATGTTTCACAGAACAAGGAAGAAGAACATGAAGAACTAGCTTGATTAAATAGATGACAAAACAGTGTTTACGAGAAATAATGAAAAGACAATATTAATTAGGAGGATAGAAAATTGAGGAAAGCAATGATTCCCAACGCCCTGAATGTACAGAGCACATCGAAGAAGAACTAGCTTGATTAAATGGATGACATTACTGTGTTTAGTAGAAATAACGAAAAGACAAAATTTATTACGAGGATAGTAAATTGTGGAAACCCATAATTCCCAACGCGTTGAATGAACACGGTACATCAAAGAAGAACAACTAGTTTGATTCAATGGATGACATTACTGTGTTTAGTAGAAATAACGAAAAGACAACATTTATTACGAGGATAGTAAATTGTGGAAACCCATAATTCCCAACGCGTTGAATGAACACGGTACATCAAAGAAGAACAACTAGTTTGATTAAATGGATGACATTACTGTGTTTAGTAGAAATAACGAAAAGACAACATTTATTACGAGGATAGTAAATTGTGGAAACCCATAATTCCCAACGCGTTGAATGAACACGGTAGATCAAAGAAGAAGAACTAGCTTGATTAAATGGATGACATTACTGTGTTTATGAGAAATAACGAAAACGCAAAATGTATTACGAGGATAGTAAATCGTTGAAAGCCATGATTCACAACGCCCTGAATGTACATGGCACAAGGAAGAGGAAGAAGACGAAGAAGAATTGACTTGATTAAATGGATGACAGAACAGTGTTTAGGAGAAATAACTAAAAGACAACATTTATTACGAGGATAGTAAAGTGTGGAAAGCCATGATTCCCAACGCCCTGAATGTACACTACACATGGAAAAAAGAAGAACTAGCTTCATTAAATGCATGCCAGACAGTGTTTAGGAGAAATAACAAAAAGACAAAATTTATTACGGGGATAGTAAAATGTGGAAAGCCATGATTCCCAACGCCCTGAAGTTACACAGAACATGGAAGTAGAAGAACTAGCTTGATTAAATTGTTGACACTACTGTGTTTAGGAAAGAAAAACGAAAAGACAAAATTTATGACGAGGATAGTTAATTGTGGAAACCCATAATTTCCAACGCGTTGAATGTACACGGTACATGGAAGAAGAAAAAGAACTAGCTTCATTAAATGGAAGACACCACAGTGTTTAAGAGAAATAACGAAGAGAGATAATTTATTACGAGGATAGTAAATTGTTGAAAGCCATGATACCCAACGCCCTAAATATACACGGCACATGGAAGAAGTAGAAGAACTAGCTTGATTAAATGGATGACAGAACAGTGTTAAGGAGAAATAACGAAAAGACAATATTAATTACGTGGACAGTAAATTGTGGAAAGCCATGATTCCCAATGCCCTGAATGTACACGGCACATGGAAAAAGAAGACAAAAAGACAAAATTTATTACGAGGATATTAAATTGTGGAAAGCCATAATTCCCAACGCCCTGAATGTACACGGTACATGGAAGAAAAACTAGCTTGATTTAATGGAAGACATCACAGTGTTTATGAGAAATAACGGAAAGACCCAATTTATTACGACTACAGTACATTGTGGAAAACCATGATCACCAACGCCGTGATTGTACACAGAACATGGAAGAAGTAGAAGAACTAGCTTGATTAAATGGAAGACATCACAGTGTTTAAGAGAAATAACGGAAAACAAAATTTATTACGAGGACAGTACATTGTGGAAAACCATGATTACCAAAGCCCAGAAGTTACACAAAACATGGAAGAAGAAGAAGAACTAACTTGATGACAGAACAGTGTTCAGGAGAAATAACGAAAAGACGAAATTTATTACGAGGATAATAAATTGTGGAAAGCCATGATTCCCAACGCCCTGATTGTACACAGAACATATAAGAAGAAGGAAAACTAGCTTGATTAAATGGATGACAGAACAATGTTTACAGTGTTTAGGAGAAATAACAAAAAGACAAAATTTATTACGAGGATAGAAAATTGTGGAAAGCCATGATACCCAACGCCCTGATTGTACACAGGACATGGAAGAAGAAGAACTAGCTTGATTAAATGGAAGACATCACAGTGTTTAAGAGAAATAACGGAAAAACAAAATTTATTACGAGGGCAGTACATTGTGGAATGATCTGCACATAAAGAAGAAAAATACTGGATTGACACCTAAATCTCATAGTATATCTAGTTATAAACATAAAATGGTTTCTTCTCTCGTTTGTGGAACTCTCTTGATAATTCTTTTACTCAATTACAATGTTCAAAAATTTAAATTCAATCTCAATCTTTACCTTTTCTCTGTTTCTTTCACTCTCTGTAACCTCTTGCGTCTTAGTGGCTTTATTCTCTTGCTTGGTTTGAAATGTTTATAATGATAACCCAAAAGTGTATTACACTTGAAACGCTCAATAATGATCATTTACGTCTCAATAGTTAAGTTAATCAATAGTTGATTTACTAAACGCTGCTTAGTTGTGGCACAAGGCCGAAAGTATGGAATACCCAGTGAGGATCGAACTCAGTTGTAATAAATTTAATCGATAGAATCAGATTTTCTAACAATGCAGCACAGCCTTCATCCAGACTCTCACCAGCGGGTAAATTACTACCCCTGGTTGTTTCTCCATTCTCTTTGAGAATGTGAGCCAAAAGCCGGGAAGAGTCTATTGCATGTTTACAAGGAAAAGAAAGATGACAATAAACGCCGTGAGAAATAAAAATTCGAATCCTGTTCCCAATATATTTAGGTGTAATTCAGGGCTTCGCTTACACCCGGCCCTATTGGTAGGCAGATAACACTTGAAACAATTTCTATCATGTCGGGCGAAGAGATCAACCCTTTTCAACCCTTTTTCTTACGACTTCTCTGCTTATCTCAAAACCACATCGCGTGACTGGCAATACGAACAGGCAATATCGGAACTTTCCGAGAAGTTGTCATTGCTCCAAAGCCGGACCAAAACTGACTACCTTAAACCCAACTGTTATTGTTCAAATATCCCTATAACCGGGAATTCCCAACGTCTGGTGTGTTGTCCTTTTACTATTAAAGTTTCTTTTTTATGGTCATTTCACCCTAAGCAAGGCAGGACCAGCACTGGTGCGCACGGGGTTACAGTGAGAAAAAGAAGCAAGGTATAGATGATGTCAAACAAAGGATAAGAGATCGATGGTAATCAAGTAGATGAAATGACAATTGACGTTGCATTTAAACTTTTGGAAATTGTAGCTATCAGGGAAGCAAACAAATGGAAGGTAGTTCCCCAAACAGAAAATACCTTGAAAGAAATTGATAGAGTAGAAGAGGCGGTTACATTTAACAATTTCGACGGTAAAAATGTGGGACCTCTATGTCAATCTAGTAGCACGAGTAAATACATATGGTCGGGGAACCAGGGGAAAAAAACGCTCGTCAGAGCAGTTGCCAAGAAAATACTTGTAGAAAAGACAGAGGGAAGCCACATCACATTGGTGAGAAAGTGACTGAAGGCGAGGTGCTAAGTCAGGTTCGATTATATTGCAGACCCTTCTTTGGATTTTGTCGAAAACCTCAAGATGAATAGCAGGAGCACCCGACTAGATATGGTCACAGTATTCCATGCACGTACGAATGGTAGATTTATCAATATTCAAAATAGATTATAAAGAGAAAAACTTCCTAAAACAATAAACAAAAATGATATTTATACAAAATTTGTTTGTGGGCGCTACTTCTCATCCTGTGTAGCTCTTAACAAATTTAGTCTATTTGCTACTACTCCTAAAAAGTGTTTTCCCATTCATTTACCCAAGCCTATCAAGTATATTACGCGTAGCTTTTCTCTGTATTTTGCTACGTGTTACAATAGAAGAGGAAATGGTTGACCATAACTCAGAATCAAATCACATACAAATATTTAATTTACAATAAACAAAAATGATATTTATACAAAATTTGTTTGTGGGGGCTACTTCTCTTCCTTTGTAGCTCTTCAAAAATTTAGTCTATTTGCTATTTCTCCTAAACACTGTTTTGTCATTCATTTGCCCAATCCTATCAAGTATGTTAAGCGTAGCTTTTCTCTGTATTTTGTTACGTGTTAAGTGTAACAATAGAAAAGAAAATGTTTGACAAAAACTCAGAATCAAATCACATACTAATTTTCAATTTACAATTAACAAAAATGATATATATACAAAATTTGTGTGGGCACTACTTCTCATCCTTTGTAGCCCTTCACAAATTTAGTCTTTTTGGTATTTTTCCTAAACACTGTTTTGCCATCCATTTGACCAGGCCTATCAAGTATGTTAAGCGTAGCTTTTCTCTTTGTTTTGTTACGTGTTAAGTGTAACAAAAGAAACGAAAATCATTGACCAAAACTCAGAATCAAATCACAGACAAATGTTTAATTTACAATAAACAAAAATGATATATATAGAAAATTTGTTTGTGGGCGCTACTTCTCATCCTTTGTAGCTCTTAACAAATTTAGTCTTTTTGCTATTTCTCCTAAACACTGTTTTGCCATTCATTTGCCTAAGCCTATCGAGTATATTACGCGTAGCTTTTCTCTGTATTTTGTTACGCGTTACGTGTTACAATAGAAAAGGAAGTGGTTGACCATAACTCAGAATCAAATCACATACAAATATTTAATTTACAATAAACAAAAATGATATATACACAAAATTTGTTTGTGGGCGCTACTTCTCATCTTTTGTAGCTCTTAACAAATTTAGTCTTTTTGCTATTTCTCCTAAACACTGTTTTGCCATCCATTTTTAAAAAAATCTTATCACCCCGAGCAAGGCGGTAATGCCACTGATGTGTAGGCGGCTACATAAGAGTAAATTGATTAAGTAGAAGAGAGTGAAAAGGGAGACGAATTAGTTAGAAAGGAGCAAGAGAAGGGTGGGAATACAGGTATGATGACAGTTGCAAAGGTTGAGAGAAAAGAAAGGATATACTGGGTGGTGAAGAAAGAACTAGAGTCAAGTGTTTAATAGATGAGTATTGACATTGCATTTAAATTCATGGCGGTTGTAGCCGTGAGTGAAAGCAAGAATATGGAAGCGAATTCCACAGGCGGGAAGTGCGAGAGAAAAAGCTGGAGTAGAATTGTCGTCTGCATTTGGTTAATGCTGTGGATTCAATGTAGTCATCCTATTCTAAGGGAGGTCACATCTCGTCCGTGGGGAAGTGGCTGTAGTCGAGCCGCCAAGTCGGTACCTATTTGCTCAAGTCTATCAAGTATGTTACGCGTAGCTTTTCTCTGTATTTTGTTACGTGTAACAAAAGAAAAGAAAATGGTTGACCAAAACTCAGAATCAAATCACATACAAATATTTAATTTACAATAAACAAAAATGATATATATACAAAATTTATATTTTTTTGCGTTCAAAACAGAAACGTAGAGTTTACTACTGGCAGGCGAAGTGTTACGAAGAGAGAAGGGGAAGGTAAGGTGTCAAGTATCTTTACCCAGTTAAACTTGCGAAGTAGTTTAAGTGCTATACTTTTTGTAAATCCTTAAATGTGTATATAAAGAATAATTTTAAGTTTTGTCCATGAAAGAGTCAAAAATTTCTATTTACCCTTTTGTTCCATGAGGTTCTCTTTCAGGTTTTAGTTGGTCGGCAACTTTTCTTAGAGATTCTTTCTACTGGATATAAATCCTTGAATCAAAGCCGAAGTTGATGATGTCAGGAAATCCTTTTAACAACTAACTACTTTTTTCCTAAAACCTATTTTTATAGGGGCTAACACCTAATTTGCATATTTCTAGAATTATTTAGAATTCTCTCAATTTTACTCGAACATTCTACAATCTTCCGAAACGTTCTATTCCTAATTTCTCTATTTAACAACTACTTCATGAATTAAAACTTTTTTGTAATAACAAGTAGGACTCAATAGAATCCCTTACTATGACTTTTTAGACATTATTAATATTATTTTTATATATAAATGCATCCTTGTAAGACTCTCTTTTCGTCAGTCTGTCCGGTGCGTATCGGGTTTTCCAAGCACTCCGTTCTCATTACGCGCCTTAGAAAATTCTATATTTAATTTACTTAAACATGAAAGTGTATCACTATTTATTTTAATATATTCTATATCGATTTAATAAAACTTTTTTTATAATGACAACATTTCGGTCGATATACTCTCCGGTCTTCAGATGCCTGCTGTATTCAATAAGTTCCCGAGATTACCAAACGTAACCTTTATAAATCCATGGACTATTCTTATTCCACTGTTCATACTAAAAGTACAACGAACTAATACGCTAACTAAAACAACTAGGATGAGGAGATTAGCTCAAATGAATCAATCTATAATAGTGACAGTTCCTATTATCCAAATAATCTTTTAAAGTGTCTCTTTTTAAGCGTTCACAATACTGGGGTTGATAAAATTACGGATAACGCATGAAACTGTACCTGTTAGTGACAAGGAGATACGATACAGATATATGTCAAGAATGTTGAAATATATCGTTGTCATTTTAGTACAGACGTCACTTGTTTTCTTAGGCTATTTTCGGGTCAACATGAACTTGGTTGGCTAAGTAAAGGCCTGGTTTTAAGACTGGCCATGGCTGATGTGAAGGCAAACTGATAAACTGAAATAATCTTTCAAACAAATTTTTAAGCGTTGATAAAATTACGGATAACGCATGAAACTGTACCTGTTAGTGACAAGTAAGAAGTTAAATGAATCCAGAGCTTATAGTAGCAGACTGTATGTAAAAAGATTAACAGGTTACTAATAAAATCTGTGTTCCTTTCCTTATAGATGGCCGGCGAGAAAGTGATAAGGAAGGTAAAGGAAGAAAAGAAAATTGTACTTATCGGACGTTAGTTTTTGGAGATGTTTTGTTGTTGTTGTTTCTTTGATAGTGAGTGAGTGAAGACGGAGAAAGGAAACTTGGTATGAAAGGAACAGTGAATGTATGTCGACGAGATATGACGGGGTCGGTGTCTTGAAATTTCTCCCTTACATTGTGACGAAGTCCTTATCGGATCTCTGCTCCCATCGGACTATCTTTGGTTTGTCAAGAGACGTGGATAAGTAGTGAAGTAGAAAATTTGACCGGGATCATAGTCGAATTTATTTCCTATCCAATCAGAACCCAGAATCTTAATTTTCACACCGGCTTGTGAACTTTGCCTTGGTCTGGTTTTTCCAGAATGTTTTAAGTCATTCGGATCCGATTTTGCGGGTGTGCAATTTTTCCTTGTTGCGTTTAAGCTAATTGTTGGATGATACAGGATTTGTATTCTATACTTGATACGCTATAATACTTTTTATTAAAACATTTTTATTGAAACATTTTAATCCGTAATAAAAATTTGATATTTTTGATAAATAACCAGTGAACAAACCATAAATAATCTCTTTCAACGGTCACTATCAGATTATAGAACAGCATTTGGACGGACAATATTTCTGTAAGAGAGAATAATGAAAATACAGTAGTATATATATATAACCAATGAAAAACACTGGGATGACTTTATACACGTTTTTTTAACCAATTAAAAATTGTTTCTTTAAATGACGTTTTTAAAAAATTCTAAACATTATCCAATTAACTTCTCTGTGTGCCTGGTATATAGATTCTCCTTGCTTCGCGATATAGGAAGCAACCGTAATTGAGTTGTGATCTAATTGATGAGCGGTATATATTGTTTTGAGTAGGTACCTCCACTCATTTTCGATACATAAATTTTACATTGAATTTTTTAAAATAAATAGTTTTTTGAAACTTTTATTTTAGATTTACTTGAAAGCTGAATGATTACATTTGCTATTTCCAGTAAGCAAAATACTCTGGTGTATTTCAAACAGAAATTAAATTGGTTAAAACCTAAAAAAAATTTTTTTTGGATTTTTCACCCATTTTTGAGCGATCGGCACATTTGTAAACAAAACCTAATTCTCGGTTTTAAAAATTTTGCAAAAATAAAATATATGACACGTTATTTTTGGATAATTAACAAATTTAAAGTAATCTGATTTACATAAGTATTACTTATTTATAACATGACATTTAGAATAAAACTATTTCTTAAACACAGAGTGTTGATATTTCTGACCTTTCCTCGTATATTTGACATGTTATGACTGCCAGACTGATGCGAGATAAGCTAAGTTTAAGGGGAAGAAACCATGATACGCATGAACTTTTAATGTACACACAGAAATTACCATAAAAAGACAACTTTAATTACACAGTAAAATAAACATTAAAAATTATTTTAAAAATACGAAGGCTCGACGATTTTCGATTTTCAATTAGTAAATATACTCTTAACTTCATAACCTAGTGACCTAACGCCAACAAATCTTTGAAGTATTTTAAAAATATTTTTGAAACTTAATAAAATTCTTTTAATTAAAAAAAATTAAAACAATTCTTTTAAAATTTATTATTAATCGAAATGTTTTTCTTCAAACTGTAATGTCCTTATATATTATTCATTAAAGCAATTAAAAGTTTATCAAATCAAATAATGTCATGGTTTTATTGCCTTTTTTATTTTACTATTGGGTGCAGATTTTTGGAAATAAAGGCCAAATGACTGAAATAAATAACCGATGATTTACATTACCCAATGAGTATTTATCTATATTTCTGAGATGAGGTAGTATTTACACTATTTACATTTTTCGGACTATTCATTTTGTTGTCATTTGTACGACGTTTCGGCTGTTATACGATCTGGCCTTCTTCAGGTGCTATGAATTTCGAACCAAACCCTTTTTTACGATCAATGGGGTATATCATTCTCATTCCTTTGTGTGAAGCCTCTTTGGTGGTCATGAGTTATCTCCTTGTAACCTGGTATTGACCTCAGAACTCTTCGGGTCAAGTCACAGGCACTAACTGGGTCAACGAGAAATGGACAGAAATAGAGAGATTGGACGCGACAGATAAGAGATACGCATTTAAAAAAAAAGGACAAAAGACACGCTCGGCAACAGGATGCATAACATCAAAGGACGAAACGCTCATATTAGAGGAAGAAAAAATACTTCAGCGATGGGACGAATATGGGCGATCATGTCTCGAAAGAGACTTGACTGACTGGGCAGAAGATTATCCCGCAGTAGGTTGACATTGCATTGTGGGGTACACTGGTTGCCAGCCAAGGCTATAGAACCCAATCTGTCCTGTTATTTAACCCATAACTGGAGGGAAGAGACGGATTAATACATTTCCTGACGGTATTTGCGCGTCAGTCAATGCAATGAATTCAAATGGAATTCGAACTCGGCTTCCCGATTTCTCGTTCTGAGCTGATATCCACTACACCACAATGCTGTTATAACATGTCTCTATTTTGAATTGGCATACATTGTGTTTATTTTCAATTTTTCTAGTTTAATTGTTCATTTCTATTGCATATGATCCATTACAGTACATAATTAGATTACAATAAAATTTGTATTTTTTTATATGCATTCTGCATTATGAAAATTGGGGTGTCGTAAATAGACTGGGGTCCCGTATAATAGATTCGGGATGAGTGTGTTATGGTTAGTCCGTGAATTTTTTTTTTTTTTGTTCCTGTTAAGTCTTTAATAATAAAAAAAAATTCAATTCACTTAGGATTTTTCTTATTCGTAATGTTGAATGGTTAACATTTTCGACAAGAAAAATCTGAAATTGACATAAAAAAAAACGCAAAACATTGTTGATTTATCTAAGATGGAATGATCTGTTATAACATATCTCTATTTGAATTAGCATACATTGTATTTATTTTCAATTTTCCTAGTTTAGTTGTTCATTTAAATTGCATATGACCCTCTACTGTACAGAATTAGATTAAAATAACATTTGTATTTTCTTATATGATACTACATTATGAAAATTTGGATGTTGTAAGTAGAGTGGGGTGAATGTGTTAGGTTTAGTCCGTGAATTTTTTTTTTTTTGTTGGCTCATATTAAGTCTCTAATATTTATAATAATAGTAATTGTAATATATATATATATATATATATATATATATATATATAAACAAAACACTATTCAATTCACTAAGTATTTTTCTTATTCGTAATGTTGAATGGGTTAACATTTTCGACAAGTAAAAGTTTGAAGTTGACATTAAAAAAAATCCCACAAAACATTGTTGATTGATCTAATTTGCATTTACACATATTGTATTAATTTTCAATTTTTCTAGTTGAATTGTTCAGCTAGATTACAATATGATCAACTATTGTATATAATTAGGTTAGAATAAAATGTGTAATTTATTTGAATACTACCTATGGAAAATTTAGATCTACTAGGTAAAGCTGTGATACGGGGTAGGAGGGTGTACCATACATTCGGTTGGTGTCCACGAAATCTTTGCACCGGCCTTGCTTGTCATGCTCTATCTTTACAAGTGTGAGATGCGAGCGAAAATGTCATATCTGGGCTAGATCTTCCCAGTCCTCATTCACCTTTAGAGTTCAAAAGTTTTTACATGGCCTTGGAGGAGATTAACTACATTCCTCCCTACAACTTCTTTCCCAGAGACGAAATTTTGCTATCATTTCACTACTCTATTCCTATTTTCATGGCAGTTGTTCGAGTGAATTACATCCCTTGGTTCCACCAGTTTAGACCATCACATCTGTTGTGGATGTTCGTCGCCAATTTGTTGTGTAGTTGCGGCGAAATTTTGCCGCAAAATGCAATGACCGGTTTGTGCCAAAAGTAAGACGGAACAAAAAAGGTCGGTTCAAAACAGTATATTAGTATAACAAAGGAACAGATATTCAATGAAGTGTTAATAAATACTAATATAGGAATAAGTAAGTCCGAAGGAATTATTACGCTGCCTGACTAGTAGCTGTCGTTAACTGCTGTACTTGACTGTTCGTAACTAACGGCCAACTTGACTGCTCGTAAATGCTTTTGTTGACTGGCTCCCTGGATGTCACACAGGTAATTCATATGCATCCAGAGGAATAGTCTCTTTCTCGTGGGAGAGTAATATATCAACACCCAAGACACGTCAGGACATGTACAATGAGTAATGTTATCCTCATTAGTTTCATATTGCATTGGTAAGGAAGCAGTTGCACTCAGAGGGCATCTTTTCCAAGACTATTATATTGTGGAACAGAATACCGATAGGATACTCCCTTGACCACTATAATCTTAACCGCTTCAGGTCGAGAGTCAACCGTTATCTATCCTAAATATCTTCATAATATACACTTTTAACCTCATCTTGAAAGTTCATACAACAACCTAATTAAAACACCCGAGAGGATGCTTCCTTAATCGCTACAATGGTAACCTCTCAAGTCTAGGGTCAACCGTTATCTATCCTAAATATCTTCATAATATACACTTTTTACCTCCTCCTGGAAGTTCATACAAAAACCTAATTCAAGCTCCCGAGATGATGCATCCTTGATCGCTACAATAGTAAACTCTCAAGTCTCTGTTTAACCATTATGTTTCCTATATATATTTGTGCGTGAAATACATGGAGTTGATATATGACTGAATTTGTGCTCAACAAACGTCAGCTGAACCTACTGCAAATGCTGATTGTCGTTTCCTCGTACAAATTAATGCAAAACAATGTGATTCGTATGAAAATTTACCCATTCTTCCTGCTTTGAATTTAAAAAATCCATTTACAGTATTGATTCGTATATTAAATGAACGATGTACAGACACAGTTTTAGAGGCTCCACTTCGTTGTCAAATTCGTCCTGTTGACATTAAAAACTCCCGCAAAACATTGTTGATTTGTCTAAAATATAATGATGGATTATGACATAGCTCTAATTCACATTTACACGCATTGTATTAAATTTCAATTTCTCTAGTTGAATTGTTCAGCTAGATTACAATATGATCAACTATTGTACATAATTAGGTTAGAATAAAATGTGTAATTTATTTGAATACTATCTATGGAAAATTTAGAACTAGTAGGCAAAGCTGTGATACGGGGTAGGGAGGCGTATTATAGATTCGGTTGGTGTCCACGAAATCTTTGCACCGGCCTTGCTTGTCATGCTCTATCTTTACAAATGCGAGATGCGAGCGAAAATGTCATATCTGGGCTAGATCTTCCCAGTCCTCATTCACCTTTAGAGTTCAAAAGTTTTTACATGGCCTTGGAGGAGATTAACTACATTCCTCCCTACAACTTCTTTCCCAGAGACGAAATTTTGCTATCATTTCACTATTTTATTCCTATTTACATGGCTGTTGTTCGAGTGAATTACATTCCTTGGTTCCACCAATTTAGACCATCACGTCTGTTGTGAATGTTCGTCGCCAATTTGTTGTGTAGCTGCGGCGAAATTTGCCACAAAATGCAATGACCGGTTTGTGCCAAAAGTAAGACGGAACAAGAAGGTGGGTTAAAACAGTATATTAGTATAACAAAGGAACAGATATTCAAAGAAGTGCTAATAAATACTAATATAGAAATAAGTAAGTCCGAAGGTATTATTACGCTGCCTGACTAGTAGCTGTCGTTAAATGCTGTAGACTGCTCTAACTATCTACCAACTTGACTGCTTGTAACTGCTTTTGTTGATTGACTCCCTGGATGTCACGCAGGTAATTCATATGCATCCAGAGGAATAGTCTCTTTCTCGTGGGAGGGTAATATAACAACACCCAAGACACGTTAGGACATGTATAATGAGTCAACTTATCCTCATTAGTTTCATATTGCATTGGTAAGGAAGCAGTTCCACTCAGACGGCATCTTTTCCAAGACCTGTTATATTGTGGAACAGAATACCGATAGGATACTCCCTTGACCACTATAATCTTAACCGCTTCAGGTCGAGGGTCAACTTTATCTATCCTAAATATCTTCAGAATATACACTTTTAACCTCATCTTGAAAGTTCATACAACAACCCAATTAAAACACCCGAGAGGATGCTTCCTTAATCGCTACAATGGTAACCTCTCAAGTCTAGGGTCAACCGTTATCTATCCTAAATATCCTCATAATATACACTTTTTGCTTCCTCATTCAGATTCATACAACAAGCTAATTCAATCTCCCGAGATGATGCTTCCCCATTCGCTAAAATAGTAACCGCTCAAGTCTAGGGTTAACCAATATCTTTCCTATATATCTTCGTAGTTTGCAAGTATTTCTCTATTACTCTATGCTCTTGCAACAACCTGATTTAGTAAAGTTCTAACTTAAGTGGCTCTTGGGACTGGTATTGTGTTAATAATAGTAAAAAATGGCAGATTTGTGGTTGCCAAAGAAAGAAAAGGATTATCAAATATACGAAATACCATGTGATCAAGTCACTGTCGAGCATGAACACGAACCATGCGCCAAAATAGTGCGGCCCATTTTGGTGTAGGGTCAACCAATATCTATCCTAAATATCTTCCTAATATACACTTTTTACCTCCTCCTGGCAGTTCATACAACAACCTAATTCAGACTCCCGAGAGGATGCTTCCTTGATCGATACAGTATTAATCTGTCAACTCTAGGGTCAACCGCTAGCTATCCTAAATATCCTCATAATATACACTTCTTACCTCCTCCTGCAACAACCTAATTCAAACACCCAAGAGAATGCCTCCCCATTCGCGACAATATTAACCTCTTCAAGTTTAGGGTTTTTCTTATATATCTTCGTAGTATGTAAGTATTTCTTCTTCTTCTTCTTCTTCTTCTTGTATGTACCTTGGCCTTTCGGGTTGTAGGTGATCATGTCTTTCAACATTTTCCTATTCCTAGTGGTTCTTAGCACACTTTCTCCTATAACACCAAGCAACCCTCGTTCTGTCATCCACCTGCTCAGACCCTTCAAATATGTTATCCGCTGCTTTCCTCTGTCTCTTTGTCCCCTTATCTGGCCTGTTAATAACAGGTTTTCCTACCCCTCCTTCCTCATTGTATGTCCCAGGAACCTTTGTTGTCTTTTCCTCATAGTCAATATTAATTTCCTTTTCGTTTCCACCCTTCCCAAATCTTCATCATTGCGTACATGCTCGATTCATAATATCTGCAGCATTCTCTGTAGAACCATATTTCAGTTGCTTTAAGTTTTTCCTTCATCTTTGATGATATTCACTGACGATACTATCAGGAGTCATTTTTCAAAGTTACAGACAAGAAAAAGATTAGCAGTATACAATCTTTGTATTACTTATTGTTTTATACTAGCAATATAGCCCGGCGTTGCTCGGGTGTAATAAAAGCTTTAAAATTAATCCATGGTCCTGGAGCTCAGACTCTTTGGACGTTGGCACGAAAGAGAAAAAAGCAATAGTTGTTTCCAGTTTAAGCGAAACCTTATACTGAAAGAAAAATAAATGGATGTAAGTCAAATTTTGATTTTCTGGTATCGATATCCAATAAGTTTTTTCGTCGTAAACTGAATTTTTATGGCTAAATAAGTCCTCTGAGCAAATGCTTTCATGGCTGAGACTAAGAACTACAATTATACCTACTTAGAGGCAAACCCGGAGCAAAAACTAAAATAAAAGGGCTGAAACAAATACAGACATACAGGCAGGTAAACAGACACACACACAAACGTCTTGCCTCATATATATATATATATATATATATATATATATATATATATATAATCGATTTTCTGCACTATTGTAACTACTGCAATCTTGAAACTTCTGAATATCGTTTCTTATGTCTTTGTCTATGAGTGTATCAAATTTGATTAAAATCGGACCACTCCTTCTATGACCCGATTTTTTCGATCTTCAATATTTATCGGGGTTACCTCGACACAAAACCTAGCTAAGAACACTCACAGACGCTTCTACTACAACAGTGTAAATTTTCAAGAAAATCGGTTCATCCGTTTCGGAGTCTATAGGTAACGGACACACACACACGCAGACAGACGCACACAGACAAAGTTCTATTTATAAATAAGTTTAGATATTTAACATAATATGAGACGAAGTTAGTCTTAATAAAAATGTTTGTGCGAGAAATACATGGAGTTGATATATGACTGAATTTGTGCTCAACAAACGTCAGCTGAACCTACTGCAAATGCTGATTGTCGTTTCCTCGTACAAATTAATGCAAAACAATGTGATTCGTATGAAAATTTACCCATTCTTCCTGCTTTGAATTTAAAAAATCCATTTACAGTATTGATTCGTATATTAAATGAACGATGTACAGACACAGTTTTAGAGGCTCCACTTCGTTGTCAAATTCGTCCTGTTGACATTAAAAACTCCCGCAAAACATTGTTGATTTATCTAAAATATAATGATGGATTATGACATAGCTCTAATTCACATTTACACGCATTGTATTAAATTTCAATTTCTCTAGTTGAATTGTTCAGCTAGATTACAATATGATCAACTATTGTACATAATTAGGTTAGAATAAAATGTGTAATTTATTTGAATACTATCTATGGAAAATTTAGAACTAGTAGGCAAAGCTGTGATACGGGGTAGGGAGGCGTATTATAGATTCGGTTGGTGTCCACGAAATCTTTGCACCGGCCTTGCTTGTCATGCTCTATCTTTACAAATGCGAGATGCGAGCGAAAATGTCATATCTGGGCTAGATCTTCCCAGTCCTCATTCACCTTTAGAGTTCAAAAGTTTTTACATGGCCTTGGAGGAGATTAACTACATTCCTCCCTACAACTGTTTTCCAACAGACGAAACTTTGCTATCGTTTCACTACTCTATTCCTATTTTCATGGCAGTTGTTCGAGTGAATTACATCCCTTGGTTCCACCAGTTTAGACCATCACGTCTGTTGTGAATGTTCGTCGCCAATTTGTTGTATAGCTGCGGCGAAATTTGCCACAAAATGCAATGACCGGTTTGTGCCAAAAGTCAGACGGAACAAGAAGGTGGGTTAAAACAGTATATTAGTATAACAAAGGAACAGATATTCAGAGAAGTGCTAATAAATACTAATATAGAAATAAGTAAGTCCGAAGGTATTATTACGCTGCCTGACTAGTAGCTGTCGTTAAATGCTGTAGACTGCTCTATCTACCAACTTGACTGCTTGTAACTGCTTTTGTTGATTGACTCCCTGGATGTCACGCAGGTAATACATATGCATCCAGAGGAATAGTCTCTTTCTCGTAGGAGGGTAATATAACAACACCCAAGACACGTTAGGACATGTATAATGAGTCAACTTATCCTCATTAGTTTCATATTGCATTGGTAAGGAAGCAGTTCCACTCAGACGGCATATTTTCCAAGACTATTATATTGTGGAACAGAATACCGATAGGATACTCCCTTGACCACTATAATCTTAACCGCTTCAGCTCGAGGGTCAACCGTTATCTATCCTAAATATCTTCATAATATACACTTTTAACCTCATCTTGAAAGTTCATACAACAACCCAATCAAAACACCCGAGAGGATGCTTCCTTAATCGCTACAATGGTAACCTCTCAAGTCTAGGGTTAACCAATATCTTTCCTATATATCTTCGTAGTTTGCAAGTATTTCTCTATTACTCTATGCTCTTGCAACAACCTGATTTAGTAAAGTTCTAACTTAAGTGGCTCTTGGGACTGGTATTGTGTTAATAATAGTAAAAAATGGCAGATTTGTGGTTGCCAAAGAAAGAAAAGGATTATCAAATATACGAAATACCATGTGATCAAGTCACTGTCGAGCATGAACACGAACCATGCGCCAAAATAGTGCGGCCCATTTTGGTGTAGGGTCAACCAATATCTATCCTAAATATCTTCCTAATATACACTTTTTACCTCCTCCTGGCAGTTCATACAACAACCTAATTCAGACTCCCGAGAGGATGCTTCCTTGATCGATACAGTATTAATCTGTCAACTCTAGGGTCAACCGTTAGCTATCCTAAATATCCTCATAATATACACTTCTTACCTCCTCCTGCAACAACCTAATTCAAACACCCAAGAGAATGCCTCCCCATTCGCGACAATATTAACCTCTTCAAGTTTAGGGTTTTTCTTATATATCTTCGTAGTATGTAAGTATTTCTTCTTCTTCTTCTTCTTCTTCTTCTTGTATGTACCTTGGCCTTTCGGGTGGTAGGCGATCATGTCTTTCAACATTTTCCTATTCCTAGTGGTTCTTAGCACACTTTCTCCTATAATACCAAGCAACCCTCGTTCTGTCATCCACCTGCTCAGACCCTTCAAATATGTTATCCGCTGCTTTCCTCTGTCTCTTTGTCCCCTTATCTGGCCTGTTAATAACAGGTTTTCCTACCCCTCCTTCCTCATTGTATGTCCCAGGAACCTTTGTTGTCTTTTCCTCATAGTCAATATTAATTTCCTTTTCGTTTCCACCCTTTCCAAATCTTCATCATTGCGTACATGCTCGATTCATAATATCTGCAGCATTCTCTGTAGAACCATATTTCAGTTGCTTTAAATTTTTCCTTCATCTTTGATGATATTCACTGACGATACTATCAGGAGTCATTTTTCAAAGTTACAGACAAGAAAAAGATTAGCAGTATACAATCTTTGTATTACTTATTGTTTTATACTAGCAATATAGCCCGGCGTTGCTCGGGTGTAATAAAAGCTTTAAAATTAATCCATGGTCCTGGAGCTCAGACTCTTTGGACGTTGGCACGAAAGAGAAAAAAGCAATAGTTGTTTCCAGTTTAAGCGAAACCTTATACTGAAAGAAAAATGAATGGATGTAAGTCAAATTTTGATTTTCTGGTATCGATATCCAATAAGTTTTTTCGTCGTAAACTGAATTTTTATGGCTAAATAAGTCCTCTGAGCAAATGCTATCATGGCTGAGACTAAGAACTACAATTATACCTACTTAGAGGCAAACCCGGAGCAAAAACTAAAATAAAAGGGCTGAAACAAATACAGACATACAGGCAGGTAAACAGACACACACACAAATGTCTTGCCTCATATATATATATAATCGATTTTCTGCACTATTGTAAGTACTGCAATCTTGAAACTTCTGAATATCGTTTATGTCTTTGTCTATGAGTGTATCAAATTTGATTAAAATCGGACCACTCCTTCTATGACCCGATTTTTTCGATCTTCAATATTTATCGGGGTTACCTCGACACAAAACCTAGCTAAGAACACTCACAGACGCTTCTACTACAACAGTGTAAATTTTCAAGAAAATCGGTTCATCCGTTTCGGAGTCTATAGGTAACGGACACACACACACACGCAGACAGACGCACACAGACAAAGTTCTATTTATAAATAAGTTTAGATATTTAACATAATATGAGACGAAGTTAGTCTTAATAAAAATGTTTGTGCGAGAAATACATGGAGTTGATATATGACTGAATTTGTGCTCAACAAACGTCAGCTGAACCTACTGCAAATGCTGATTGTCGTTTCCTCGTACAAATTAATGCAAAACAATGTGATTCGTATGAAAATTTGCCCATTCTTCCTGCTTTGAATTTAAAAATTCCATTTACAGTATTGATTCGTATATTAAATGAACTATGTACAGACACAGTTTTAGAGGCTCCACTTCGTTGTCAAATTCGTACTGTTGACATTAAAAAATCCCGCAAAACATTGTTGATTTATCTAAGATAGAATGATTTGTTATAACATGTCTGTAATTTGAACTAGCATAAATTGTATTTATTTTCATGTTTTCTAGTTTAACTGTTCATTTATATTGCATATGACTCATTACTGTACATAATTAGATTACGATAAAATTTGGATTTTTTTATGTGAATACTGCATCATGAAAATTTGGATGTCGTAAGTAGAGTGGAGTCCTGTATAATTGATTCGGGGTGAATGTGTTAGGCTTAGTTCGTGAATTTTTTTTTTGTTTTTTTTTTGTTTTTTTTGTTTTTTGTTTCTTTGTTTTGTTTTTGTTTTTTTGTTGATGTTAAATCTCTAATAATAATAATAATAATAATAATAATTTTTATTTTTATAAGAAGAATTATGGCAATTAATAGCCTTGTCATCCCAGTAGTCCAATATAGTTTCAACATCTTGAACTGGACTCTAAACGACATCAGACGAATGGATTCTAAGACAAGAAAGCTTCTTTCTAAGCATAAGATGCATCAGCCAAACGTTGATGTAGACCGTCTATACATATCCCGTAAAGAAGGTGGAAGAGATCTTATTCAGTTAGAATTGTCATACAAGACAACAACTATTAGCTTACTAACATACAAAGAAACAAGGAAGGACTGGAGGAACCAATGAGTTAAACTGTAGAGGTAAGAAAATGCTGCAGGCAGGATTAATGCTTATAATGCTGGAAAAAGGATTACTTGTTTATAGTATGTGCATGTTCGAATCACGTCGGGGCATACCAATTTATAGTGGTAAGTAAATGCTGCAGGCAGGATTAATGCTTTCTATTTGGGAGCGTGTAAGGAAGGAATGTCTTTGTTGTATTCGCTCCCGAGGACAGTAAGTAGTTTTGAGGCAGTGAAGAAGGTAAAGAGGTAAGGGAGGCGAGCGTAGTAAGCCACTTGACTTTCGGGCAAGGGGGCTACTAATTTCTCTCGTCGGTCTGCCTGGCGATGCTTTCTGTATCCGCTTTTTATATCTTCTTTTTGGATCATAGCAGCTCATTTGGGATTTCACACTTGTATTTGGTTCTGGGCTTCCCATTGGCTGATAAATAAAATTCGCGTAGGCTTGCGAACTGGAAATTTAATATTTAATTAATTTTTAGTTTTCACCGGAATATCTGCGCGGAGCCGGCGGCACAGCGACGACTTTTGGTCATTTTCTTTTTGGTCGTGAAAGCGCAAACACCCGGTCCATCGCTTTTGCTCGGTATCACCACAAAACAACATGAAAACAGAAAGAAAAATATTCAATAATGAAAGAAGATTTAAATTTAGCAGATTCTGTAGAAAAGCAAAAGAGAAGCCAAGAACCAACTATTGCAGCAAAAAATATGAAAAAGAAAGCCAAGGATAAAGTTCTTGAACAGATAAAAATAACGCTGGCAAGACAAACCTTTGCATGGCCAATATACAGAACTTGCTAATAAATCCAATGTTGATAGAGTTAATACTCATCGTTGGTTACGTGCATCTAGATTAAAGTCTGAGACTGAAGGCTTTATTTTTGCAGCGGAAGACCAAAGTCTTTTCACTAGAAACTTTCAGGCAAATATTATACATAATAATGGATCCAAAATGCAGGTTTTGTGATTACCCAGAAACAATAGACCATCTAATCTCAGGATGTTCTGTACTTGCCCCAAATGACTATAAAAATCGTCACGATAGAGTGGGGCAATATTTACATTGGACAATGTGCAAACACTATGGAAAATATGGAAACAAACGCTGGTATAAACATCACCCAGCACCGGTTACATAAATAGATGTCAACATTCTATGGGATTACACCATCTACACAGACAGAAAAAATGAAGTAAATAGGCCAGACATTATTGTTAAAAACCAGAAAGAAAAATCTTGCCTATTAATTGATATGGCTTGTCCAGCGGATTGTAACATAGCAACCAAGGAATTCGAAAAACTGTCAAAATATAAAGACCTGGAAATTGAAATAGAAAAAATGTGGAAATTGAAAACAAGAATCGTGCCAGTGATAGTAGGTGTACTTGGAATGATAAAACATGGAACAAAACAACACATTGAAAGAATCCCTGGAAACCCCAGCTTAAGAGATATACGAAAAACTGTCTTGTTAAGTACAGCCCACACACAAAGGAGAACTTTGTCTATGTAACGCTAGGGATGATAGGGAAGATAGAAAAACATGAAATGGAGCCATAGCAACATGCCACGACCTGCCTTAGGTCTCCCCGCAGACTTGGTTGGTAGTGAGACCAAAGCAGAAATCGAAATATGATGAAAAATGACATAATAATAATAATAAATATTTAAAAAAAAACACTATTAAATTCACTAAGTATTTTTCCTAATGTTGAATGTGTCAAAATTTTGGACAAGAAAAATCTGAAGTTGACATTAAAAAAATCCCGCAAAATATTGTTGATTGATCTAAGATAAAATGATGGATTATGACATAGCCCTAATTTGCATTTACACGTATTGAATTAATTTTCAATTTTTCTAGTTGAATTGTTCAGCTAGATTACAATAGGATCCAGTATTGTACATTATTAGGTTAGAATAAAATGTGTAATTTTTTTTAATCATTTCACCCCGAGCAAGGCAGAAATGCCACTGATGTGCAGGGGGGGTACATAACTGTAAAAAAAAAAAAATAGAAAAGAGTGAGGAGTACAAACTAGTTAGAAAGGAGCAATAGAAAGCTGAGAATGCAGGTGCGATGACAGATACATAGGTGGAGAGAAAGGGAAGGTTATATGGGGGTGGGGAGAGAGCTAGAGTCCAGTGGTTAGTAGATGAGTATTGACTTTGCATTTACATTTCTGGAGATTGTAGCCGTCAGGAAAGCAAGTATATGGGAACGAGTTCCACAGGCGGGGAGTGCGAGAGAAGAAGCTGCAGGAGTAGAATTGTCGTCTGCATTTGGCTAACCTGATTGTGAATGGGTGGGACCCAGTTGCCAGTCTGGTTGCACGAGTAAACACCTGTTGAGGAGGCATCAGTGACTTAAGTTCGTCCGAGCAGAAGCCATGAAAGTATTTATAGAACAGACAAAGGGAGGTCACATTTCGACGGTGGGGAAGTGGCTGCAGTCGAGCCGCCAGATCAGTACGTATCACATTACAGACTCTCCTTTGGAGCCTGTCGAGAACACTGAGGAGAACGACAGGGGCGCCTGACCATAAATGGCAGCAGTACTCTATGCACGGACGGATGGTTGACTTGTATATATGCAGGATGGATTCAGGCGGAAAAAACATCCTGGATCGGCATAGTGACCCAACCTTCTTAGCAGTAGATTTTGCTATGGATTCAATATAGTGGTTCCATTTGAGGTCTGAGGAGAGGGTAAGGCCGAGGAGGCGCAGTGTATTGCTCTCAGGGAGGATCACTTGGTCCATGCTTATGGGAGGCAGGAGAGGTTGCCTGTAATGGTTGACAGACAACAGCTTGGTCTTGGACGAATTGAAGTTGACAAGCCACTTCTTGCCCCAGTTCACCACAGAGTGTAGATCCCGTTCAAGGTCAGCAGCGAGGTTATGTCTGTCCGCCACGACAGGTTTCTTACTGGTGCGGGAGTATATTGTTGTGTCAGCTGCGTAGATGCCTATTTGAATACTAACTATGGAAAATTTAGATCTACTAGGTAAAGCTGTGATACGGGGTAGGGAGGCGTATTATAGATTCGGTTGGTGTCCACGAAATCTTTGCACCGGCCTTGCTTGTCATGCTCTATCTTTACAAGTGTGAGATGCGACCAAAAATGTCATATCTGGGCTAGATCTTCCTAGTCCTCATTCACCTTTAGAGTTCAAAAGTTTTTACATGGCCTTGGAGGAGATTAACTACATTCCTCCCTACAACTTCTTTCCCAGAGACGAAATTTTGCTATCATTTCACTATTTTATTCCTATTTACATGGCTGTTGTTCGAGTGAATTACATTCCTTGGTTCCACCAGTTTAGACCATCACGTCTGTTGTGAATGTTCGTCGCCAATTTGTTGTATAGCTGCGGCGAAATTTGCCACAAAATGCAATGACCGGTTTGTGCCAAAAGTCAGACGGAACAAGAAGGTGGGTTAAAACAGTATATTAGTATAACAAAGGAACAGATATTCAGAGAAGTGCTAATAAATACTAATATAGAAATAAGTAAGTCCGAAGGTATTATTACGCTGCCTGACTAGTAGTTGTCGTTAAATGCTGTAGACTGCTCTATCTACCAACTTGACTGCTTGTAACTGCTTTTGTTGATTGACTCCCTGGATGTCACGCAGGTAATACATATGCATCCAAAGGAATAGTCTATTTCTCGTAGGAAAGTTCCATAACAACATCCAAGACACGTTAGGACATGTACAATTAGTCGACTTATCCTCAGTCATTTCATATTGCATTAGTGAGGAAGAAGTTTCACTCTGACGGCTTCTTTCCCAAGACAGTTATAATGTGGAACAGACTACCGATAGAATACTTCCTTGATCAGTATAATCTTAACCGCTTGAGGTCTAGGGTCAACCGTAATCTATCCTAAATATACACTTATTACCTCCTCCTGTAGGTTCATACAACAACCTAATTCAAACTCCCGAGAGGATGCCTTTCCATTCGCGACAATATTAACCTCTTCAAGTTTAGGGTATTTCTTATATATCTTCATAGTATGTATTTCTTCTTTTTCTTCTTCTATGTATCTTGTCCTTTCAGGTTGTAGGCGATCATGGCTATCCACGTCTTTCTATCCCTAGTGGCTCTTAGCACACTTTCTCCTGTAACACCATGCAACCCTCGTTCTGTCATCCACCTGCTCAGACCCTTCAAATATGTTATCCACTGCTTTCTTCTGTCTCTTTTCCCCTCTATCTGGCCTGTTAGTATCAGGTTTTCCAACCCCTCATTCCTCATTGTATGTCCCAGGAACTTTTGTTGTCTTTTCCTCATAGTCAATATTAATTTCCTTTTCGTTTGTATCGTTTCCAACACCTCATCATACTCGGTCCATAATATCCGCAGCATCCTTCTGTCGAACCACATTTCAGTTGCGTCAAGTTTTTTGATGATATTCACTGACTATATTTTCAAGATTGATTTTTCAAAGGTATGCAAAAGTATGGCAGTATACAATCTTTATTTCTTTTTATTATATATATTTAACATAATATGAGACGAAGTTAGTCTTAATAAAAATGTTTGTGCGTGAAATACATGGAGTTGATATATGACTGAATTTGTGCTCAACAAACGTCAGCTGAACCTACTGCAAATGCTGATTGTCGTTTCCTCGTACAAATTAATGCAAAACAATGTGATTCATATGAAAAATTACCCTTTCTTCCTGCTTTGAATTTAAAAAATCCATTTACAGTATTGATTCGTATATTAAATGAACGATGTACAGACAGTTTTAGTCTAGAGGCTCTACTTCGTTGTCAATAGCTACGTGGCGAAGATAATATTCCAACTGGCCGTTAAGAAATCGAACTCTGAATATAAATCCTTTTGGTTTCGTACAGGCATTGGTAGTTGATGTATGGATAGTCATTCAAATACCACGGTGTCAAAGGTCGTAAAATATATTTTTTAGCTTTTGGGAATAGCAAAAACAGTGAATGATCAACCATTCGCCCGTGCTATGAATACTGCCGTCATATCTGGTTGAATACTGCTGCCATATCTAGTCGGGTGCTCCTGCTATCCACCTAGGACAAGAATCCACTAGAGAATCTGCAATGTGATCGATCCCGACTTGGCAGCTCAGATACTGTCACTTTCTCACCGGTGCAATGTGGCTTCCCTCTGTCTCTTCAACAAATACTTTCACTGCTTCTGCTCCGATGAACTTAGCTCATTGGTGTCCCCTATATATGAATTTACCGGAGCCACAAGACTAGCAACTAGGTCCCACCCTTTTACTGCGAAACCAATAAAAATGTAAACGCAAATTCTACTCAAGTAGCTTCTTTTCTCGCACTTCTCGCCTGTGAAATTCCCTCCCGTTTATTTTCTTCTCCGACAGCTACAATCAAGAATTTAAATGTAAAGTCAATAGTCATCTCCTATCTTACTAACTTGCATCCTCTCTCATGCTCCTTTCTCCATCCACTCCACTCTCATCAGTGTTCTCATCCTTCTCTTAGTCACTTTCTGACATCCCCTATAACCTGTCACTCTTTACCATAACTTTTCTTCTATGTAACCCTCTGCAGACCAGTAGCAGTAAACCGTCTTGCTAGGAGCGATATTTAAAATATATATATATATAAATATATATATATATATATATATATATATATACCATCAAATAGGATACTACAGATATGTGTTTGTTAGGTACATTTCTAAAAAAAAAATAAAATAAAATAAAGCTTAAAAAAACTAATTTTAAATGTCCTGTTTGAACATTATTTACATTATTCGGACTGTTGTCCTAATCTTTATTGCCATGTTTACGACGTTTCGGCTTTTGTACAATCCGGCCTTCTTCAGGTGTTAAGAGTGTTGAACAGAACCCTTTATTTCAATCGTTGGGGTATATTATTCTCATTCCATGTACGATGCTATTCCCGGATATCCTGTAGTTATCTCCCTTTAAGTCAACTCTCTAAGTTATTTGTTCAGCACAGATGTAGTCAGGTATTGAACTCACAACATTTAGGGTCAAGTCACTGGAACTAACCAACGCCTATCTTTACTGGGCCATGCGATCATCAGTGTATAAATCTTGAGACTTATAAACCTAATGTCCCAGTAACCATTTTTTACGAGAGCTCATATTGCAATCTTTGAAACTAATGATTTTCTCTGTCACTCCGTATTACTGGTTCCCAAATTTTAATTTCTATGCTTAACCGGCCTAGGAGACTTTTGTGGCCTAGCATATGTGCTGAATCCTTAAGTTTACGTAGATTTCAGTGGTGTTCTCTACCAATTATTTCATCTTCATCCCATAGGGGGCGGTGATACCCTTTCCCTCTGCATATGTGGTCAGCTGATTTTTCTTAATCACGAAAATGTGAACAGAGTGATGTGCGAACTGATTGATGACAGCAAGATGTCAGATAACAGACGTGCTCCTTATCTAATAAAATAATGTCATAGTTTTATTGTATTTTTATATTTTGCAGATTTTCAGCAAAACGGCCAACTGAATGGAAAAAAAAAATGATTTCCATTCCTCAAAGTGACTCGCGTTTAACAAAATTTAATTTCTTTAAATTTCATGAATTTACGTAGAAAAGAAGATTAAAGATATAAACAAAAATATTTTACCACGATTTTCTAAAGATAATAATTTTTTAAAAATCCTTAATTTCATTTGTATATTAGTCCTAGAAGTTTCATTAAAATCCGACAATTATTTGATTTTTGCAAGAATTTTTAAATTAATGTGTTTTTGACTAGAAAAAAATTGCGTAATTACATAGTAAACTCTGGTAGCGATTTGGTTACCCGCTGACAAAAAGAAAAAAAAAAAAGAGATTTTTATCAAAATTTCGAACGTGTTAGAAAGGATTACGATAAATTAAAAAATAATGACATTAACAGTTTGATGGAAAACTTTGTTTTTATTAAGTTTGGGACATTTTTCTTCATACTATGCGATTTTTTCTTCAGCGAATTATTGGAAGTGCCTATAATAGTATAAAGTTAATCCGTTAAAAAAATGATAATTTTACGAGTTTAAATAAAGATTTTAGATATAAAAATCTCTAAAATCTTTATTTAATAGAACAAAAATGAAAACAAGCTCACTTCGCCAGGTTTGATTAGCTAATCTGATGGATGCTGAGAAAAGAAAAATTAAAAGACTTTTTAAAAATCCAGTAACTGTCCCAAACATTTATCTTAAAGAAACGTAGGGATACCAGAATAAAGCAGGTACAAAAATCTAAATACCCGGGAAGCGTTATAACAGAAGACGGAAAGTGCGACACAGAGATCCGAAGGCGAATTGGCATGGCGAAGGAAGCATTCCAGAAGTTGAGCAAGGTATTAAGAAACAGGACGATTTCGCTAGAAATAAAGAAGAGAGTGCTGTATTGCTACGTGCTGTTCGTCCTTCAATGTGGCATTACCATCAATACCATCAAAGATGAAGGAAAAACTTGAAGCAACTGAAATGTGGTTCTACAGAAGGATGCTGCGAATATCATGGATCGAGCATGTGAGCAATGATGAGGTCTTGGAAATGATGGAAACGAAAAGGAAATTAATACTGAGCATCAGGAAGAGACAGCTGAAGTTCCTGGGACACGCAATGAGGAAGGAGGGCTTGGAGAATCTGATACTAACAGGGCAGATAGAGGGAAAAAGAGACAGGGGAAAGCAACGGATAACATATTTGAAGGACCTAATCAGGTGGATGACGGAACGAGGATTGCATGGTGTAACAAGAGAAGGCGTGCTCAGAGCAACCAAAAACGTGGAAAGCCATGATCGCCTACGTCCTGAAGGGACAAGGCACATAGAAGAAGTAAAGTTGTGAATTAAGCTGTGACTTATTATTGTGAATATTATATTTAATCTTGTTTTTTTTTTCTTGTATGTGCCGTGTCTCTTCAGGACTTAGGCGATCATGACCTTCCACATCTCCTTATCTCTAGTGGTTTTTCTGTTTCCCCATCCAAACACCGCCCTACCATCCACTTGCTCTAATGTAACGCACTGCTTTCCGCTGTCTCTCTTTTCCTCTATCTGTGAGTATCAGATTCTCCAGGCCCTCTTTCCTCATTATAGATTAGCAACTAGATCCCACCCTTTTACAGTGAAACCGATAAAATGTAACCGCAACTTCTACTCCAACAGTTTCTTTTCTCGTACTTCCCATCTCTGGAATTCCCTTCCACATGACTGCTTCCCCGACGGCTACAATCTCCAGGAGTTTAAATGTAAGGTCAATAGACACCTCCTAACACACTAACTCGCTTCCATTCTTTGAAACACTCTTCCCATCCTCCCAACTACCTATCACCCCCTTTCTGACATTTCCTATATCTAACCACTCTTTCTATTTACCTTCCCCTATGTAGCTCCAAGCGCAATAGTGGCAGTGGAATGCCTTGCTTGGGGTGAAACGATTAAAAAAAAAAAATAAATAAAAATATGTCCCAAGAACTTTAGCTGTCTTTTGCTGATGTTAAGTATTAGTTCCATTTTCGTTTCCATCCTCTAACAAAATATCATCGTTGCTCACATGTTCGGTCCATGGTATCCTCAGCATCCTTCTGTTGAGCCACATTTCGGTTTCTTTAAGTCTCTCTTTCATTTTTGATGATATTGTCTAGTATTCACTGCCATATTGAAGAAGAGACATCACATAGCAATCCAGTTCTCTCTGCGAAATTTTCCTGTCTCTTAATACTCTCCTCAGCTTCTGGAATGCATCCTTGCAGAATAAAAGATGTAACAGTTTTAAAATTAAAAAAATAAATTATTCGAAAATGACATTGCACTTTACATTTTTCTATTCTTCATCTATATTTTCTATCTAGTTTATCAGCTACGACCAAGAAAACAAGAAAAAGAAAGACATTTCCCATTCCAGAGAAATTTTAAAATAATAATAAAAAAAGAGATTTTGAAAGTACCTCATGAAGGGGGGATGGGTTGTGAGGAAATGATTTTCTTATCTACTATATTTGAATATGAGCTTACTTTGTCAACCAGATTGAACCTGTTGTGCAACAGCTGTCAATTCGGCCAGTAAACTATCTCTACTCAAGATGGTTTAAATATAACATGCTAGTAAGAAAACAATCAAGTGCTACTCACACTCTTATATAAATAGACCCATAGCGTTCGTGTGACTTTCTTCAGCAACTGACTGATGGCGATTTTGTATTATTTGTTAAAAATAATTATTCCAACTGTTATTGAAGCGACATTTGTTTTCTCGTTCTTTTGTTCATTTAGTGAGATAAATTTCAGTCTTTCCTTTTCACTCAAGACTATATTTATGTTGAAGGAAAGCAGTTTATCAGGAATTAGAATGAAGTATTTATCAACTTGCTACAGAAACATTTGCAACAAGTTTTGCATAGCAGATGAGGACATTAAACACAGAATAGAATTTGCTAGGGGTAGTTTCGCACAGTACTGAAAAGATGCCAGGTGAACAAAATATTAATTTAAAAATATTCATAACTCATTTAGTATAGGAGATAATGAAATTGAACAGAGAATAGGGTGCGGCATGTTTGTCCAACTCTACAAGAATATACGAGACGAAACCAGAGTCCTATTTGTGGTGGTTGGCATAGAATGTTGGTTTTGAGATTCAAAATGAACAAACACTGAGCGTAGTTCGCAATAACTTGGAACAGTGAGAGAGACAGTGATATATGAGAGAGAAACAAAAGAGACTCTCCTTCTTTTAAAGCAGTAATCCTGATTACTTTTTTGGGGGGAGGGATTAGAATAGTTCACGACCCTGTTCTGTTTTCTGGCGAAAATCCGATGTTGGAGCTCTCTTTTTCTGGGTTTATATTGACGTCAGCAATTGGTCGGAGATTGTAGTGAGTGACTGTAGGATTGTGTTTTGCACTGGTACAGGATATTTGAGCTTTTGTTTTACTTATTCAAATATCTGGATTAAGAAAATGTTAAACTCGTTTTCTAGCATTTACAGTATAAAGTCTTATTTAGGCACTCACCATGAGGTCTGTAAAAATTCACTAGATTTACTCCAACAGTTTTTAGAATCAGTGGAGTTCTTTATCTTAGCATGTAAACAAGTTCATTTGTGCCATCGGAAGAATGTTATTTACTCCACAACTACCTCTTTTGATATTTTTTATTTTTAGTAGGTCTTTTATTTTATTCATTAATATTCAAAATTTAAAAATTAAAAGCAACCTTCTTCTTCACTTTTACAAAAATTCACAATGACGTAACGGACAGTCGTCTCCAAGATGTAACCTTCTACATCTTAAACATGAATTAATTCTTTTTGCAGATTTTTCTTTTGCTTTTATGTATGCACATTTCTTTTTCTCGTTTTCTTCGGCATCACGCCTTGGATTTAAGGTTCTCTTACATTCATCCGATATTTTCTGTAGGTTTATTGTTCTCTTCAAGTTTTTATCAGAATTCTCTCCTTTACTTTGGTCTTTTTTCACTGTGAACTTTTGAACGAAAATTAACCCTTTAAACATATCCAGACCAAGTTCGTTTAGTCTGAATCTTTCACTAGCCTTGTTGATGATTTTTGTCAAAATATTCATTGTTTCTTCAAATCCCATCTGTCCTGTTTATTTTTTGGTAGTACAAAATTACAGTATTTTTCATGTTCTACTGGTGCTAAATTTATCGACAAAAGTCTTGTTTTTTTTTTCTGTTCTTCCCAGTCACAGCATTTTTCTCTTTAAATTTTCCTGATTTTTCCAGGAGTACGAAATTACAGTATTTTTCATGTTCTACTGGTGCTAACTTTCTCAACAAAAGTCTTGTTTTTTTTTTCTGTTCTTCCCAGTCACGGAAATTTTCTCTTTAAATTTTCCTGATTTTTCCAGGAGTACGAAATTACAGTATTTTTCATGTTTTACTGGTGCTAACTTTCTAAACAAAAATCTTGTTTTCTTTTCTTTTCTTCCCAGTCACAGCATTTTTCTCTTTAAATTTTCCTGATTTTTCCAGGAGTACGAAATTACAGTATTTTTCATGTTCTACTGGTGCTAACTTTCTCAACAAAAGTCTTGTTTTTTTTCTTTTCTTCCCAGTCACAGCATTTTTCTCTTTAAATTTTCCTGATTTTTCCAGGAGTACGAAATTACAGTATTTTTCATGTTCTACTGGTGATAACTTTCTCAACAAAAGTCTTGTTTCTTTTTTTCTGTTCTTCCCAGTCACAGCATTCTTCTCTTTAAATTTTCCTGATTTTTCCAGGAGTACGAAATTACAGTATTTTTCATGTTCTACTGGTGCTAACTTTCTCAACAAAAGCCTTGTTTTTTTTCCTTTTCTTCCCAATCACAGCATTTTTCTATTTAAATTTTCCTGATTTTTCCAGGAGTACGAAATTACAGTATTTTTCATGTGTTACCAATGCTAACTTTCTTAACAAACTCTAGTCTTCCTAGTCGCTACCTTCTTCTCTTAAAAAAATAAGCAGAAAAGTCATGTCCACTGTGTAAATAGTATCTAAATTCAGATATGGCATTTACCACAGCTCAAAGAGTAAAAGAACTTGTAGAAATTTTTGTTTTCCTCCATATTATTTCAATTAGTAGACTGACTCCAATAGAATTTTTCTAGACTCAGTAGAGTTCTTTATTTAAGTGTCTATACAATTTCATTTGTGTTGCTGGTGGTGCGTTATTTAATCCACAACAGAAACAGAGTAATCTGATTGACTTACTCTTAAGAATGCTGGTGTTATGGTTAATGAGGTGTTAAGGAGATAATAAGTAGGTGATATTTTTCCGGAGATTTTTCTTTGAACTTTGTGAACTGATACTACAGAATTGCAAACAAAACAATGTAACAAATCCCAAACCAAAGTCTTCCAACACAAAGCATGGTTGCAGTAACTAAAATGGATAGTGAAAACAATGACATAACACAATTCCTGGTCACGGCACCAAATAAATATATTTTATATACCAAACTGTATATGGTATATACTGCTTCAGCTGCTGCTGGAACAAGAATCATCTTGACAGATAAATGACAAACACAGAACAATGAGTAAATAAAAATATAATCTTATATTTTTATTATCTTTGGTGACGGTTGTGTGTAGGATGGTAATCAGAGGGCATGATACATATACACGGGAATTGTCAGGAGTTCTCTTGTCTTCTGCTTTTTGGCTCCGTTCTACCTTTGACTAAAATCACGTCACTCTTAAATGAACTGAAATTCTTTAAATTCTACTTAATTGGATCATCTATGGATAGACACATTTATTAATCATTTTTGCCAATTATTGCCTTTGGGCCAACTGCCTTTGATGTCATCACATTCCATCTGCCATTGTTTATATTTAATGACTTTGAAAACGGCTGCTACAGAATCCCAAATAAAGCAAAAGAAAAAAAAGCCACATCACTTGAAAACTACCAACAGCAGCAATAACTGAAATAGCACATTTTTGAAGAGAAAACAATCATAATCTAAATGTTGACATTCCACACAACATCAAAAGTTTAGGAAAGAAACTCCCATAAATACTAGCAAGAGTGAAAAGAGTTACTGGATTTGAGAAATCTAATTTGTCTATAAATTGTTTTAATAGAAAGATTTCATAAATTTCAACCGACTCTATCGCTGTTTTTCAACATAAGAAATTTGCTAATATTACCTAAAATATATTAATAAAAAAATATTTACAGAATTGTTATTCTACATTATTTCACTTTAAAAAATGAGAATAGTGTCTATAAAAATTGTAAAAAAAATTTAATTATTGTGAAGAGGATAAAAATACCAGAAGTTTGAATAAATAAACAAAACGTGGGTTTAGACTTCAGTATGTGACCTAGTATGTGTCATAAACGTACATAGGGAAAAGAGTTGACACTGATTTCTGGTGGGGAGAAATTGTCCACCCAAAACAAGTGAAAAACTCAGAAAGAGGGATACAAAGAAAAAAATAGCTGGAAGGAAAAAATAAGTTAATCTGAATGAGACTAAAAATAAATTAAATGAAATGAAAATGTGAATCCCTTAGAGAATTGAAAATAAAGACTGGGGCCAGATACTACAATCCAGCCCAAGATTAACAGTCAGTCAATCAGTTAAGTGTCATATGTGATACACACCTGGGCGATCATGTCTCAAAAGAGACATGACTGACTGGGCAGAAGATCGTGCAGTAGGTTGCCATTACTGGTTGCCAGCCAAGGCTATAGAACCAAATCTGTCTTGTTATTTAATCGATAACTAGAGGGAAGAGATAGATTAATACCTTTCCCAAAGGTATTTGCATGTAAGTGAATGCAAAGAATTCAAATAGATTTCAAACTCGGCTCCCCGATTTCTTGTTCTAAGCTGATATCCATTGCACCACAATGCACATTTTTAACAAGCTTAACCTAATTGACACTTCAAAACTAAGAAAAGTTATTCAAGTCTGGCTTCTTTCACACAAATCAAACTTGCCCCATTTAGCCATACATGAAAATCTATTGTCAATCCAATTCAATTTTTAAAAATTTCTGTGTTTTTATTTTTATATTTGAATTGGTGCTATTCTATTTGGTAGGCACTGCCAAAAAATAAAAACAATAGCTAAGGTTTTAAAAAAAATTTTAAAAATGCATAATCTTTTTTGAAGCTTTAATTTTAATTAAATTTAATATTCACAATAAACAAAATATTTTGACGTGTTTCAACCTGAATTTGAACTGATTGTAATTTTTTTCTCTCCTTACCAGTAAAATCTCTAAATTTGTTCATAGTGACAAATCTGTAAACACAACTAAATTTTCTTTATTAATAAGTCGTTCAAAAATTAAATAGACATTTCTGAAAAGTAATTTTTCACATTAATGCAGCTTTGGTAAATTTACATAATCGAATACAAAGCAGAAGAATTTCTTCAGGAATTATAATATCAATTTTCTGTCCTTGTACAACTCTGTATATTCAAAATTGTATCAAACAAGTATATTGACAATTTTTTTTTTAAATGTGAATGCTGGTGTGACAGCAATCTAAAGTGGCTTGGAAAAAGAAATTGGTGAGTAATTTGAATTCTGTTCAATTTTATTATGTTCAGTTCTCACAAATACCCTTGGATAATGCATTAATCAATCATTTTTCACCCCAGCTAAGGGTTAATAGCACTATTGTACCCATAGCTTGTGGTGGGGAGAAAAAAGTTGTGTTAATAACTTTATCAAGGGAATTAGCCTAATATAAATGCAAGTTTCAGCAGAAATTTGAACCTGGCATGCTGGTTCCATTTTCTGCACCAATAATAATTCCACTACTCATACAATCAGTAAAAGCACTAATTTATATATTATGCTCTACAATATTTATTGTATTGAGCACTTTTTTTAAAAAAGAAGTAAATGACAGGGAACTCAAAATTGTAAAACCTTGTGTCCTCTTTACCTGAATATATATATATATATATATATATATATATATATATATATATATATATATAAAGTAAAGAATACCTAGTGAGCCAGATAGATCTACCTAAGTTTCACCTTTCCCTGATGATCCGTTTAGGTGAAACCTAGGTAGGTCTGTCTGGCTCACTAGGTATTCTGTACTTATTCTGATCTACCTAAGTATTTAGTGCTTTTTGTTAGTTGATTACTCATATTGGGGTGTTTTTCTTTGGGCTACATGCTGACTCGGTCCGAACCCTTTTGACTGATGTTCCTGTAAACAGCTCTTTCTTTTTTAAAACCATTTTTTCCCTTCTTCGTAGATTCGTGGAAGGTTTTTCGACACAAGTATAGTTATAATCTCATTTATATATAATCAAATAATTATAAATTAAAAGTAGATTGTGACATGGAAATGTAAATCATTTTCACAACCAAAATCCAACATTGCCTGATGACGAGATTCTATCTCGAAACATAGAAATTTTTGTGCCGCAATGTACTTTTAATTCATCATTATATGATTATATTATGCTCTACAATATTTATTGTATTGCTCCCTGTTTATAAAAAAATAAATGCCAGGGAACTCAAAATCATAAAACCTTGGGTCCTCTTTACCTGCATTTATATATATATATATATATATATATATATATATACACACACACACACACAAAAATACTGATGAATTAACGTATTTCAAAAATTGATTCATAAACTTCACTTATTCTGAATACCACAATTTATGTTCAATTTTTTAATAATTTTCTGCAAAACCCATTCCTTCCTTTTCTCTGGACAAATCTCATTCATCAAATCTGCAATGTCTTCAGGCATGAACTGCAAAATAAGATGAAAAAAAAAAAAGAAAATTTAAACAGAAGATAACAAAAATTTTTACCTGTCAACAGAGAAGGTTAACATGTGAACATGTCTTTATTTATCAACAAAATGTATCATTAATTCAGCAGAATAAACATTAAGTCAATGGAAAACTTCCTTGTGATCGCATCAATACAAACAACAGAAGATTTAATTCATAAAATGTTACTAGATGTCATCTGTGGCCAACTGAATTAATCCAGAAAATGGTTCAAGATGACAGCTGTTGAGAGACAGGCTCAAAGACTGCTGAATTAGTTATCTTAACATAATAATATACAAAAAGTTAAGCAGGTTCTATGCAAATGTACTGTCAATATGATCAAGTTCTTTCCATAAAAAAATTGAATGCATAAATGTAATCAAATACCAGAATAAAGCAAGCACGAAAATTTAAATACCTAAGAAGTGTTCTAACAGGAGATGGAAAGGGCAACACAGAGATCTGAAGGCAAATTGGCATGGCAAAGGATGCATTCCAGAAGCTGAGTAAAGTACTAACACACAGGAAAATTTCACTAGAAACAAAGAAAAGAGTGCTGGACTGCTATGTGATGTCAGTTCTTCAATACGACAGTGAATGCTGGACAATATCATCGAAAATGAGAACAAAACTGGAAGCAGCGGAAATGTGGTTCTACAGAAGGATGCTGTGGATACCGTAGACTGAGCATGCAAGCAACGATGAGGTGTTGGAAAGAATAGTAACAAAGAGGAAATTAATACTGAGCATCAGGAAGAGACAACTGAAGTTCCTGGGACACGCAATGAGGAAGGAGAGCCTGGAGAACCTGATACTGACTGGCCAGATAGAAGGAAAGAGAGAAGAGGAAGGCAACGGATAACATATTTGCAGGGCCTGATCAGGTGGATGATGGAACGGGGGTTGCCAGGAGTAACAGGAGCAAGCATACTAAGAGCCACAAGGGATAGGGAGACATGGAGAACCATGATCGCCTACGTCCTGAAGGGACAGGGCACATAGAACAAGAAGAAGATGTGGGGATATTGTAGGCTCTTAGTCAGAGCTAGGTTAGAATTTACTGGTCTTATTTCACCACAGAAAACTAAGCAAAAAAGTTTGGTTTCTCAAAAACTACTAATGGTTATTTTTTATGACCAATTTTCATTCATTTATTTCAGATATCTTCTGCCAATTATTTCTGTATACACTTTTTGTACAGAAGATAACAAACAGCTTTTTAATAATCTATATACATGTTAATGCAGTACATTCAGATCCTCATAAATTCTGTGATATTAAAAGGCATGAGCCCCCCTATTCACAAGATTTCTTTTTGCTATTTGCATATCAATTGGGATTCATTTTTCAATGAGCCTTACAGTGAAATCTTTAATCTTCCTGAGAATTGTGACCTTGAAACTTTTTTCTTGGGTGAAAGTCAGCATCAAGGCTTCTGTGCCTTCTTACAAATATCAGATAAAACCACATACTTCTCCTTGGTTCACAAGTAGTCTGTTCATCTGCTGTAGTTTGCAAGAATCACTTTTTTTCCCACTATACTGATGACACCTTACTCTATCCACTCATAATAAGTGCAAACGAGTTTTCAGAGAGGTTAAGTCATTATTCATTGAAAAAGTTTGAGTTTCGTTTCACGGCATATTAACCTCTGTGGGCTACTTAATGCTAAAAAAGGTGGGGGTTTTAAGGTACTTTTTTTAATGTTCAGTTTTAGTGAGAAAATTGATTTAGTAAGATTTTGACAAAAATTTTTTTTATTTTAAATGTCTCCTAGTTTCGTATTCGAAAATGTATTGCTGAAACAGTGTGAGTATGGCAGTAATGATGAAGACAACAGTCGAAACGATGTAAGTTATGCTCTCTATTAATCATCTTAAAATCATTTGCTTTCCATCAGAGCATGGCTGATGTTAACTTCCAGGAGAGAAACTCACAGTGCCTTCTGGGTCATATGTTTTTTCACTGACATGAAGTGGAATGAACATGAATCAATTGCTAAGTTTACTGTTGTGTTGTGCTAGACAATTTTTCTTGCTAGAATCTATCACATTTATAAATCTACCATTCATCTATACACTGAAAATTCCTGCTACATCTGGTCTTGTATTTCTTTTTTATTGTATCGCCAAGGTTGATACGATACACAGAGAAAGTGTGCTGCAGTATTATTCAGCACAATATCTGGTGCTAATCTGCTCCGATGAACTTAGATCACTGGTGCCCCCTAGGTATGAATTTGCACGAGATACTAGATTAGCAACTAGGTTCCACTATCACCCTCCTTCTGACATTTCCTATATCTAACCTCTCTTTCTCTTCACCATCCCCTATGTAACACCCCGCGCAATAGTGGCAGTGGAATGCCTTGCTTGGCGTGAAATGATTAAAAAAAAAAACGGATATACACAGAACAGTACAATAGTTACAGTAACAGACAAGACAGAACTTACAACACAGAGACGAGGGGTTTAGATCACAATAGTCACTGAAGTAATCAATGGAATGACTATATTGAATCCATTGCCAAATCCGCTGCTATGAAAGTCGGCTCTCTGTGCAGGGCCTGGAAGTTTTTCTCGCCTGAATCTATCCTGCACATATATAAATCTACCATCCGCCCATGTATTGAATACTGCTGCCACATCTGGTCAGGTGACCCTGCTACTCACCTTGGGCTTCTTGACAAAATACAAAGGAGAATCTGTAACGTGGTTGATATTGACTTGGCAGACCGGCTGCAACCACTCTCTCAGTGGCGTGATGTGGCTTACCTGTGCCTCTTCTACAAATACTTTCATGACTTCTGCTCCGATGAACTTAGATCATTGGTGCCGCCTAGGTACGAATTTACATGAGATACTAGATTAGCAACCCTTTTACAGTTAAACAGATAAGATGTAACCGCAATTTCTACTCCAACAGCTTCTTTTCTCGTGCTTCATGCCTGTGGAATTCCCTTCCACATGTCTGCTTTCCCGACAGCTACAATCTCCAGGTGTTTAAATGTAGGGTCAATAGACACCTCCTATCACACTAACTTTCAACTATTCTCCCAACACACTCAACATCTACCCAACCCTCATTCTCGGTATCCTTACCCGCCTATCACCCTCCTTCTGACATTCCATCGCCTTGGACATCTCTAAAGTGTTCGACAGAGTATAGCATGCCGGCCATCTATGGAAACTGCGAAGATACGGCATAACTGGACTTTTGTTGGACCTAATCCAGTCATTCCTCTCTAACCGCACTCTGAAGGTGGTATTAAACGGACATGCCTCTCAGAACTATCCTACAAACGCGGGTGTCCCCCAAGGCTCTATCTTAGGTCCTACGCTCTTTCTAATCTACATCAATGATCTCCCCGATGCCATAACATCCTAAGTAGGTATGTACGCCGATGACACCACAGTTTACTCTCGCCTCAATCAAAAATCTGGTGTTGGTGACAAGGCGAACCTTGCTGCTGAGCTTGAAAAGGACCTCCAATCCGTGGTGGATTGGGGTAAGAAATGACTCATAAAATTCAATTCTTCCAAAACGAAGCTGCTGTCAATTAACCACCACAGACAACCGCACCCCCCCATTAGCATGGAACAGGCTTGCCTCCCAGGGAGTAAAACACTACGCCTGCTTGGCCTGACACTCTCAGTGGACCTCAAGTGGAATGACTACGTCGAATCCATTGCTAAATCCGCTGCTATGAAAGTTGGCTCTCTGTGCAGGGCCCAGAAATTCTTTCCGCCTGAATCTATCCTGCACATATATAAATCTACCATCCGCCCGTATATTGAATACTGCTGCAACATCTGGTCGGGTGCCCCTGCTATTCTCCTCGGGCTTCTTGAAAAAATACAGCGGAGAATCTGTAATGTGATCGATACCGACTTAGCTGACCACCTGCAGTCACTCTCTCACCAACATGACGTGGCTTCCCAGTGCCTCTTCTATAAGTACTTTCACTGCTTCTGCTCAGATGAACTTAAATCACTGGTGCCCCCTAGGTGTGAATTTGCACGAGATACTAAACTGGCAACTAGGTCTCACCCCTTTTCAGTGAAACCGATGAAATGTAACTGCAATTTCTACTCCAACAGCTTCTTTTCTCGCACTTCCCGCCTGTGGAATTCCCTTTCACATGATTGCTTCCCCGATGGCTACAACCTCCAGGAGTTTAAATGTAAGGTCAGTAGACACCTCCTAACACACTAACTCACACCCATTCCCTTCAACGCTCTCCCTACGTGCCTCCTAACTCGTCTATCACCATCCCTCTGACATTTCCTATACCCAATCGCTCTATGTAACCCCCTGCGCTATAGTGGCAGTGGACTGCCTTGTTTGGAGTGATATGATTAAAAAAAATTTCCTACATCTAACCATCCTTTCTCCACTCTATGTAGCCCCCTGCACAATAGTGGCAGTGAAATGCCTTGCTCAGTGTGAAACGCTTATAAAAAAAAAAAATCAATCTGAATATTACTTGTATACACTCAAATATTGCACCTTAAATGCTATTATTCTTTACTTAAATAGACCATTTCAGGCCATGGGTAATTCCATCATTGAAAGTGATGCAGGGGTGTCAGCTATTCTACAACATGTTTTATGTTGAGAGATTCTTAATAAAATCCAAACAAGAATCTGCAATGTTATTGGTCCTGACCTGGTATCTTGGTTTCAGTCATTTTCCCACTGCCATAACATATCTAACTTGTGCTTTTTCAATATATATTTTCATGGTAATTGTTCTGATGAGCTTTCCTTGACTTCACAAATGTAAAGGCAGTACTAGATTGGCATCTAGGTCTCATAATTTTACTGTTGAAATTGCTATTTGTAGCCATAATTTCTATGCCAATAATTTCTTCACTTGCAATCCTTACCTGTTTTCCTGTCAAGTACGACCTTCAGAAAAATTTAAATTATTGTCTGTCTCTTTGAATCCTGTCTTTTTTATTGTCCTTTCTGCTCAATAATATTTTCTCAGTTTCTTTCCCCTCTCAGTAACATTTTGCAGCTTAGTTATTGTCTAACTTGGGATGAAATGATTAAAAAAAAAAAAAAAAAAAAAATCAAAATTTTAATTTTCCATGCACCCATGGGCTTCATAACTTCAAATGTTTAAATTCTACACTTTCAAGTTGATAATTGATTATGTTGCAGATAGAGTTTGAAGCTTTTTTCACTTGTTGGTGTGTAACTGTTTTACCAACTGAATTTGTTATAAATATGATGTGACAATTGGTTGTATTTCAGGAACAGTTAATTTTATTGCCAACTGACACAACTAATTAGGTTTGAATGACTTGTTGGACTAATTAAGTTCTAATTTTAATCCCACCAAAATTAATAAACAAGAAATGATTTTAATCCAAAATCTTTAAGCAGGACAAGCATTTTTCTGTGTGTATAATATATATATTATCGATTTTCTGCACTATTGTAAGAACTGTAACCTTGAAACTTCTGAATATCATTTCTTATGTCTTTGTCTATGAGTGTATCAAACTTGATTAAAATTGGACCACTCCTTCTATAACCCGATTTTTTCGATTATTGATTTTCAATATTTATCGGAAGTACCTCGACACAAAACCTAGCTAAGAACACTCGCAGACACTTATAGTACAACTGTGTAAATTTTCAAGAAAATCGGTTCAGCCGTTTTGGAGTCTATAGGTAACGGATACACACACACATAGACACACACACACACACACACACAGACAAAGTTCCATTTATAAATAAGTTCAGATATAAATGAATGGCTTTACTTTTTAACTCACCATCTTGTTTTCAAGCCACTGGAAAGTGTTAGTCTGAAGAGTTTATCTTATAAACTGTTTAAATTTATGTGTGTTGTGGTGCAGTGGATATTGGCTCGGAATGAGAATTTGTGGAACCAAGTTTGAATTCCTTGCATTTACTTACGCACAAATACCCTTGGGAAAAGTATTAATCCGTCTCTTCCCTCCAGTTATGAGTTAAACAACAGAACAGATTGGGTTCTATAGCCTTGGCTGGCAACCAGCCTACCACAGAAATTAATGGCAACCTACTGTGGGATAATCTTCTGCCCAGTCAGTAATGTCTCTTTCGAGACATGATCACCAAAGTGTGTATCATGTATGGCACTGAAATTGGCTAATTATTGAAGGAGAAGAGTTAAGATCTATTTTCAGAAACAGGAAAGATGCATAGAATGGCCAGGTAACAATTGCTAAAGTAGTGAAAAAAAATGCTCTTTGTGACAAAGCAGAACAGATGTATGGTTGCACAATTTATTTAACCAGGTAGGACTAAGCAAGAAGATTCAATCAAATCTACTAACCAATCAACAGTAGTGCTTCTACTCCTATGGAGAGAGTTCGTCACCAGTAATTTTTATTTTCCTGGAAACTAACATGTGCTTAGTACTATTTCTAAACTAGCAAAGATATATAGTAAGATACAATACAACCTGTTTTGTGGTGTATTTTTACCATATTGTGAATTTGAGGGTGTAGCGAAAATGGTCATGGTTAAATGTAAATAAATGGCAGAACTGCTCAATAAACAGAATTGACAAAGTTTGTAATTGTGGTGGAGACTTACCTCACCAAAGCAAGAGAAGGCGGTTTGTCTGCACATGCGTTCGTAGACGTCATGGAACTGCGAGGTGAGCTCATGCAAGGTAGTTTTTGAAATGACACAGCGTATGCGTCATTGGCGAAAGCTAGGTTTTCACATGTGAGAAATTACGGAAAACACATAAAAAGAGCCAACTTTTGTTTCGGAGGCAGTTCGGTGTTGGCAATTTGTGAAGGCTACACCGGTGTTCGGGAGACTGTGTTTTGTTTACGGTGTGCAGGAAACAGAGTCCTGAGTAAAGTAGTGTTCCGGGTTCTACGTGGAGTGGCTGGGAGAATGGATCCAAGCAATCATTAATTCATCTACTAACTACAGTCTGAGAAGAAACAAATACTACAGGCTATTTCGGCAAATATCACGCTTTTCATTATGGATGGCAAAGTCTTTAATGTCCGGTTGATTCCCGAGTTCAGTGGTGCTGCAACTGATATGCCAGTCAATGAGTGGATTGAAAATGCAGAGTTGGTCTGCAAACTCTGTGCTATGAATAAAATCGAGTGGATTCTACCGTTACGACTCTGAGGTGGTGCTCTTGCTGTATACAGGCAGCTCAGCAAGGAGCAGAAAGCGAATGCGGAGCAGATTAAACGGGCCCTCATGACCACGTATGCAACAGATGCATTCGATGCATACGATCAATTCGTTACTCGGCAACTTCGCTTGGGTGAAACGGTGGACGAGTTTCTGGTTGAACTATATTGTTTAGTGTGGCTGGTTGAGGGATCGTTGCCTGAACAATGGATGATATATACATTTGTTTTGGGGTTTCCACAATATGTTAGGCAACTTCTTCATGCCTTGTCCAGAATGGAGACCATGACATTGGAGCAGTTTCTGACTCAAGCACGGGCTATCATGACCGACAACGGAAGCTGTAAGGAATCGCTACATCCACTGGCAAAACACATTTGGATGCAGAGTTGCTCCTTGATAACTCATGCAGTGAGACCTTTCTTTGCTACAAGTGTTTTGGGCCCAACCACATGGCGAAGGATTGTTTGCAAGGACGCCAAGTGAGGTAGGATGGTCAGGTGCGGAAGTCTCACCGTGAAACCTGATGCTTTAGATGCAACAAAACTTGGACATGTATCATCAAGATGCCAGAGAAACACCTGAGCAAGTGAAAACCAAGAAATTGCCCACCGTAAAAGTACTCGTGGATGGGTGAGAGTGAAGAGCTCTAGTGGATTCTGGCTGTTCGCAGAAGATGGTGAGCAAAGCTGTGTGTCGCCATTAGAGACAGAAGGAAGTAGGAGTGCTGACAGCCGACGGAAAGACTTTGAAGTGCCAGGGGCACGGCAGAATAAAATTGGAAGTTGGGCAGGCTCAGCACATGAACATTGAGGTCCTAGTTGTCGATGGACGATTGTTGGGTTTTGACCTCCTCCTTGGCATTGACATGATCAAACAGCTAGGAGGTGTTTGCCTAAGTGAATCGGGTGAAGCATACTTTAGAGACCTGGATGGATGTGCTGCCATTTCTACTGAGGAGCCTGATTTCAGTGTGATATTCAATGAAAGGCAAAAAGTGTGGACTGCAACATGGAAATAGGCAAGTGGTCGCTCACCCAGCAAGCTGATGAATAACGTACAAGAGTACACTGTGCCAGACCATGCCCGGGATGCGTATGAGAAAGAACTCTTGCTATGGCAGCGTAACGGATGGTTGCTGCCATATCCCGAGGAGGAACTTGATCCACCTAAGGGTCTAGTTCACTTGATGGCAGTCGTGCAAGAATACAAGCAAAAGGTCCGGCTGGTACTCGACTACCGAGAATTGAACAGATTTGTAGAAGCATTCAATGCCGACGCCAAAGTGTGTGTGCAAAAGCTCAGAGAATGGCGACAACAAGGAGTTGATGTGTTGCTTTTAGATCTGCGACATGCCTACTTACAAACCCACATTGACAAGGAGCTGTGGCCATTCCAAACGGTCATTTTTAAGGGCAAGCAGTTCTGCCTTACATGATTAGGTTTTGGCCTAAATGTGGTACTACTCATTATGAAATCTGTCATCGACGCTATAATGTCCCAAGATTGTGTAATCAAAAGTGCCACATCGGCTTACATTGACAACATTTTTATCAATGAGAGCCTGGTTTCTGCAGCGTGCATTTGACAGCACTTTTCAGATTACAGCCTAGTCTGTAAAGACCCAAAACGGCTAGGAGATGGAACTAGGGTCCTCGGTCTGCAGACGTGGGGAGTTGTGTCTGCATATACATTCGTAGATGTCATGGAACCGCGAGGCGAGCTCATGCAAGGCAGTTTTTGGAATGACACGGCACACACGTCATTGGCGAAAGCTAGTCTTTCACATGCGAGAAATTACGGTTTCTTGCTTGAGACCAAAAACACATAAAAAGAGCCAACTTCTGTTTCGGAGGCAGTTCGAGGTTGGCGATTTGTGAAGGCTACACAGGTGTTCGGGAGACGGCGTTTTGTTTACGGTATGCAGAGAACGGATCCAAGCAATCATTAATTCATCTACCAACTCCAAGAAGAAACAAATACTACAGTAATAAAATAACAGGGCAAACAATACATGCAAGGCAAATAAACAGCAATAAGGCAAAGCAACCATAGTACGGCAAAAAGTTCATAAACTAAGAATTGGTGGTGAGACACAAGAGCAAATTCAGATAAGTGAATGTAGTGTAGGTATCTCCACTAATTTGCTAAAAAAACAAAAAAAAACAAGAATAATATGAAGAAAAGATAAAAGTATTTTTTTAAATTATTTTTCAACATTTTTTAATCCTTTCTAACACATTTGAAATTTTGGCAAAAAATCTTATATTTTTTGTCAGTGTGTAACCAAATTGTTACTGGAGTTTACATTGGATAATCTAATATTACATTGGATCATGTAATATTACATTGGATCATGTAATATTACATTGGATAATCTAATATTACATTGGATCATGTAATATTACATTGGATCATGTAATATTACATTGGATAATCTAATATTACATTGGATAATCTAATATTACATTGGATCATGTAATATTACATTGGATAATCTAATATTACATTGGATAATCTAATATTACATTGGATCATGTAATATTACATTGGATCATGTAATATTACATTGGATAATCTAATATTACATTGGATAATCTAATATTACATTGGATCATGTAATATTACATTGGATAATCTAATATTACATTGGATAATCTAATATTACATTGGATCATGTAATATTACATTGGATCATGTAATAGTACATTGGATCATGTAATAGTACATTACTCAGTTTTTGTTTTTTTTCCTGGAAAAAAAAACACATTAATTTAAAAATTCTTGCAAAAATGTAAGATTTTTAAAACCGAGAATGAACCTTTGTTTGCAGATGTGTCAATCACTCAAAAATAGCCAAAAAAATGAAAAATTTTTTAAATTAAAAAATTTTAGATTCCAACCAATATAATTTCTGTTTCAAATATACCAGATTATTTCGCTTACTGAAAATAGTATAATTTAATCATTTAGCTTTCAATAAAAGCTAAAATAAGTTTCAACGAAACTTTTTTTATTTTTAAAAATTCTATTTAAAATTTAAGTATCAAAAATGAGTAATGTAGTATTTTGACTTCAAGGCAATTCAGACTGAGACTGAGTCAGGTGAAACTGAGAACTAACCCTAGCCTAATTCATTGGCTAAAAAGAAATCCGAGTATACATTTGTGTGTTTCTGTCTATAAAGTGGGGAGGGAAAGTATTTTGCAATCATTCCCAGTAGGATTGGAAACAGAAAAGGGCATCATTTCGTTTAGTCTATACAGCAGAATATCCGATCAAAATAAAAATGGTGGGGCCCATGAGGAAAAGCTGTCAGCATCTTTATTTCCAGGAAAATGGCAATTTCTTTTTTTCTCAAAATAGGCCAGCACAGCCAGATAGTGAAAGTGTTAATTTTATAGTAGGCATGAATGGGTCTAGAAAAAATGATTTTTTTTTAAGAAAGTTTTGTAATTTGCTTGAAACATTGTGTATATTATGAATATGGTTATGTTTTGAAGGCTGTCACAATGTGTTTAGTAAAATAAAGGAAGGTAAGTAAGTTGTTGGATATCATAAATCTCATCTTCAGAATGTTAGAGTGATTGTGTTTGAGTCCGAATTTCAACAAATGCTCCTTGCTGCTGCTGCTGTTAGTGCGTGTGTGTGTGTGTTTATCTAAGTATGTGTTGGCCTGACCGTTAGTTTGACCTCTGCCAAAGTGGAAGAGGCCCTTTTGTGAATATTGTGTGTGTGCGTGTTTATGTGCGTGTACTTCTAGTATTTCAATTTATTTTATTTTGTTTGTGATCTCCAAAGTATTTTTGTAGTTATTTTTTAAAGTTTTTTTTTTTAATCTTTTCTAACGAACATCATGGTGTAATGAAGAAGGCCACAAACTTACTGAAAGTAAAGTTTCATCGTCAAAACGTTCATGTTATTATTAAATGAAAGATTAATGTAAGTAATCTGAAGTTTCAGTGCAAAGAGACATCAATAATATTGAAAGCTGTTATGACAAGAGGGGTTGCAGGCTATTTCATTTCGGATTACGTTAGCCAAATGGATTTCAACATTTACGGATGGTGGTTAAGATTAGGAAAATAATCCGATACTTTTATGTTTTGAAAGATAATAATTGAAGTCGCAAGTTAACGACAGTAAAAACAAGTCACTTTATCTATTTCTGAAGCTAGGAAAGCCAGTTGATAGATATCAATGTTAATTAAAAAATCAATCAACAAATATATCCGTATGAAACATCAGAGAGAAGAGACAACAAAAAAAACGGTGAGTATCATGGCTGAACTGATTTTAATCACAAAATCCATTTTCCAGTTCCAACAACATCTGGTGATTTTAATATAATCTGCATGAAATATGACATGCTAAATAGTATTACAAAGCAAAACATTTTGTTTTTAAAAACAAAAAGAAGATATTCAATTGTAATAGTGGGGTGAAGCTGAGAGAACTAGAAGTTCATATCAGGATTCATTATTAGCAGCCACAATTTCACCAACATAAGATGACACAGTGTTAACGGCAAACATAAAGGAAACTACAGAAAGTAGTAAAGGAAAGCAAGAAGAAAGGACTAACTATTAACTGTAAGAAGAAAGAATGTATGACTGTCAGCAAAAAGGAAAAACCCAAGATGCAAACTACACATTAGAGATACCAAAATAAAACAAATGCAGTCACTCTCTCACTGGCGTGACGTGGCTTCCCTGTGCCTCTTCTATAAATACTTTCAAGGCTTCTGCTCTGATGAACTTAGATCACTGGTGCCCCCTAGGTACGAATTTGCATGAGATACTAGATTAGCAACTAGGTCCCACCCTTTTACAGTGAACCGATAAAATGTAACCGCAATTTCTACTCCAACAGCTTCTTTTCTCGCACTTTCCGCCTGTGGAATTCCCTTCCACATACTTGCTTCCCCGACAGCTACAATCTCCAGGAGTTTAAATGTAAGGTCAATAGACATTTCCTCACACACTAACTTGTATCTATTCTCTCAAACACTCTTCCCATCTACATTCCTACCTGTATATCACCCACCTTCTGACATTTCCTATATCTAACTACTCTTTCTCACAACCTTCCCCTATGTAACGGAAAGAGCAACATTGAAATCCAAAGGTGCATTGGAAAGTGAATGACACCATTCCAAAAGATAAGCAAAATATTGAGAAACAGGAAAATTTTGTTAAAAAAAAAAATAAAAAAAAAACAGTACTAAACTGTTATATAATTATAACAATATTTTGAGCGGAACAGAGGTAATTAATTTTAATTATTAACTGTAACTGGAAAATCTTCTTATTACTATTATAGATCAGAAGAAAATGTACAAAATGAAATTTTTTTTATTCTCCAAATATAAGTGAAGGAAAAGAAAACAAACAAAAAAAAAGATAAATGATATTTCTCAGTTGTTATTTCAAACTGGAGAAAGAAGAAGAAAGAAAAAACTTAGATTTATTTTTATGTCAGGGAGTATCACGAACAATAGACGTTGGTTTCGGCCCACCCATGAATGCTAACAATTGTCATTCTAAACCTGAAAGAAAGAGACAGAGAGAGAAAGAAAAAGACAGAGAGAAAGAGAAAGAAAGAGAAGAGAGATAAATTCAATTGTTATTTTTTGCTGGACATTAGTAATAACCAAAAAGAGATTTTACTTTTCATTATTGTATCCAAAAGGTATTGTCTTGCTAGCGAGAATTGTGAAAAGAATTAAGATAACAAATATCTGATTCCGAGTTGAAGTAATTCAGAGACGAGACATTTTCACTTGACGTCAAGCAGGGAGGAAAGGTAGAGCAGATAACGAAAATATTTTCTGTCACCTAAAAATGTTGGTTACTCAGAAATGGATATTAAAAACACAGGTGTGGAAAATTTTTATCTAAGTGACAATGTCAATAGACTCTTGTCAGCTTGTTTTGGGCAAAGCCAGTTCAAAAAGGATAACAGTGATTGATTAAGAAAAAAAAATCCCCAAAATTGTTTTGTAAGAAAGAAAATTCACCAGTTAAGTCCAGCCCAGAAAAGGAGTATGGGAAGATGATGTCATAAGACTGAGAGGAATCTCATTGGTTCAGTGAACCAGCGCTGAAAGTGGGGAGATGATCAACAGTCATGGAAAGAAGACAAATTCCATTGGGTAAACCAAAGGCAACAACGAGTAGCAGCTAACCTCAGCATTCTATTGGTTGCTGCGAAGAGGAGTTAGAGACCCAGCAACCGCTCGCCCACACATCATGGCATGGGCATAAATACAGGGTCCCGAGAGACCAAAAATGAGTTCCAGTTGGAAGTTTTAATCGGTCAGTTTGAGTTGGAGTGGAGTTCGAGTCAGCAACGGCTCGAGGCAGTTTGCAGTTAGTTGGAGTTACCGGCCCAGAGATGTAACGATGAAGATAAGCGCCATGTTGTTGAGTGCCAACTGCAGGGCCTGCCGGCCAGCCAGAGTTAAGGACAGACAAGAAGTGATTTTGCAGATAAAGTTTTGAGATCGCCAACTGAATGCAGTTTTCAGCTGGAATAGAGTGGTAGCTTGAGTGGCAGAGAGTTCGAGTTCCCAGTCCAGATACGTAATGACAAAGAGATAATTGCCATACAGTTGGGTGCTAACCATAGAAAATCGCCGCCTGCCAAAGACAATTCCCAGCTGAAGTAGTAAAGAGACAGAGAAACAAATGCCATGCCATTGGGTGCCAACCGTAGAGAAGCCTGTTGCCAATCAACCAACCAGGGTTAAGAGACAGACACGAAGAGACTTTGCAGACAAAGTTTGAAATTGCCAAATGAAGAGAGTTTTTGGTGAGAGTGATCCAACCCAGAACAAGAAATCCACCTCGATTCCGTTTCCGAAGATGAACTGCACCAACTTATCCACAACACAGCACTTTGGCAATTTCCGCAACATTCCGGAAAACGACAATCAAGTTGACTAGACTTACAATGAACTTAGAACTCTGTTCGGAGCAGCGAGCTGCGGCCAGCCAGATTTTTCGTTATTGCTTAGGAGAATAATTTGATTTACTTAAGAGACTTCCATTCTGCTACCAGTTTGATAGAAGTAGGGATTGGGAATTATCCAAGAGACTATTGTGTACATTCTGTATATAAAGACGTTATTTTACAACACTTCAGACGTCGGTCCGCTTATTTTTCTTGGTGCTATATTTCTTTCTTTTATTATTCAATTGTGTGCATGCTTCCTGGTTTGGTTTAGTTCAGCAGAGAGACAGCTAGTGAAGAACTCATGTGACTACCTTGTGATTAATCAACACAACGTGGAACAAGGGAGATCACCGTGACAGAGTCAATCTACGATCAGCTATCGGGATCAAAACCAACAGCAACCGGCCGGGTAGTGGCATATAATATCAGTTCTTCTATAATATTATCGTCCACTCACAGATGAAGAAGAAACTGGAGGCAAAAAATGTGGTTCTACAGAAGGATGATGAGCATGACATGAGCAGAGACAAAGTTTTATGGAAAATGAAAACCAAAAAAGGACACTTACACTTAAAATGAGAAAGTGAAAATTGAAATTTCTGTGACTCATAATGAAGAAAGAGGGCCAAGAAAGTTTGACACTCACAGAGAATATTGAAAGTTAAAAGAACAGAGTTAAGCATCACATAACTGACCTAATGATCTTGTGTAAATGACTGGTAGAAAAAGGATTAGGAGAGATATCAAAAATAAAACTTATTAAGTCTACAAAGAACAAGAAATTATGCCGGGATATTGTACATAGAAGAAGAAGGCCTAAATGTGAAGGTTTCTTTGAATTTTGATAACAATAATGATCTTGCTTTTGAAGTATTGTAACCCTATTTTCAGACGACTGGTCTTAAGATTTCTCTTAAGATTTCTCTTAAATTGGAGAATATAATTATTTTTGTTAGGAAAAGTAGGCAAAATGTTAACAAGTGGAAAAACCCAGGAGTGAAGTATACTGAGTACAGAATTATTTTTAAGCAAATTTATCAAAGTAATTCTAGTCACAACATATGTCAGTGGGTTTTGACGATGTGCAACCCTAGATCAAAATGTAGCCTTGACAATTTCCTGTGTACTGGGTTAACAGGACAGTTGATGTAAGCAGGCAGACAAATAGAGAGAGTGTGTTTTCTATTGAAAGTCAAAATAGTTAAATGTAATTGTTTTCATTTCAAGCTAGTAAGAGTTATACAGTGAGGGAAATGAAACCTTATCCACCTCTTTCCAAGTTTGGGTGCCTGTTTAACAAAATCAGAATGCAGTGATGAAATTAGTGAGTTGGATCTTGTGTTTTGGAAGAACAGGCTTGAAAGAGATTTGAAATACTCACCTGCTGCTAGAAATAAGAGGAAGACGATCAGAGAGAAATATTGTAAATTCAACCAACTGGAAGCTGAATAACCGATTGTCCATCGAAATAATACACCAATTGGAGTAGATAGATCTATCGCCCGGTTCACACTCCACCCACATCTATTGAACAGGTTAAGAAGCACATCCCTTGTTCCCTGTTTAGGATGTGGTTTCCGGCTTTCTCTTTTCCAATCTTTTCACTATTATGTAGCCCCCTGCACATCAGTGGTGTTACCGCCTTGCTTGGAGTGATACGATTAAAAAAAAAAATGAATATTATCATGCTACTGAAATACCAGCCAACCGATTTTTCTTTTCCGTCACTTATGTTGACTTGCTTGTAATCTTGTAATTATTCGATATATAAATATATATAAATCTACACTGTATTGTTGTGGTCTTAAATCTGGTTTTCATCATATACCAATCCCTCACATATCTAGACCGGCTTCATCAGGTGGTAATAAGTGGACCTGCTTTGGTTAGTCTGAGATCAACAACACAGCGTGGGCAGAATTGGCCAAATGTCAGGAAGGTTGATGCAGTTGCAGAATATTTATTAATCTGATTTGTACCTCATTTTTCACAAGTAATTTTTTCACCATAATCAGCAATCAGAATATCAACTAAGAATTCTTGAAACTACTTATATTAAGTCTAAGCAGCTTTCCCTCTGTAAACAGAAGAAATGGGTTCTGGGTTTAAACATAATTTATCTGTATTTGTCTATATTTTTGAGATGAGGTATTGTAGTTATTTCCATTGCTGCCCTCATCTTTATTGCATTATTCACGATTTTTCAGCTGTTGTACACTCCAGTCTTCAGTGACTGGAATTTCAAACTGAATGCTTTATTTTGATCACTGGGGCAGATTGTTCTTGTTTCATGAATCATGCTACTTCCAGATGTCTTAATTATCTCCCTTTTAACTCGCCTCAAGTTTTTGGACTCACAACTCTTTGGGTCAAGTCCCTGAATCTAACCAATGCATTTATTCACTGGGCCATGACAGTGAAAAAAAACAGCAGTTGTAAACAAAACTTAAAGAGTTAAGTTAAAGGGAGATAAATAAGACAACTGGAAGTGGCATGATTCATAAAATGAAAACAATCTACCCCAGTGAATGAAATAAAGTGTTCAGTTCGAAATTCCAATCCTCTAAAGAAGGCCAGCGCATACAACAGCTGAAATGTGAATATAACAATAAAGATGAGGACAACAATTTGAACAATGTAAACAATATAAATTAATCTGTCATTTAAATTATTGATTGGTAGTATTTTTTCTTCTATTTTTAGTTGTGTGGCTCTACAGAAGGATGCTGAGAATACCATGGACTGAACATGGAAACAAAAAGCACATTTATACTTAAAATCAGAAAATGACAAATAAAATTTCTAGAGCATGTAATGAAGAAAGACGGCTTAGAAAATTAATGGCAAGTGGAACAGAAAAAGCAGCAAGCAACTGACTTAATGAGTTCTTAGTAGAACATCGATTAGAAGAGACAGCAAAAAGACGATGGTAAGAGCGACAAAAATGAGTCGACAGTAGTTGGGATCATTGAAACAATGCAAAGAATCCTTTCCTTAGCTGCATACTATGTACTTTTGAATTCAGTGTCTTCCTTCTAGACTGGTTATCAACCAAGGCTATGGAACCCAGTCTTTCCTACTATTTACCCATAGCTGGGTGTAGGTAGGGAGTTGAATTCGTACTTTTCCCAAGATTATCAGCACTTGTGAATGTAATGAACTCAACAGGAATTCAGACTTGGCTTTCCGATTCCTCACTGTGAGCCACTATCCATTACTCTCATATATCTACTCTGAAGAAATACAAAAGACAGGAAATTGTGGAAAAAATGATTGCCTATGTTCTGAAGGAACCCAGCACAAAGACGTATTTAGATATTTTATCCTCAATTAGCTCAGATTTGTTAGACTTTTTTTGTTGTTATATATTCAGATCCACCAATCCACAGCGAGTAAATTTTCCTTTTGATTTTTCCTTTACCTTTCTCTTCGTTTTATATATCTATCTAAACTTATTCATAAATGGAACTTTGTCTGTGTCTGTGTGTGGGTGTGTCTGTGACCTATAGACTCTGAAATGGCTGAACCGATTTTCTCGAAAATTTACACAGTTGTACTATAATCATTTGCGATTGTTCTTTGCTAGGTTTTGTGTCGAGGTACCTCCGATAAATATCGAAAATTGATAATCGAAAAAAATCAGGTTATAGAAGGAGTGGTCCGATTTTAATCAAATTTGATACACTCATAGACAAAGACATAAGAAATGATATTCAGATGTTTCAAGGTTGCAGTTCTTACAATAGTGCAGAAAATCGATTATATATATATATATATGACCAAAAAAAGTATAAAAGTATTTTAAACTTGCTGGTAGTAACACGTGCGTTTTGGGGAGATCAAACTGCCTTGAATATGGCTTAAAGTAAGCCATTTTGTTTTTATTTTTATGCTCTTTTATTTTGCTTGTTTTCATATAATTTCTAACTTTCATGTCTAATTTGAAGGATTTTTTTCTAGCAGAAATGTCTTTGACTTTAACTAAGTTAAAACTTAGCAAGTCACCAACCTAAAAAAAATTTTTTTTTATTGGAGTAGATAGAACAAACTATCGCCCGGTTCGCACCCCTCCCATCTCTATTGAACAGGAGTACAGGCTTGCCCCTTGTTCCCTGTTTAGGATGTGGTCTCTGGCTTTCTCTTCTCTCTCTTCAGACCTTGGTATTGGTGCTTCTGTGATTTTCCTGCGATCTGCCTGGTTGGTGGCAACGGTTCATCATTGTGAGGGTACCGGGTTGGCAGTTTCCTGGTTGCTGCTTCCAAATGGTAGTTAGGAGCCCTAACTCTTGCGTAGTGTCAAGAGCGGCTGCTCTGATCAACAGTTGTATAATATCGGGGTTCTTGTAGTGCCGTGTCGCGCATGGATAGGTGTCCCTGCAAGCGCTTTCAGTGGGCAACCCTGAGGCCACACCTTGTTGCAGCCCGAACCAGTTTCCCTCCCAGCACAGATCGCGGACAATGACTGCCTGTATCCTTTACCCTAGGTCCCTACCTGTAAACAAAACATATGACAAACAAAACATTTTTCAGAAAATACCCTAAACCAGCTAAAATCAAACCACCTAAACTTCTTAACCTTTCTTTCACTAATATCCAGGGCATTCGTAGAAGCTTTCCTTCATGAAAAGTCCCCGGACATCCTAGCACTCTGTGAAACTAACCTCAACTCATCTATTCCCTCCTCTAACCTCTCCATTCCTGGTTATCTCCCCCTCTTAAGGAAGGATTCCACTGTCCACATGCATGGGCTGAGGATCTACGTCAGCGAACACCTCCCCATAGCTACGGTGACTTCACTTGAATCTACTGACCACCAATATGTACGCCTCTCCTCAGTTCGGTTAGTTATCTATTCTTTCTGTACTCCCTCCTCTCCTGACTGCTCCCTTCAAGATAGCATTGCTGACAACATTGATAAGGCTATTTCCTACCACCCATTCGCTCACATATTCTACCGATATTCGGGAAAGTGTTCGAGGCCATAATCAATGCTGAAATAGTTCAACATCTTACTGCCCACAAACTCTTCTCTGACAGGCAATATGACTTCCGCTTTGCCAGGTCCACTGCCGATATGCTAACAACCATTACGGAGTACATGTTCCAGACCCTCGATGAGTCAGGTGAGTACTGCTGCCATTTATGGTCAGGCGCCCCTGCCGTTCACCTCAGTGTTCTCGACAGGCTCCAAAGGAGAGTCAGTAACGTGATAGATGCTGACTTGGCGGCTCGACTACAGCCACTTCCCCACCGATGAAATGTGGCCTCCCTTTGTCTGTTCTATAAATACTTTCATGGCTTCTGCTCAGACGAACTCAAGTCACTGGTGCCTCCTCAACAGGTGTTTACTCATGCAACCAGATTGGCAACTGGGTCCCACCCATTCACAGTTAGGTTAGCCAAATGCAGATGACAATTCTACTCCTGCAGCTTCTTCTCTCGCACTTCCCGCCTGTGGAACTCGCTCCCTTATTCTTGCTTTCCTGGCGGCTACAACCTCCAGAAATTTAAATGCAATGTCAATACTCATCTACTAACCACTCGACCCCAGCCCTTCCTCCACCCTGTATATCCTTCCCTTTCTCCCCACCCTTGAAACTGTCAACACACCTGCATTCTCATTTTTCTATTGCTCCTTTCTAATTGGTTTGTACTCTTCTTCCCTCTCTTCTAATTAATCTTCTTTCAGTTATCTTATCCCCCGCACATCAGTGGCATTTCCGCCTTGCTTGGGGTGAACTGATTAAAAAATATATAAAAGGCAAGATGTTTGTGTGTGTGTCTGTTTATCTGCCTGTATGTCTCTATTTTTTCAGCCCTTTTATTTTAGTTTCTGCTTCAGGTTATTTAGCCTTCAAAATTCAGTTAATGACAAAAAAAAAAAAAAATTTATTTGATATCGAGACCAGGAAATCAAAATTTGACTTACATCCATTCATTTTTCTTTCAGTCTACGGTTTTGCTTTAACTGGAAACAACTATTGCTTTTTAGTCTTTCATGCCAACGTCCAAAGAGTCTGAGCTCCAGGACCATGGATTACTTTTAAAGCTTTCATTACACCCGAGCAACGCCGGGCTATACTGCTAGTTTTGTATACATGTGTATATATTTTTAAAATGTCAAGTTTTAAAACTAATAAATTTTGGTATATCATTTATTATTAGTATAAGAAATTGTGTTAAATTCCAATTGAAACTGTGTTCACTTTGGGGAAAAACATGATTCTATCTCTTCTTCCTTGACTATGGGTAATATATTAGGGGAGACTGGGATCCTTATCTTTGGGTGGATAAACGATTTTAGTGAAAGCATAAATCTGAAGTAAAATGCTCTGCTATCATTACTAAGAACATGCAGAGTAATATTAAAGAAAAACGAAACTCGACTTGGTTGGTTGGTACGTTGGTTTTCTTTAGTTGTGTTTTTCTTTATATTGTGTTTTTACGCAATTTTATTTATTTATTACTTTGAAGATAACTTCACTGATCATATAGGAGACAATGTTTCAATGTGAACTTGCTACAAGCTGAAACTTGACATGAGTGAAATTTTCATAGAATATTGTACTGGTGAGAAACCCAACTGACGTTTGGAGTTAAAGTTACAGCCTTATAACCTTATGTCATAGATTGCTTATTAACGTCTTCGGATTATTTAATAGATAAATATTTTATATGCAATTTTATTTTATTATCTGCGGAGAAGTTACACTTACAGTTTTAGTTGTGTTTGTTATATTACCTTACATTCAAATACCCTGGGGTATATGTGTCGTGGTGCCATGGATATCAACTTGGAACGAAAAATCGGGGAGTTGAGTTCGAATTCCAGTTGAATTCATTGCATTCACTTACATTCAAATACCCTTAAGAAAGGTATTAATCCATCTCCTCATCCTCTAGTTATGTGTTAGATATCAAAACTGATTGGGTTCTATAGCATTTGTTGGCAACCAGTCTACTGCTGAAAGTAATGGCAACCTACTGGGGGAAAATCTTCTGCCCAGTTAGTCATGTATCTTTCAAGATATGATTACCCAAGTGTGTATCACATATGGCACTTAACTGACCTATAATCTGTCCGTGTCCTTAACCAACATGTCTCTTCATGATGTAGGTTATAAAAACTTTCATTTTCTTTAACATTACCATAAGTGTTTTTGAGAATGATAAAAAAGGATGTGTTGTGGTGCAGTGGATATCGACTCAAAACGAGAAATCAGAAAGCTGAGTTTGAATTCCAGTCAAATATGTTGTATTCATTTATATGTAAATACCCTTAAAAAAGTTATTAATCTGCCTCTTGCCTCCAGTTATGGGTTAAATAACAGGACAGATTGGGTTCTATAGACTTGGTTGGCAACCAGTCTACTGCAGAAAGCAATGGCAACCTACTGCGGGAGAATCTTCTGCCCAGTCAGTCACGTCTCTTTTGAGACATGATCACCCAACCGTGTATCACGTATGGTACTCAACTGAGAAAAGTAGTTCCCTGTTATGCTCTGCATGGTTTTCACTTAATGGTGACGCTTTTACTAAAATAGTGGCCACCTAAAGCTGAAGAATTCAGTTTGCCCTGTTATTTTACCAATAACCAAGGAAGAAAAGATGGAATCAGTTTTCCCCACCAACAGTGTCCATACAAAGTAAAGAGAAATGATTTCCGCTGGAATTTGACACAATTCTCTTATACTATTTCAGAAATAAAAAAACTCCAATGCCTGCCATCCACATTATTCAGAATCATTGTTTACTTGCCTAAATAAAGACCCATAAGTACAGTCTTGGAATAATACTTCAGACCATGCAATAAGAAAAGGAGGGTACCCAAAATTTCATGGCTAAGGGCAATTTGCATATATATATATATATCAGCCACACTAATGAGCTGAGATACAGCAAAATAGGCACAGGGTGGTTAAATAAAAAGAAGACAAGAGGAAAATTATTTAACTCGCCTATGTGTTTCATCCTGTGATGGACTTTATCAAGGCAAAAAGAGGAAATGAGCTTTTTTTCAAATTCAGTCAGTCAGTTAAGTGCCATGCACGATACACACTTGGGCGATCATGTCTCGAAAGAGACATGACTGACTGGGCAGAAGATTATCCCGCAGTAGATTGCCATTGCTTTCTGCGGTAGACTGGTTGCCGACCAAGGCTATAGAACCCAATCTGTCCTATTATTTAACCCATAACTGGAGGGAAGAGACGGATTAATACCTTTCCCAAGGGTATTTGCGTGTAAGTGAATGCAAGGAATTCAACTGGAATTCGAACTCGGTTCCCCGATTTCTCGTTCCAAGCCGATATCCACTGCGCCACAACGCACATCCAAATTACATTTTCAAATTACGTATCTGTAAACAAAGTGTTGGCACCTATAAAAACACTTACAAATCATTCAAAAAGATTAACAGAATATTAATGACATTGCACTACACATGAAGGAGTTCTAAAACTAAAGTTTAGATTAGATATATATATACTACCGGCTATAATCATTATACCACTTGTGTCTTAGTGGCATGGGTGCTTGGGATGAATTGATTATATATATATATATATATATATATATATATATATATACTTCTTTTTCTTCTATGTGCCTTGTCTCTTCAGGTATGTTGGCGATCATGGCCTTCCACGTTTCCATATCCCTGGTGGCTCTGAGCACACCTTTTCCTGTTACACCATGCAATCCACCTGATTAGGTCCTTCAAATATGTTATCCGTTGCTTTCCCCTGTCTCTTTTTCCTTCTATCTGGCCTGTTAGTATCCGATTCTCCAAGCCCTCCTTCCTCATTGCATGCCCAAGGAACTTCAGCTGTCTCTTCCTGATGCTCAGTATTAATTTCCTTTTTGTTTCCATCATTTCCAAGACCTCATCATTGCTCATATCCATGATATTCACAGCATCCTTCTATAGAACCACATTTCAGTTGCTTCAAGTTTTTCCTTCATCTTTGATGGTATTGTCCAGCATTCACTGCCATATTGAAGGACGGACAGCACGTAGCAATCCAGTACTCACTTCCTAGTTTCTAGCGAAATTGTCCTGTTTCTTAACACCGTACTCAACTTCTGGAATGCTTCCTTCGCCATGCCAATTCACCTTCGGATCTGTGTCGCACTTTCCGTCTTCTGTTATAACGCTTCCCAGGTATTTAAATTTTTGTACTTGCTTGATTCTGGTATCCCCGACTTGTATTTGTCATTTTGGGCTGCCCTTTTTACTGATGACTATGCATTCGGTTTCCGTGCAGTTTATCTCTAGTCCTTTTTTGTTACTTTCTTCAGCTTCCTTTTGTAGGAGGTCTTGTAGTTTCCTTTCCGTGTCTGCTATCAGCACTGTATCATCTGCGTACCTTAGGTTGTTTAAATTGTGGCCTCTGATTACAAATCCAGGCATAACTTCTAGGGTCCTCAAAATATTCTCACTGTACAAGTTGAACAGATCCGGTGAAAAGACACGTCCTTATCTTACACTCCTTTCTATCTTTGTAGATCTACTCAATTCATTACCTGTCCGTATACAAGCAGTTTGCTGCCAGTAAAGATTCTTTATTACTTTCAAGTCTTTCCCAAATATGTCCAGGCTGCTGAGCATCTCCATCAGTTCTTTGTGGCGTATTTTGTCAAACACCTTCACATAATCAATGAAGCACAAGTATTACCGGCCATAATTATTAGACTACCCCAGTATTTTAAAAAAAAATGATGTATTTCATACTATTTTTTAGTATTTATTGCCAAGTGAATAATTATAAATGAAAATAGAATGGTTCTTTCGTTAATACTGCACAATAACATGTGTATCAAATGAATTTCTAAATATTTAATAATATACCTATTTTGCAGTTTCATCAATGAAAGAATCAAGAAAATTTAGGGTGACTTGGATAAGTTCATCTTTGCTTCCTTGCCTTGTAAAATTTTGCAAAGTAATAATAACAAAAGAACCATTCTATTTTTATTTGGCAATAAATACTAAAAATAGTATGAAATACATCATTTTATTTTTTTAAAAAAACTAGGGTGGCCTAATAATTATGGCAGGTAGTATATATATATATATAATCAATTCATCCCAAGCCCCCATGCCACTAAGACACAAGAGGCTCCAGGGAAGAAAAGAGAATAAAAAGACTTTAGAAGGAACTAGAAACCCAATTCTAAAAAGAAAACAAGGGATAAACCTCTGCCCCTGTTCAAAAAACCAGGGAGGAATGTGAACCAAATAATGGGTGAATATATCTGCTCCTATAAGGGATGAAAAAAATAGTAAATAAAATTTCAGAGTTCAGGCAGAGATAATAGAAGTATGGCGTTGAAATAGACTTTAAAAGGTACTTGAAACCCAATCCTAAACAGGAAACAAAAACAAGAACCTTTATCAAAATTACAAGAAAGGAGTGTGAATCACATGATAAACAAATTTATCTACACCTATTAAATATATATTCTACTTGACATTACAAATCCAGGCAAAGAGTAGTGGTTGTGTATTATGATTAAAATTTTCTAAACATATACTGTTAAATATAAGAGACAATAAATGTCTGTTATGTAGGTACCTCCACAAAATCGCTGAAAAAACAGTATAGTCAGAAGGGAAAAGGTCCCAAACTAAATAAAACAAAGTTCTATGGGTAAAAAGTTTATATTACCATTAAGAGGATAGAACAAAGTGTTTTTTAAATATTTTAAAAAATTTTTTAATTATTTCTAACACGTTCAAAATTGTTGTAGAAAGTTTTTTTATGCGATATCCAAATTGCTGCTATTTTATTAAGTAAACAAACGTAATTATTACGGAATGCACTTTTTTTGGCCGTGAAAGACATGTTAATTTGGAAATTCTTGCATAAATCAAATAATGGTTGGATTTTGATGAAAACTTCAGGACTTATTTATAATTGAATGAAATCAATTTTGATTGCATAATTTTTAGAAATATTGGTAAAAAAATTTTTTTTAAGTATGTCCCGCCACCCATTAAATTCCAGAAATGTGTAACAATTCAACTGCAGGCCACTCTAAAACTAATATAAAAAAATTCAGGAGTCATTGGGGAATGCTGATTCACTGTTTTTTTTTTCTTCAATAGTCCCTGTCTTTCTAAAAAGTAGGTCCGAATTGCGAAAAATGCAATAACTATGCCAATTTTTATGTGGATAAACTTTTGATTGCTTTTATGAACAATATAAATTAAGCATATCATAGTCTGAAAAGAATAAAAAAATTCAATGACTAATAAATTTTTACAATAGTTCATTTTTTTTTCATTTTTTTAATTATATATAAAAATTATATATAAAAAGTTTAAAAATTATTGTTAAATTTCTTCCTCTAACGGGCCAGCTAGGGTATGTAATTAATGCATGAAGACTACAATTACTAATCGAAAATTTAAAAGCTTAATACAAATAAATGACCCCGTCAATTTTTAAAATAATTAAGCAATCCAGAGTTCATGAAACAAGAGCTACAAAGGAAACTAAAAGGAAATGCCCTCAGGATTCACCGAAAGGGAGGGAGGATGATGGATCCAAACAGATTAATTGGCAATGATCCCGGACCGAAAAACAATCTATGAATTTAGAAAAGTGTACGGACTTCCCATGTGTTTGTGGTCGGAAATTCAGGTCCCAAAAGGGAGCAAAGATTCACCTTACAAAAATGGGTTGTGCTTCCCTGAAAATGGTTCAGGAGCAGTGCTCTGTCAATGCAGATAAGACGTCGGAAAACCAAAGCCAGGATGCATACCACAGTGCTGAGGATATCCAAGCTGTTGAATTAAAGGATGGGACGCAACCCAAACTGCCAAGAATCAAATTTCCACCAACGTCCGACTCGGAAGCGTGGTGTATTTGTTGAGATACATTTTAATTTGTTGATCAATAACGGAGTTAGGAAATCCATTATTGACAAGTGTTCGTTTAATGTTGTGTAATTCTTTATAAAATATAGATTTGGAAGAAGATATCATTTGTGTGCGTTGAATTAAGTTTTTTATCACAGCTAACTTATGTCGTTGGGGGCATTCACTATTATAATTAAGAAGACACGAGTTTATGCTAGTTGGTTTCCTATATAGAGAAGTAGTAAATCTATGTGTGCTAGAATCAATGAATGCATCAAGGAATGGGATTTTGTTATTAATATTAAGTTCTAATGTAAATTTGAGGACAGAGTGACTTTCAAATCTAAACAACCAACACTTAATAAAATCACCTTTAAATCCGGACATAAAGCAATACATTGCATTTGAATACATGGTTTTGTTGTCATTTCGCGCTATCACGCGGTGTGACGTCATAGAACCGCATTGCAAATTTGAGAACTGCGTTTGTTATTTTTGGCAACTATTGTCGTTGACTAGCTGAGTTTTATGTCAACACAAAATAAAATCGTCGGTAATGGTGGATGTTATTGTATTACCTTCTAAATAACCTCTCTGAAGATGGCTCATGTGAGCCAAAAGCTTAGAAGCAAATTAATAAAAAATTTTCCAAATGTTGGAGAATTTTTGTCTTTATTTTCAACTGAAATTAAAGCCAAAATACGACGTTTAGAACGGCTCATGATTAAACATAGACATTCATTATCTCTTATATTTAACAGTATATGTTTAGAAAATTATTTGCTGCCTCGATACACTAAATTTATTATTAAAATGTGTACATATTTCAAACTGCTTTCATTATTGCAATTGTCTTATCTTCTGTGGGAAATATGATGACATAAAATTATTTATTAGACTCACAATAGGCAATTGAATGACAAAATGGAAAATATTGTATGTTACCCATTCATTTCCTCAGATGAAATATTTTATAGATGGAATTATATACATGTAAGAATAACAAATGAAATATGACAAACAAATATGACAAAAATTCTATATGTAGAAAACAATTACAGAGATACTTATACATAAAATAATTATATATTTAAAATTTTTGCCACCCACTCTATGCAGAAATAAAAATAACTGACCTCATTTTAGCAGATATATTTGTCAAAATTACACAAAAATATCTTGCAGTACTAAAGAGTAAATTAATTCAATAAAATTGTCATTAGCTTCAACCACAGCCTCCAGATGACTTTGGAATCTCCTATGACTTTTCTGGACAGGCTCCTTTTTCAAATGACGATAACACTGATATATTAACAGATATATTTACCTATAATACACAAAAATATCTTGAAATACTAAAGAGTAAATTTATTCAATAAAATTACCATTGGCTTCAACCACAGCCACCAAACGACTTTGGAATTTCCTGCAACTCTTCTAGACAGTCTCCTTGTTTCAGTTAGTGAATGCTGCCATAATCCTTACATTCAGTTCATCTTTGGTGTTAGAAGTTTTGTTGGTCTCTCGCTCAACTGCACCCCACACATAATCAAGCAGGTAGCAGTCTGGAGAGTTAAGTAGCTAGATGTAAGGGATGATGTGGTTGCAGAAATTGTCTGACAGCCATGACTGGGTTCTCCTGCTTGTATGGCATGGTGCAGAGTCATGATGCCAGACATGGGGCTTTCCAGCAGCCACCCTTGACACAGGGCAGCACTACCTCCTCAATACACTTGGTGTAGGTCTCCATGTTGAGCCTGGGGCCCTGTGGGACGATGAATGGAGGCAAACATTTGCCATCACTAGTGTTCGCTCTAAACACCATGATGTTGACTCTTTCCGAATCCTTTGCCCTGTCCTCAGATCGACACCCAAACACTCTGAAATGTTTGTATTGGTGCTTCCGGTGTGAATGCCAAGCAGTACAGCATGCCATTTCTAAATTTCTGATGGAGTAAACTGCATCATACCGCTCTTTTTATCACATGTGACACTATTTGGTTGCTGGTAATTAATAATAAATTTTATTAATTAACTATATGGAGAGATATACTGATAGACTTCTCATGTAAAGGGTTAAATTATATAAAAAAAAAAATCTCCAGAGATTGAAACTTATGAAATAAAGTCAGATGTCTGCTACGGACAATATCTAATTTAGGTGTTCACAGTTGGCCGATGAAAGGAACCATAAAAACTATAAGTGCCAGTTAAGAGGCGAAAAGGTTACTCAACGAAAAATCAGGTGTTTGGTATCTGAAGCCATACAAAGGGAAAAGTATTCCAGCTGATAAATTTGTTTTAGTAAAAACAAATGTGATAGGTACTGATCTGGCAGCTCGACTGCAGCCACTTCCCCACCGTCGAAATGTGGCCTCCCTTTGTCTGTTCTATAAGTACTTTCATAGCTTCTGCTCAGACGAACTTAAGTCACTGGTGCCTCCTCAACAGGTGTTTACTTGTGCAACCAGACTGGCAACTGGGTCCCACCCATTCACAGTCAGGTTAGCCAAATGCAGACGACAATTCTACTCCTGCAGCTTCTTCTCTCGCACTTCCCGCCTGTGGAACTCACTACCATATTCTTGCTTTCCTGACGGCTACAACCTCCAGAAATTTAAATGCAATGTCAATGCTCATCTATTAACCACTGGACTCTAGCTCTCTCCCCACCCCCGTATATCCTTCCCTTTCTCTCCACCTATGTATCTGTCATCACACCTGCATTCTCAGCTTTCTATTGCTCCTTTCTAACTAGTTTGTACACTTCACTCTTTTCTAATTAATCTTTTTACAGTTATGTAGCCCCCCTGCTTATCAGTGGCATTTCTGCCTTGCTCGGGTGAAATGATTGAAAAAAACAAAAAAAAAAACAAAGCAAATTATGAGTGTTGAATGATTCGCCCTGAGAAAGCCAATTCATTGTATCCAAATATCAAACCAACAAAAAAGTGCATGTGAACAACAGTTGTTTTTTTAAGAAAGCAATACAGAGGAGGTGGGAAGACCTGTCTGTGGTTACTAGGGAGTTGTGGGCACAGGCAACTCACTAAGAAAGGAAGAAGGAGTTGTAGTAGAAAGCTGAATGTGGTTGCTAGGTTATTGATAAAGATACAGTAGGTGCCAAGATTTTAAAGTAAAGAATCCCTGTAGCTTCAGCATTTTCTCAGTGTAGAATAATAACTGACATTTATTGCATTTCATTCTCTACCCCCCACCCCCCACATACATATGATTCCTTTGATAAAAGCATTATTTAGTTTTAAATTTTGATGGATGAAGTGCCTAAAATAGAATTTTTCCATTCTGTCATTTAATTACCCACCATTTTGCATCAAAATTCTTCTTTTCTGTGCCGTGTTTCCTCAGAATGCTGGTGATCAGGGCTTTCGAAATAATAATAATAATAATCCTCTCCATAAAAATTTTAAAAACAGTTACCACTTCTGCAATTTACATGTTACTCTTCAGCAATGAATTGAGTTCTTCCGGTGTCTGGCATGTGCATACACTGCTTGTATATAACACGCTAAAGTTTTCCCTCTCTCATTCTATGCACCTATGGCTAAGGGAGGAGACTCCAATTGACACCAAATCAGTCAAGTTTCAAAGCAAGTAGATGTCTAGCCACACTGATGAGCTGTGATACAGCAAAACAGGCTTGTATGTGGATGGCATATATTTCCCTCCTGTCATGCTTATGGAGTGAGAGAGAGAGAGAGAGAGAGACAATAGCGGGTAGCATTGGCTCAGTTCATTCTATTTACTACCAGTTATTACAACTCTTGCCATGTGTTTGCTCTTTAACAGTGCCTTATTTTGGCAATAATAGTCATCATATACTGAAGAATACACACACACACACACACATATATAGTCTTCTGCAGACAGATCTGTTTTGCTGTATCACAGCTCATCAGTAAAGTTAGACATCCAAATGCTTCTAGTCAGGATTGAAGGAACCTGACCGAGTTGACATCAGTCGGTGATTCTACCTATGAGCTATAGGCACTCAGTAGAGGAAGGTGGACTTTAGCGCATTATATACAATGTAAACACATGCCAGTAGCCGAGATATAGATATATATATTCTCTATTATAAAAGACCATTGGTTAAGTATTTATGTATTCTAATTTTGTTATTACAATAGTTTATAAAAGCATTATATCACTACACAAAAATTTTCATGTTTCAGAACAATCTTGTTCGTCTTCAGGTGATAAATGTCCACATTACACTCTCGCTGGTCTCCAAGATAATTGCACAACTTGACCCACACAAAGCAAACGGCGGAGACGGAATCCCAATCATAGTACTGAAGAAATATGCCCCAGAACTCTCCTCTGTCCTCTCTAAACTCTATAACCTCTGCCTATCTGCTTCCTGTTTTCCTGCCTGTTGGAAGTCCTCCTGTGTAGTTCCTATATTTAAGAATTTTGGAGAAACCTCAGATGCTGATAATCACCGTCCTATTAGTCTCCTTCCAATCTTCGGCAAAGTTTTCAAAGCCATTATCAACACCGAGGTGATTCAGTATCTTACGGCCCACAGTACAGTACAGGTTTCGCTTCACCAGGCCTACTGCTGATATGCTAATGACCATTACTGAGTACATATACCGGGCTCTTGACAAGAATAGCGAAGCCCAAACCGTTGACTTGGATATCTCCAAAGCGTTCGACAGGGTCTGGCACGCTGGCCTCTTATGCAAACTGCGGAGCTACGGGATAGCTGGACATCTGTTTGACCTCATCCAGTCATTCCTCTCTAACCGCACATTGAAAATAGTATTAAATGGGCATGCCTCCCAAAACTACCATACGAATGCGGGTGTCCCTCAAGGTTCTATCCTAGGTCTCACGCTCTTTCTGATGTACATTAATGATCTCCCCGACGCCATTAGATCCCAAGTAGGCATGTACGCCGATGACACCACAATCTACCCTCGCCTCAATCAAAAACCCGGTGTGGACGACAAAGCAAACCTCACTGCCGAGCTTGAAAAGGACCTCTAATCCGTAGTGGCCTGGGGTAGGAAATGGCTAGTAAATTTTAATGCTTCTAAAACGAAGCTGTTATCAACTAACTACCATAGACAATCGCATCTACCTCCCATTAGCATGGAACAGGCTTGCCTTCCAGAGAGTAAAACACTACGCCTCCTTGGCCTTACACTTTCGGCAGACCTCAAATGGAATGACTATATCGAATCCATTGCCAAATCTGCCGCTATGAAAATCAGCTCGCTGTGCAGGGCCCTGAAGTTTTTCCCGCCTGAATCTATCCTGCACATATACAAATCTACCATCCGTCCATGTATTGAATACTGCTGGCATATCTGGTCAGGTGCCCCAGCTACTCTCCTTGGGCTTCTAGACAAAATACAAAGGAGAGTCTGTAACATGGTTTATATTGACTTGGCAGACTGGCTGCAACCACTCTCTCACCGACGTGATGTGGCTTCCCTGTGCCTCTTCTACAAGTACTTTCATGGCTTCTGCTCTGATGAACTTAGATCACTGGTGCCGCCTAAGCATGAATTTACACGAGATACTAGATTAGCAACTAGGTCCCACCCTTTTACAGTTAAACAGATAAGATGTAACCGTAATTTCTACTCCAACAGCTTCTTTTCTCACGCTTTCCGCCTGTGGAATTCCCTTCCACAAGTCTGCTTTCCCAACAGCTACAATCTCCAGGTGTTTAAATGCAGGGTCAATAGACACGTCCTATCACACTAACTTCCAATTATTCTCAGAACACTCTCATCTACCCAACCCTCATTCTCGGTATCCTTACCCGCCTATCACCCACCCTCTGACATTTCCTATATTTAACTATCCTTTCTCCACTCTATGTAGCCCCCTGTGCAGTAGTGGCAGTGAAATGCCTTGCTTGGGGTGAAACGCTTATAAAAAAAAAAAAATGATTTGTTTAGAAACTATAAAATTCATGGTTATTTAGAAAGTTAAGGAGTGGTAGTAATAGTAAGTTAAACAATATGCTTGTACGTGTCAATATTCAGTCAGTTAAGTGCCATACGTGAAACACGCTTGGGCGATCATGTCTTGAAAGAGACATGACTGACTGGGCAGAAGATTATCCCACAGTAGGTTGCCATTGCTTTCTGTGGTAGACTGGTTGCCAGCCAAGGCTATAGAACCCAATCTGTCCTATTATTTAACCCATAATCAGAAGGAAGAGACGGATTAATACTTTTCCCAAGGGTATTTGCGCGTAAGTGAATGCAATGAATTCAACTGGAATTTGAACTCGGCTCCCCGATTTCTCGTTCCTAGCCAATATCCACTGCACTACTACGCAAATGAGAATTAGGTTGAACTATGAAGTTAAAAATTTTGTGAAAGTGAACAGAGTAGCCTAATGTCAAGACATGACACTTTTTAATTTTGTTTAAGTAAGATAGATACTGGGACCATACATTATTTAAATGGGTAGACAATTTTTAACAGCAATTTTAGTTTTTTATAAAATTTGATTTTGCACTATCTTGTCAGTTAAAGGGGTTGGATTATTTAGGTAAGAATTAGAATTAAATAATTATGCCATACAAAGGTGTATTGTATGGATCATTTATTTTAGTAAAATAAATTTTAAGTCACATTGGACCATAAGTTATCAATGAACAATTGAAATAATTAAATTTTAGAGAAAAATATTTTTCATGTTTACATAAAACCGTTAATTCATCTCCACGATTCAGCAGCACTTTATTTTTAGGGAACCTTAAAATCTGCAGCTTTTCATTCAGGCACAGAGGGCAGAGGTCATAGAATGATTTACAGATTCTTGTTTTTACCGGAATTTTCCATTTTACTTTGGAGGCTTTATATGTCTCTTTTAACTGCCAAAAATACACAGAAAAGGATGCTTGGTTTCGGTATGTGTTATTTTTTAAGGAAGTTTAATGCAAATACCAACAATGCATAAAGGTTTTCTTAGTAGATCTAATGTAAACTTTGTATTGAGCACTCTTTATAAAAGTAAATGTATGAACAGTGTGTTTTAATCTATCTGTTCTTTCACTTCCTTATAATATATATATATTTCCCTCTTTTCTTGCTCGGGGGTGTGGATGGATTATTTTTTTTCCTTCTTATATCTTAATGTAAGACACCAAAAAAAATACCACTCAATAGTAGGTACATCAATATATATGTTGCCATCATTTTAGACAGCATATAGATATATTTTGCCATTATTTTTAACGGGATGGGTCCACTCATAATAATAACCAATATACTTACCAGCAAAACTTCATAGCCCATTGCTGAAAGCTGACGGAGTTTGGTACGATAAATTCCTAGTAACCAACGACTTTGATTCAGAGCACACTGGTTACGTCCACTCACTTCGATAACAATTCTAGAATAAAAGAGTTGAAAGAGATTAAACAATAAACAGAAAATACTTTTAGGATAACATAAAAAAAAAACTCTGTCTTTTTTTCTATGTGTTAATATCTACTTAGGATGTACATTGTGGTGCAGTAAATATCAGCTTGGAACAAGAAACCGGGGAGTCGAGTTCAAATCCCAGTTGAATTCATTGCATTTACTTACATGCAAATACCCTTGGGAAAGGTATTAATCTGTCTCTTCCCTCCAATTATGAGTTAAATAACAGAACAGATTGGGTTCTATAGCCTTGGCTGGCAACTAGTCTACCAGAGAAAAGAATGGCAACCTACTGTGGAATAATCTTCTGCCCAGTTAGTCATGTCTCTTTAAAGACATGATTGCCCAAGTGTTTATCACATACTAGCAGTATAGCTCGGCGTTGCTCGGGTGTAAGGAAAGCTTTAAAACTAATCCATGATGCTGGAGTTCAGACTCTTTGGACGTTGACACGAAAGATTAAAAAGCAATAATTGTTTCCAGTTAAAGCAAAACCGTAGACTGAAAGAAAAATGAATGGATGTCAGTCAAATTTTGATTTCTTGGTATTGATATCAAATAAGTTTTTTTCGTCGTAAACTGAATTTTGAAAGCTAAATAAGTCCTGTGAGTAAATGGTATCATGACTGAGATTAAGAACTACAATTATACCTACTTAGAGCCAAACCCAAAGCAAAAACTAAAATAAAACGGCTGAAAAAAATACAGACATACAGGCAGATAAACAGACACACACACACACAAACATCTTGCCTTTTATATATATATATATATATATATATATATATATATTATCGATTTTCTGCACTATTGTAAGAAATGCAACTTTGAAACTTCTGAATATCGTTTCTTATGTTTTTGTCTATGAGTGTATCAAATTTGATTAAAATCGGATCACTCCTTCTATAACCTGATTTTTTTGATTATCGATTTTCGATATTTATCGGGAGTACCTCGACACAAAACCTAGCTAAGAACACTTGCAGACGCTTATAGTACAACTGTGTAAATTTTCAAGAAAATCGGTTCAGCTGTTTCGGAGTCTGTAGGTAACAGACACACACACACACACAAAGTTCCATTTATAATAGAAGTTTAGATGGTGCTTAATTGACTGCCTGATACGTGGGTCAGGTTATGGTGGGGTGAACATTGAAAACCAATATTTACGAGGCGTGTTAAATACTAAAGGATTACATCTTCTCAAATGGCCACAGCTGCTATTTTTTGTATTCAAAAGGAATTTTTAAGGAATCAACGATTGCTTTATTTGACAACTGTTTTTTTTGTGGCCACTTGTTTGAATTGATGCCGGGTTTTTTAAAAAATGTGAATTACATCTACGAGCATGTGTATTCAAGAAACCTGAAGCAAATACGCTCTCAGAGAGTTTAAAAAATATGGTCACTATTCAAACATGGGTATCCACAAAATCCTGCTTTGAACACAAAAAAAGTAGGCGAGATTAGCACTTTCTAGCCAAGTTTAAATGCAACATCAATCGTTATCTGCTGTCATCCTGATTTCTCTTTTACTGTTCTTGCTCCTTAGTAATTTTTCTGTTTTCTGTTTCTTTCGCACCCAGTAATCACTTGTGTCTTAGTGGCTTTACTGCCTTACTTGGGGTCAATCTGATTAAAAGAAAATCTATATGTTTCTAAAGAATTAATGAATTTATTTTTAAACCAACATTTATTATGAATTCAAACATCATTATAATGAACACTTTGAATTTGAAATAGATGTCCCATTTTTATTTACTAAACAGTGTGCATCATGTTTTATTAGTAAAGACAATGCATTCTTCAGCAAGTTTCAAGCCCTCAACATCATTTGTAGAGGAAACCACTTGAACCACTGTGCTTTACTGTTTGACCACAAAGAACAACACAGCAAGCAAGGTTCTATTTTCACTTTTTAAGGAAATCATATCCTCTTCAGTTAGATTATTTTTCTCAAAAGCTTTATATCTGCTCAGTTTCATATCCAAAAACACAAACAAAGCAATTTATAAAGACTTATTGGACTTATTTTTGTTGTAGTGAAATATCCTGTCTTACCCAGGAAGGGGTATGGCCTGGGTTACACAAGACCGGGATTAGAACGAACTACTGAGTGATCGTGACTATACGAGAGCCTTCGTCATTACACGAGAGTGTTCGTGACTATACAAGAGTCTTCGTGATTACACGGGAGTGATCAAGAGTCTTTGTCATTATATGAGCGAGGTTGAAAGTTAGAGAGTTAGACATCACTAGACGGAAGCCTTCTTCTCAAGACGGACGCTTACGTCCTATACAAAGACATTGCCTTTTTAAATGTTATTCTTGTTAACTGTTCGTTGGTGTACGTGTCTTTGGTTTATTGTACTTAGGTATAATAAATCTCTATTTATCTATCCTCAGTGTTATGATTTATTTCTTGCACTATTCTTTCTCTGTTTATCCCCTCCCGGGATACAACAAATCCATGAAAGGAATTCTATCGGCAGCTACTGACTATTCAGTAAATAAAAATTAAAAATTGTTGTATCCCGGGAGGGGATAAACAGAGAAAGAATAGTGCAAGAAATAAATCATAACACTGAGGATAGATAAATAGAGATTTATTGCAGGTGTGCATAGGGTTAAAATGAACTATCAAAGCACCAGAAATGAAAGGCTACAGAACCATCTTATGCATCTCCTTTGTACACCACATTGCAAACAATACAGTTCAAGGTTCAATCAGATAAGAAACAGGTTTATTGAAAAAACTCATAAACACAATCAAGAAGAGGAAGTTAAAATGACATGGCTATATCACAAGATCCAATAGCTTATGGCCATATCACGTTGAAACATTGGTTACCATATGATCACTGAAGTTCAGCAATGTTGAGCCTGGTCAGTACCTAGATAGGTGACCATTTTAAAATATCAGGGGCTGTAAGCTTGGATGTATATGTCGGGTAATAGATAATGGCGCAGAATCATTAACTGGAGAGCCGATATCCAATTCCTGTAGAGATTCATTATATTAACTCACTTAAAAATACTATTGAGAAAGGCATGAATCCATCTCTTCTCACACAGCTATGGATTAATTAGCAAGACATGTAACACTAAAACCATTATTATAATTATTTCTAAATAAGTAAGTAAATAAATTACATAAAAAATATTTAGATTTCAACACTGAATAAACCCAAGTGGTTGATATACTGCGAAATGAAAACAACCAAACAAGAGCTGATAATCTTTCCACTGCCATCCTATATATAATACCAGACAAACAAAAAAACATAGGCTAACAGCATTCTCGAGTGGGAAAAGCTTTCACAAAACTGAGATATATTGAGGTAGATGATCAGGTGTTCAGTAGTGCAGTGAAAATGGTTGATAGAATAGTCAGTAGCTGCCGATAGAACTGCTTGGATCTACTACTGATGAATTAGCATACTTGCCTTTGATACATATAAAGTTAGCAGCAATGAACAAGTCAGTCAGTTAAGTGCCATACGTGCGACATGCTTTGGGCAATCATGTCTCGAAAGAGACATGACTGACTGGGCAGAAGATTATCCCACAGTAGGTTGCCAGCCAAAGCTATAGAACCCAATCTGTCCTATTATTTAACCCATAACTGGAGGGAAGAGATGGATTAATACCTTTCCCAAGGGTATTTGTGCATAAGTGAATGCAAGGAATTCAACTGGAATTTGAACTTGGCTCTCCAGTTGAATTCCTTAATGGGTCAAAAAAAAAAAAAAAAAAAAGATTGATTTCCAACATGACTTTATTTGTGTAATCTGACTAATACTCAGGTGGTTGTGACATTGTTAAAAACTGCCATATGAGCCAACAATCTTTCTACTGCCATCCTACAGGGCACCACCTTAGGAAAAAGAATATGAAGTAGACAGAAAAAAAAAAGAACCCAGGCTGACAATGTCTCTAAGTGAATAGGAAGAGCTTTCACAGAACCGAGATATAGCGAGGGAGCTGGTTAGGTGTTCAGCAGTGCAGTGACTCTACAACCACACCTGGTAATTGGAGTGATGATGATCATCATTTTTTTTAATACTATTGTTCACAGAATACAAAGCGCAAGAGCCATGCAAGCTAGAGGTTTACAGAATGAGGCAGTTGTATGAATATAAATGGAAGAGGTAGAGTTGCATACTATGAGACAATGTAGGATAGAAAATGTTCTACTCAAGATTATAGTGTTTGGGGAAGCATCCCCTCAGGAGCTAGTTCTACAAATTGATAGTTTAGTGAAGGAAGTGAAACACTCTCTTTAAGATCATCTAAGAAAGACAACAAGCTACCAAGAATGGAGATGCAAGTTCAAGTTTTGTTAGAGGATAATTTCTTATTCCAGGTTCATGTTATTTAAGTGTCAGAGGGCATTTGACTTACAAATCTCTGAAGAAAGCCACAAGATAAAGACAAAACTTAGAATGCTGGGATTAAAAAAACAAAGTTATGGTGAAAAAACTAGAAGAAAGCCAGAAATTATTAATAGAAAATAATAGTTATATTATTAGTATTAGGGGTAGGACCTTTATATTTGTGATTCTAAAGCTGGTCAGTGTTGCCATTAAAAGGCAATCAGAAATGACATTGTCAAAAGTGGGAATGTTGTTTTAAAAATTCCCACCTCTGTATTTTGACTTTAGTTTTATATCATAACAAAGCCAGTAATAAATTTCTGTCCACGCCTACAATAAGTTTAGAAAAAGAAAACTTTCCCTTTCCCAGAATTTCCTACTAACAAAAGTCGGACTAAATCTTTTTGTTTTCTTTCAATTATACACCCTTCAAGAATATTGGCTTGTAATTTGAAGTTTTTTTTTTTTTTTTTTTTTTATCCTTCCTTTTCTACAAACTGTTCAACAAGTAAAGGAGGAAGGGAAAATTATTCTTTTTTTTTTGTCTTTTTTCTTCTGCCTTTCCTTGTTGTGTTAAGTGGATGAAATGGCTGGGCATATGAGGATAAGGAAGAGACAGTATTTTCATTGTTTTTTTTACATTTAAGCAACTGGACTAGTCTGACTACTTGGGTAAGTAATATAATATTCAAGCAGAACAGGTATTAATGTGCCTTGGGTGAAATCAAAAGTAGTCTGGATATGGGTTCTTCCATCTTTATTCCCTTGCCTCAAATGCCTATTAGGACTCAAATTCAGCCTTGACCTCAAATAAAACTACTATACATGATCCATCACTAAAGATGATAATAAAAAAAGTTGTTTCCTTGTACTGCTCCAGTATGTATTTGACTCCTGGAGTACTGCTGTTATATCTGTGCTGGAGCTACTCAGTTCTCACTTCCCAGTTCAAATGTGTCTATGCAGGGAGATAAAGTATTTTCTAATCTACAACCTCTAGCTCACAGATGAAACATCACAAAGCATATACTAGTCTATTGTATCTTCACTCATTTTCAATACCTAACTTTTAAACTGAATTTTTAAAAATAAAAACATTTTCTTGAAATTTTTATTTTACCTTTAATTGAAAGCTAAATGATTAAATTTACTATTTCCAATAAGCAAAATACTCTGGTGTATTTCAAACAGAAATTATATTGATTGGAATCGAAAATTTCAAGATTTTAAAATTTAAAAAACATTTTTCTGCCATTGTTAAGGGATCAACACATTTGTAAACAAAAGTTAATTCTCAGTTTTAAAAATCTTGCAAAAATAAAATATACATCTGTGACATAGAAAATGTTTTGTTTACACCTCTGTGTACTGCCCAGGTCACTTAAATATATTTTCCTGACATAAAGAACACTAACTAGCATGCAGTTTTTATTATAATTAGAAGATGCACTTACCTTCGAGAAATCTGTGGGGCACTGAAAAGTAAAAACAAACCATTAGTAATTAAAAATAAAGCATCTTTAATAGTTTAAGGTAGATATAACATCACTAAAACCATAGAAATAAGTTTGTTTTTTGCTTTTTTTACAATATACTGACATAGTTGTTCAGTCAGATAGAAAAGGTTCTTTTGTTTAGTGGTATATCAACTCCTTATGGGTCATTTAATACAGAAATTTAATTTTCTTGGGAGCATATTTACAAAAATGTATTTCTGGTAATTTTTCGTTACAAAAATTTATTGTTGGTATTTTCAATATAAAAATGTCTTTTTATTCACAGTGCTTGACAACTAGTTTCAGAGTTAACTATTTTTTTTTTTTAATCGTATCACCCCGAGCAAGGCGGTAACGCCACTGATGTACAGGGGGCTACGTAATAGTGAAAAGATTAGAAAAGAGAAAACCAGAAACCACATCCTAAACAGGGAGCAAGGGATGAGCCTCTTAACCTGTTCAATAGATGCGGGTGGAGTGTGAACCGGGCGATAGATCTATCTACTTCAATTGAAAAAAAAACAAAAAAAAACAGAGTGAGAAGATTGGAAAAGAGAAAGCCGGAAACCACATCCTAAACAGGGAACAAGGGATGAGCCTCTTAACCTGTTCAATAGACGTGGATGGAGTGTGAAACGGGCGATAGATAGATCTATCTACTCCAATTGTAAGAAAAAAAAAACAAAAACAAAAAACAAAATGAGAAGATTGGAAAAGAGAAAGCCGGAAACCACATCCTAAACAGGGAACAAGGAATGAGTCTCTTAACCTGTTCAATAGACGTGGGTGGAGTGTGAACCGGGCAATAGATAGATCTATCTACTCCAATTAAAAAAAAAAGAAAATGAGAAGATTGGTAAAGAGAAAGCCAGAAACCACATCCTAAACAAGGAACAAGGGGTGAGCCTCTTAACCTGTTCAATAGACGTGGGTGGAGTGTGAACCGGGCGATAGATAGACCTATCTACTCCAATTGAAAAAAAAAAAATGAGAAGATTGGAAAAGTGAAAGCCGGAAACCACATCATAGCTGGGGCCCTAACAGGTGCTACCACCCGACATCAGAGGCCAACAGCAATTAGGAGGTGCTGCCAGGTAAAGTTTCAACTGGAATTCAATAAAGTTTCCGAATTATTTCTCCATTTTCTTTCCTACTATTTTTTGTAACTTTCACAGTTAATTTTATGTGCACATTAAATTCTGAGAGTGGTCGAATTCATATTTTGTATTTTCACTCTTGAGAGTGGTCAAGTTCATTGCAGTTATTTCCATTTTAATAATCATTTCTTGCTAATCATTATGATGATGTGGTACTGCCTTGGCGGAGGTTTGTGCTCTTTGACTGCTCTCGTTTTATTTTTATTCATTGTGAAGAAAGAGAAAATAATCCTGACGAAATTTTGCATACAGCGTACAAGACTTTCCGAGAACAAATAGAACAGAAAAGATAAGTTTAACTTAATTGACACAAGGGCACAATAATAGAACACTAAGCAAGGATTCAAGAGCAATAGCTAATCTTAGTATAATTCTTGTATATATTATTGGATTAAAATGGATGATTTCTTAAATTATTGAGAAAATGTCCATTCATAGAGATCTTTAATCTGACTTAATATGTCTGCATTTGCTTAGAAATTAATTCTTTTTATTTAAAAGTGTTCTTTTAAGCAGAGTTCACAGTGCCATTTTAAGGATTTCCCATTTAATGTTTGTAGAGATGGCTTATCTCTTTGTTCCTACATATATTTTGAAAGTGCTGTCATATACACCCTTGTGCAAATTAATTGAAACAACTACTTTAGTTTCATTTCTTTTACCATACAGTTAGTTTTGGACCCATTGGAGTGATAGGATGTAATCGATTTCTATCTTTTACTCAGATTAGATCATTTGCAGTAGTGTGCAGCAATATGAATCTATTTTCAGGGAGTACGATAAAATTTGTTTAGCTTTAAAAAATATTGCGACATCTGTGATTGCATTAGATTTTTATCACACCCAGGCACTATTGTCTCGACTGTTGATTAATTGTTCTATAGCCACTGTCTGTGATGGACGTTACTCCAAGGAAGTGTACAAAAATTTTAATGCTGCATGAACACACTGGCAAGCCTTACAGAGAGATTGTGGATATTGTTGTGTCAGTTTGCCAACTGTCAGTTGTGTCATCAAGATGAAGAAACAAACTGGATTCATCAAACCACAACAAAAAAAAAAACTGCGGTCAGAAATAAAAAACAATGCCAAGAGACAATGTATACGTGATCAGGGAAAGCGTGAAAGATCCTAGGAAGACATGATTCGTTTTGTTTTAACTAATTTGCACAAGGGAGTATATATAGGGAAAGATTTATGACAAAATGGAAGAAGCTTTCTTGCTGGGAATTTTAACTTGAAATTGCTCTTTTGCATCAAATCTTATTAGAAAAATATGCTCTCTACTGCAGGATTTGAACCTGTGTCCCCCAGGGGAAACTGTTATTAGATCTCATGTGCCTTGACTTCTCAGCTATGTAGGACCTCCTGATCAAACAAAGCCCTAATGACAGTTTTCACTAGGAGATGCAGGTTCAAATCCTGCCAGAGGATGCATATTTTTCTAACAATATTTCTTGAATATTCAGGTTGGTAGATGGAAAGAAATGAATATGAGGTTTAATAAATAACTAAAACAGCATCTACTCAAATAGGAGTATCCATTAAAAATATTGTTTAAAAAAATTATATAATCATATAATTATGAATAAAAAGTATATTGCGACATGGAAATTTCTGTTTCGAGATTTCTATCTCATCATCAGACAATGTTAGATGTTGGTTGTGAAAATGATTTACATTTAAATACAAAAAACATTCAGTTTGCAACATCCAACACTGCCTGGTGATGAGATAGAAATCTCAAAACATAGAAATGTCCCTGTTGCAACGAACCTTTAATTCATAGTTATATGATTATATTATGCTCTACAATATTTATTGTATTGAGCACTTTTTATAAAAAAGTAAATGCCAGGGAACTCAGAATTGTAAAACCTTGAGTCCTCTTTACCTGGATTTATATATATATGTGTATGCATCACTCATTCAGTAATGAATTAGAGCACTCTGGCTATTAGACGGGTATAATGATAATATACATGCTAAAAAGTCTGCCTTCTTCTACCGAGTGTCCATAGCCCAGAAGTAAAACTGCCAACTGATGCCAATTTGGTCGGGTTTCAATCCTGAGTTAAAAGCAATCGGAGTCTAACCATACTGATGAGCTGTGATACAGCAAAACAGATCTGTCTGCAGATGACTATATATATATATATATATGTATGTATGTGTGTGTGTTTATATATATATATATATATATATATATATATATATATATATTGGAGAAAGTTTACTTGTGATGCATTTTGTTTTTTTAAATTGTAGATGAGATGGAGTTAATAAGCAGGATAATATTTGTTTTTATTCATTGGATTTCTCAGGAGGGGCTGTTTTTTGTTTTGGAATATTCTAAGGGCCTTTTGATTTGTATTAAATATAAAATAATTAGGGTACTGAAGAAGTTTGAAAGTGCTTTCAATGTATTTGTGTAAATAATTTCAGCTGCATATTCTTAGTGCTCTTAGGTAAAATCTGGTGATTATGCCGGATTTTATATTGTTGTTATGATGAGAATAGACATTTATTAGGTTGTTTTGTTGGTTACATAACTGAAAGAAAATTAATTAAAAGAGAGAGAAGAGGAGTACAAACCAATTAGAAAGGAGCAATAGAAAGATGAAAATGCAGGTGTGACGACAGTTGCAAGGGGGGAGAGAAAGGGAAGGAAAAACGGGGTGGAAAAACGGGGTGGGGGAAGGGCTAGAGTCCAGTGGTTAGTAGATGAGTATTGACATTGCATTTAAATTTCTGGAGGTTGTAGCCATCAGGAAAGCAAGAATATGGAAGCGAGTTCCACAGGCAGGAAGTGCGAGAGAAGAAGCTGCAGGAGTAGAATTGTCGTCTACATTTGGCTAACCTAACTGTGAACGGGTGGGACCCAGTTGCCATTCTGGTTGCACGAGTAAACACCTGTTGAGGAGGCACCAGTGACTTAAGTTCGTCCGAGCAGAATCCATGAAAGTACTTATAGAACAGACAAAGGGAGGCCACAGTTCATTGGTGGGGAAGTGGCTGAAGTCGAGCCGCCAAGTCAGCACCTATCACGTTACTCTCTTTGGAACCTGTCGAGAACACTGAGATGAGCGGCAAGGGCGCCTGACCATAAATAAAAATATTTGCGCATCTGATTTACTATTTATAACAACCATAACTTAAGGAATGCTAATCCCTAATTCAAATCGAAAAATGTTCAGTTCATAATATGCACCTGAAGATTGCATAATGCATGAAACCATATATATATATATATATATATATATATCTTATCAAGCAAGGTAAGGCTGCCACGGTGCGTAGGTGGTTACTGTGAGAGAAAACAAGGTACAGTGGATGTCAAAGTAAAGATAAGTGAAAGGAGATAGAAGATGGGAATTGATGTTGCATTTAAACTTTTGGAGATTGTAGCTGTCAGGGAAGCAAGTATAGAAAAGGCAAAAACAAAAAAAACAAGGTACAGGGGATGTCAAAGAAAGGATAGGAGAAAGATGGCAATCAAGGAGATGATTAAGCTGAAGATTTTCTTGCAGCAGATTGCCATTACTTTCTGTGGTAGACTGCTTGCCAACCAAGGCTATAAAACCCAATCTGTCCTACTATTTGATCCATAGCTGGAGGGAGAAGCAACAGATTAATGCCTTTTCAAAGGGTATTTGAACATAAAGCGAATGCAGTGATTTCAACTGGAATTTGAACTTGGCTCTCCAATTTCTTGTTCAGAGCCAATATCTACTGCACCATAACGTGCATCCTCATATATAAGTAGAATAAATTTGGTAAGAAAAAACATGTGTTAATCTTTTTTCTGTTTTTGTGCTTTCATTGAACTCATTTTCTGTCTACATACAAAGTGCACCTGTTCAGTGTTACCAGGGAAAAATCGGGGCATATCATTGATCTTGAAACAATACCAGCTTTGTTTTTGAGTTGCAAGATGGATTTTTCTCCCTGCTAGACCACAATCAGGGGATAGATCAGCTGCAAGGCGGAGGATGCTTGTATTTGATCACATGACTGGCCATTCACAACCACCTTCATGGACGTACATGAGAGATGTATGTATTTTGAAATTCATGGATTAAGTAAGCCTTAAGGTTGTCCCAAACAGCTTTCATGCTATTCTTAAGTTGTGAGTGCTTCTAGTTAGTAAATAAATCCTTTATTCTCTAGATAACAAAAAAATTTGGAAGTTTGAAATTCTGTCAGCAAAAGAAACAATATGCATTCTTACCTGGAATTGGATGACAAATTTTGCAATGGATTTTGAAGCATTTGCAACAGAGCAAAAGTCACTTCCTGTTGGTTCTTCCAGGAATATGATTCCTTAGACTCAGTGCTTATTGTTTTTGGTTCAAAGAACAGTGGCTGGTTATGCGCATCAAGATGGATTTCAATATCTGAAAAAAAATATATATATTCTTTTGTCAATCCAAAAATGTAGCTTGACAAAAATGAATTAATCTAAGTTTTCAGTTCTTTTTTATCTATTTGTTGATATTATGCTTTTTTCCTTGAATACACTTTTTGCAGTGACAAAAAGAAAACTTAAACACACTGTTAAAAACAATTTAAAAAATAATTGTTACACACTGACTTGTTTGAATTATTAACGACATTTTTCATTGTTGTTATCACAACTTTTAACCATTGTACATTCAGCCTTCTTCAGGCATCTCTTTTAGTTGGTAATCTAGGATTTTTAAACTGAATCTTTATTCAATGCAAAAAAAGTAGATTGTTCTCATTCTGCTGCCCATGTCAGAAGACATCTTGCATTAGTTAATGCTCCCTTGTTCATTCATTCATTCATTGCTTCTAATGGACCAAAATCAAAAGGTTCAGTTTGAAAAGTTTACCAAATAGGACAGGAACTTCAACTAACTTCAATCATGCCAAGAATCTTGAAGACTGTGTTAAAAATGATCTCTTGGATTTTTTCAGAGAAGAGAAACAGCCTTGGCTTCATTTGAATTCAGCTTCAAAATAAGAAATAGTTTAAATAGCAAAGGTAGTGACTTGGATTTTATTAGTATATCAAAATCATTTGCACAAGATTTTAAGGTAGGTTACTCACTGCTTCCCTTTGTCCCTCTTACTTTCAATCTTGTCTTGTCAGTGTCAAATGTTCCAAACCTTCTTTTCTTATGTGATCTAGAAATTTTAGCAGACTCTCTCTGATTCTAAGTAAAAGCGTCATTTTTTTTGTTTCAGTTTTTATGTTAGTACATGCTCAAATTTCATCCTTCTGTAGGAGCATATGTTTCTGTTGCCTCCAGTTTTCTCTTTATCTGAAAAGAGATTGGCCAATGGTTGTTGCCATATAAAATATCACTCAATAAGTTCCAGGCACCACCAATAAAAAATCAAAAAGATTTTTATGAAGTATTAGCCTTCAAATGGCACGTGACAAAATTTGGGCCAAGTAAGATTATTAGTTTACAAATTACAGATATTTAACTGAAGCTACTGTTGCAAATTTTTTAAAACAATGGAAGAATCTGAATTTCGTGTGTTGATAAAGCATTGTTTTCTGATGGGGAAAAAATACTGTTCAAGCAAAGCAATAGCTTGATAAGTGTGATATGGATTCTGCTCTGTTGGCAACAATGATTAAGAGGAGGTATGGTAACTTTAAACGTGGTCATACAGACACAAATGATGCTAAATGCTCAAGTCACTCAAAATTGGCAGTTATCTTGGAAAAAACAAAAAAAAATCCACAAACTTGTTTTGGCTGATTGTAATTTGAAGTTGCGTAAAAAAGCAGTGGAGTGGATCATATCAGAAGGCAGTGTATTCACCATTTTGCATGAACGTTTGTCAACGAAAAAGCTGTGTTCAAAGTGGTTGCTGCATTTGCTCACAGTCGATCAAAAACGTGTCGAGGATTCAGATTATTATTTGCAACTGTTTCAACGCAATAAGGAGTTTTTGCATAAATATGTGATAATGGATGAAACATGGATCCATCATTTCATTTCAGAGTCAAATGGGCAGTTAGCTGAGTGGACAGCAGTAGGTGAAAGCCATCCAAAGCAACCAAAGATGCAAACCTTAACGGGCAAGGTTTTGGCCTCGGTGTTTTGGGATGCGCAAGGTATTTTGTTTATCAATTACCTTGAGAAAAGAAGAACCATCAATAGCGAATATTATATAGCATTATTGGTGCGTTTGAAGGAAGAAACCACAAAAACAGCTACAAATGAAAAAAGTGATCTTTCACCAAGACAATGCACTGTGTCACAAGTCAATTGCAACGATGGCAAAACTACATGAATTGCACTTTGAATTGCTTCTGCATCCACTCTATTCTCCAGATCTGGTCCCCAGAGACTACTGTTTGTTTTTCAGACCTCAAAAGAATGCTCCAGGGAAGGAGATTTGGCTCCAATGAAGAAGTGATATCGGAAACTGAGATGTATTTTGAGGCCAAAGACAAATCATTCTACAAAACAGGCATCGAATTGTTAGAGAAGCATTGGAATCAGTATATCACCCTAGAAGGAGACTATGTTGATGACTAAAGTAAAATTTTGCTCAAAAGTTTTTGTTTTCTTAGTTAGGCCTGGGATCTATTGAGTGATGTGTTAAGTGAATTCATATTATATAGCAGTTCAGTATTCGTTTGCGTCTATCAAAATTTTCCTGTTACTTAATAGTCTGCTTAGCGTCTTTTCGGTATTCTGATGCAACTTCAGTTATGATATTCTGTGCTTGTTGAATTTTCACATTGCTAATATCTTATGAGCAAGAATAGAAAATGCAAAGATGATAAATATAACTTTAGGTATACAAAAACAGATACTAATACAGATGGTTTATGTGTTAAGACTGTCAAAAAGGCAGTACAAATAAGTTTATTTTAAGTTAAGACTTCATCTCTAAGTATTTGAGGCTTAAATCCTGACATATATTTGCACTTTTTGTTTCTGTTGTTTCTAATATAAACAAACTTTTCAATGCTCGTGTTTGCTTATTTATATAGTATTTCATAATTTTCTCTTTCTTTATAGTGTTTTCATTTACCTATGGTTTTATATACTTAAAAAAGCCATAGATTTTTTAGCTTCTAAATCATGTAATGTATATAATATGTGTTGTAGAGCAGCTAACACCCCTCTGGCACTCTCAAGAATGGAATTGTCTGTGGACCGAGCTAGCTATAAAAATAAAGACTAATAGCAGTCTGGATTTCAGAGTGTCATTGCCAGTTATTATCGGACTATGCTCACAGTGACTCCAACGATTTAATCTCTCCTCTCTTCTACTATTTGTTGTTTTTCTTAATAGTGCTTGTCTTATTTGTATTAATATCCATTAGCACGAATATTGTGCTGTAGATACTCAGCACACATCTTATAAGTATTGTCCTGCCACCTTGGCGATACAACATTTTGGCGATGAAGAAAATTTATTATAATAGTGGTGGACAAAGATTTTTTTTTTTTGACTGGCATGATCAGTACGTAAAAATAAAAATTATGCTGGAAACAAGAGACATGTAGCGAAATATCAGTAAACAAAATCAATATACAACAGATTTGGTTGTTTAGATTTTGATCAAACAAATCTATAACAGATTTGTCATCAAAAACTCAGACAGCAGTTTTGCCCAACAAACATTCGTACAGATTTACAGATAAAAAACGAACAGTTTGACAACAGCTTCAAAATAATCAGGAAGAACAGCAAACTTAAAAATAGAGATCTTCCAGATAGGCTTCTTTGAATTTTTTTAAGCAACAAGAATTAGCACAAAAACAGCAAGAAAAGCAACTTGCAATACTGTTTGAAAATTTCTCAAAAACAGAAACAAGCCCCGATAAACGAGATAGATTTTCGCATGCTGCTCTGTTTAAATCAACTGGAAATTTTACATATAAACTTGAAGAGGAGGTTACATTTGAAGCTTATTATTGCAAGTATAGAGGTTGCTATGTTTTTCTTTTTTTTTTTTTAATCATTTCACCCCGAGCAAGGCGGAAATGCCACTGATGTGCAGGGGGCTACATAAATGTAAAAAGATTAATTAGAAAAGAGTGAGGAGTACAAACTAGTTAGAAAGGAACAATAGAAAGCTGAGAAAGCGGGTGCGATGACAGATACATAGTTGGAGAGAAAGGGAGGGTTATACAGGGGTGGGGAGAGAGCTAGAGTCCAGTGGTTAGTAGATGAGTATTGACTTTGCATTTAAATTTCTTGCCCGTATTCTGTCCATGTCATTTACTCATCTGCGATTGGGTAATAAATCACTGCTGTTCTTGTATAGGACAATTTAGCAATCGCAGTCGCCTGTAATCTTCCGGCTCTGAAGCAACTTTCATGTGTGCAGTGGTGATTGGTTAATTTTTAGCCAATCACATATTTTTCTTATGTAGACAAAGTTTGTCCCGCGCTTGCTGTTTGATCTGCTCTCCCCTCATAAACGGTGACTTTCAGCAAGCTTGTCAGTAGACCCACAGGCTGGCTAAAAGACTACACTACACGTAAGTCTCTCTCTCTACTCATTCCTTGCCTAACACACACACAGACACAGAACTGTCTTCTGCCTGAACATTTTCATCAAGAACTTTTGATCTTTGAACTCTTGACCAAAATTTGTATCACTTACAGTCACATTCAAAATAATTGTATTTTTGTTCTTGCTAACAATTGTAGCAAACCTTTTCAGCGCAAGAAAAAACTTTCTACATCTCACTTTGGTTGACAAACAGCTAAAGGGGAACAACTCTTTCCTCTTACACTATGTATACTGCTATTACTTGTTTTGTTTGTTTATTGAATATATTTTAATTTATTGGTTACAAATCGGAGTTGTTTTTATTTTTCTTGTTGGACGAATTGTAATATAAATTGTAAAGGACTAAAAATCCTCTCCACAAGCTTAAGGAGATGTTTTTAAAGACTGCTTGAATGGGAAAGACGATGACAAAATTCGGTTACCATTAAGTAAGTTCGGTGATTCTGAACACAAAAAATACAGAATCTATATTTTGCCAAAACAATCTGGACAAATTACATTTGTCTAATGTTTTTGGATGAAGACTACACAACATTCACAAGTATAGTGAATAAATAATTGGAGTAGATAGCCTAAACTGTCGCCCGGTTCACACTCCACCCACGTCTATTGAACAGGTGAAAAGGCTCATTCCTTGTTCCCTGTTTAGGATGTGGTTTCCGGCTTTCTCTTTTTCAATCTTTTCACTCTTATGTAGTCCCCTGCACCTCAGAGGTGTTACTGCCTTGCTCAGGGTGATATGATTCAAAAAAAAAAAAAAAAAAAGAAAAAAATAGTGTGAAATGTTTCAACTGCATGAATTAAGCAAAGAGATGTTCAAGTGTTTAATTTTTGAACAGGGATAAACTTCACAAAGCAAAACAGATGTATGTGTGAAGCTTTTAACAAAGTTGGAACAAGACCCAGAGATAACTCTACAAAAATTGGCTGAGAATGTCAGAGAATTATAAACTTAAAAAAAGATACTGCAAATATTGAACAATGGAACATATATATTAGAAAAGTAAAACCACAAAGAAAATTTAAAATAAATCCATGCTACGGTTGCGGTCAATTACATCTACACAAGGGTTGTCTATTCAAAGACAAAAAATGCTTCAATTGTGGTTAGTTAGTTAAGTGCCATATGTGATACACGCTTGGGCAATCATGTCTCGAAAAAGACATGACTGACTGGGCAGAACATTATCCCGCAGTAGGTTGCCATTGCTTTCTGTGGTAAACTGATTGCCAGCCAAGGCTATAGAACCCAATCTGCCCTGTTATTGGACCCATAGCTGGAGGGAAGAGACGGATTAATACTTTTTGAAAGGGTATTTGTGCATATATGATTGCCATGAATTCAATTGGAATTCGAACTCAGCTCTCTGATTTCTCGTTCCAAGTCAATATCCACTGCACCACATCCATCTTTGTGGTTATGAGAATCAGTAAAGTTCTATTTGTAAAAGAAAACTCAAAGTAAACCAAAAAATATGGTTCTTCATACCATGGGGAAAAAAATGCAGGAAAAAGAAAATTCATAAATGCCTGAACGATACAAAAGTAAAAATGCAAATTGACACGGGGTCAGACCAGGAAATTTTCATGCAGATATATGGAATAAAATTGGTAGACTGACATTATACAGACCTAAAAACATTGCCAAAGTCATTTGAGGCAAAAAAATTTCAATTTCATGGTAAAATTTATTTAAACATTAATTTTGTTGGAAAAGAGAGAAAACTAATAGCCTATGTCATACAGCAAATGCAGAATCTCTCGGGTATGGATTAAACGGAGAAGTTTGATTTATTCAACATTCTTATCAACACATTTTGTAACAATGTTGTTGAATCATCTAATTACACAGAAAATTTTAAACAGGATTTAAAAGCAAGATTTCCAGATATTTTTTTTCTGAATGACTAGGATTTCGTTTTAAGCTTAAAGCAAAGTTTGAGTTAAAAGAGAAAAGTTAACTCCTGTGTTTCAACCTCAGCGACCAGTACCACTCGGTGTACTAGAAAACATAGACAAAGTGTTGGAATGTCTGGAAAAATTAAATGTTATCAAAAACTCAAATTACAGTCAACTGGTGAGTCCAACAGTATTCCTAAAGAAAAATTAAATAATAAAATCATTCTGTGCCAACTACTCCATGAAATTAATTGAATGCCTAAAACAGCACAATTACACTTTACCTTCAGCAGAAGAAATATTTGCAAAGCTTAATGAAGGAAAAATATCTTCTAGATTAGACTTTTCAGAAGTATATTTACAAATTTCGATGGATGATGAATGTGCAAAAACATTAACTATAAATAAACACAAGGATCTGTTTAAGTTTAGTAGATTACGGTTCAGAGTAAAAGTAGCACCCACAATTTTACAAGCAATGGACACGATAAGTGGTTCGAATTATGCTATGGCATATCTTGACAATGTGTTAATTAAAAGCATAAATCGTAATGAACATGCAACGCACATGAATGAGGTGTTTAAATGAGTAAAGGATTATGGTTTTAAGCTCAATATAGACAAGTGTCAGTTCTTTCTACCAAAATTTAAGTATTTAGATCAAATTATTGATGACAATGATAGAAGGCCTGATCCTGGCAGAACAAGTGTTATAAAAAACATGCTAACACCTATAAATAATTCATCTTTACAAGTATTCCTAGGATTAGTAAACTACTATAATAACTACATTCCTAACATAATGAGCTCAGAGCACCTTTGAGTAAATTGTTGAAAAAAATAAAAAATGGGTCTGATCTGAAGAATGCGAGAAAGCATTTCAGAAATTGAAAATCGCTCTAATTTCTGATCTATCATTAACGCATTATGACCTGAGCAAGGAAATATATGTAGTAAGAGATGCTAGCAACTTGGATTAGGGGTTGTATTGCTTCTTAAACAAAATGATGGAAAACTCAAGGTCGCTTCTACTAGTGGAACAAAAATACTCCCAAATTGAAAAAGAAGGTTTAGCAATAGTTTTTTTTCTGTAAAAACTTCACAAGTATATTCAAGGTAGTTTATTTTTCAAACAGATCACTGTCCATTGATGACAATTTTTGGCTTGAAGAAAAGTATTTCAACACACACTGCAAACAGACTGCGAAGATATGCAACTATCTTAACTCTTCCTTTAAAATGGATTATTTACCTTAAGAAAAAAAAATAATGCATGTAAGTGGCTTATCAAAATTGATTCTGAGAATGATCAAAACACTGGAAAGAACAGTAATAGCTTCACTGGTTTGTGAGTCAGAAATAAAAAAAAATGTTATGTACAACACTGTGAAAGAATTACCTGTTACGATTGATGAGATTAGAACTAAAACAAAGTTTGACAAGTTCATAACTCACAAAAAGTAATTGGAAAAATAAAAACAGGAAATAAGAAAAATATTTTTTCAATTTGTCAAGACATTCTGTTGTATGGTAAACAGGTGGTCATTCTGGCGGTATTAACAAAAAGAAGATTACGAAGTTTCCATATGGAACACCTGGGCATTTTGGGTATGAAAGTGTTTATGCAAAGTTTTTTGTATTTTTTTTTTTTTTTTTTAAATCATATCACCCCAAGCAAGGCGGTAACACCACTGATGCAGAGGGGGCTATGTAAGAGTAAAAAGATTGGAAAAGAGAAAGCCGGGAACCACATTCTAAAGAGGGAACAAGGGATGAACCTCTTCACCTGTTCAATAGACGTGGGTGGAGTGTGAACCGGGCGAGTGTGAACCAAATAAATTCGAACGGAATGGATAAAAACTTGGTCGAAAATTACAAGAATAGACAGTTAATGGCAAAATCGCCACCCATTAAGTTTAACCCATGGCTAAAAACAGACAAGACTTGGTTTAAACTACACAAAGATTATGCAGAGCCAATAAAGGATATATACAACTTTGTAGTGGTGGATAATTTTTCAAAATGGCCAGAAGTATTCAGATGCAAATTGCTGACAACAAAAAGCAAAATAAAATTTCTAAATGAATTGTTTGCAAGATTTGGTGCACTGGATACGATCATATCGGACAACAGGACACAATTCTCATCAAAGGAATTTGTAAATTTTTGCAAAATGCATACAGTAACTCATTTGACATCCACGCCCTACCACCCCAAATGTAATTTGACATCCACACACTACCACCCCAAATGTAACAAGTTGGTAGAATGATTTATAGACATTTTTAAAAGGGCAATAAGAAAGAAGGAAGGAAACAAAGAAATAAGAAAGAAGGAATAGAAACAAGAAATGAGGAACTACAGAATTTCTTACGTCTTCCATATCACACCAAACACAAATGCTAATGAAGGAATGTCTCCTGCAGAATTAATGTTTGCAAGGTAGATCAAATCAGTTTTTGATTAACTGAAAACAAAAAATAAAATTGTGAGAGTCAGAACTACGTATGATGACAAATGCTTCTACCCTGGTGATAAAGTTTATTTTAAAAATTGCAAACTAGGTAAAGTGTCATGGGAAAAAGGCGTTATAGACAAGCAAATTGGCCACATGATGTACATTATAAAACATCTAAGATTGATTATAAAAAGGCACTGAATGGCATAAGAAATAACCCTGAAAGTAATATACAACATGTTTGATGTGCCAATGATACAGCGAAGATGCTAAGGAAAGTGAAAAAGGAGAGCTACGGGAACAATTGAGATCGATCCATAAAGAAGAAAATATCTCATTGAGGAATAGAAACATTTTAGGGGGAAGGTGTTGTAGAGCAGCTAACTACCTTTTGGTGCTCTCAAAAATGGCAGTGAGTCATATTTAAGAAGCTTATGTGTACGAAGGAAACTGAATGCAATGCCATTAGAGGCTTTTGCTTCTGGTAGGGTCACCTATGGCGGTAAGGATTCAGGGAAGAGACCAGACTAAGCATGATCCGATACCCAGCCGGTAGGTGGTCAAGACAAACCTACCTGTCAAGCCCTGGTTTTCCACAGTGCAGGGTGTAATCTGAAGTGTATTTCATAGAGTGACCAACCACGGACTACCTCAAATAATTTGCTGCCAAGGCTTTCATGAGCAAAGATTTTTCAGCTTTTTGTGTCTACACAAACAAACAAATGGAGAAAGGCAGTTCAAGAAAAATCAACATCTGACAAAAACACTATAAGATAAATAGAAGAGAGGAAGATAGCCCAAAATAAAAACAATATCCTGAAACCATTCTACCCTACTATGCAATAGGTGAATATGTCTCTTCACATCCAACATAAGACTCATTTACAAATTTGAAAGACAAAGAGAACCCAAAGGGAAGTCAGAGCTGTCCATTCCCTGGACCTATCTACCTTACTATACAATAGCTGCAGACATCTCTTCACATCCAACATAAGATTCATTTACAAATTGGACAGCCAAAGAAAGCTCAAAGGGAAGTCAGAGCTGTCCATCCCCGGACCTTTCTACCCTACCATGCAAAAGCTGTGGACGTCTCTTCACATCCAACATAAGACTCATTTACAAATTGGAAAGCCAAAGAGAGCCCAAAGGAAAGTCAGAGCTGTGCATCTCCTGGACCTTTCTACCCTACCATACAATAGCCGCAATACATCTCTTCACATCCAACATAAGACTCATTTACAAATTGGAAAGCCAAAGAAAGCTCAAAGCAAAGTCAGAGCTGTCCATCCCCGGGACCTTTCTACCCTACCATGCAATAGCCGCAGATGTCGTTTCATATCTAACATAAGACTCATTTACAAATTTGAAAGACAAAGAGAGCCCAAAAGAAAGTGAGAGCTGCCCATCCCCTAGACCTTTCTACTGTACCATGCAATAGCCGCAGACGTCTCTTCACATCCAACATAACACTCATTTACAAATTGGAAAGCCAAAGATAGCCCAAAGGAAAGTCAGAGCTGTCCATTCCCTGGATCATTCTACCCTACCATGCAATAGCCGCAATACATCTCTTCACATCCAACATAAGACTCATTTACAAATTTGAAAGCCAAAGAAAGCCCAAAGGAAAGTCAGAGCTGTCCATTCCCTGGACCTTTCTACTGTGCCATGCAATAGCCGCAGACGTCTCTTCACATCCAACATAAAACTCATTTACAAATTTGAAAGACAAAGAGTGCCCAAAGGAAAGTCAGAGCTGTCCATTCCCTGGACCTTTCTACCCTACCATGCAATAGCTGCAGATGTTTTTTCATATCTAACATAAGACTCATTTACAAATTTGAAAGACAAAGAGAGCCCAAAAGAAAGTGAGAGCTGCCCATCCCCTGGACTTTTCTACTGTACCATGCAATAGCCGCAGACGTCTCCTCACATCCAACATAAGACTCATTTACAAATTGGAAAGCCAAAGAAAGCCCAAAGGAAAGTCAGAGCTGTCCATTCCCTGGACCTTTCTACCGTGCCATGCAATAGCCGCAGATGTCTCTTCACATCCAACATAAAACTCATTTACAAATTTGAAAGACAAAGAGTGCCCAAAGGAAAGTCAGAGCTGTCCATTCCCTGGACCTTTCTACCCTACCATGCAATAGCTGCAGATATTTTTTCATATCTAACATAAGTCTCATTTACAAATTTGAAAGACAAAGAGAGCCCAAAGGAAAGTCAGAGCTGTGCATCTCCTGGACCTTTCTACCCTACCATATAATAGCCGCAATACATCTCTTCACATCCAACATAAGACTCATTTACAAATTGGAAAGCCAAAGAAAGCTCAAAGCAAAGTCAGAGCTGTCCATCCCCGGGACCTTTCTACCCTACCATGCAATAGCCGCAGATGTCGTTTCATATCTAACATAAGACTCATTTACAAATTTGAAAGACAAAGAGAGCCCAAAAGAAAGTGAGAGCTGCCCATCCCCTAGACCTTTCTACTGTACCATGCAATAGCCGCAGACGTCTCTTCACATCCAACATAAGACTCATTTACAAATTGGAAAGCCAAAGAAAGCTCAAAGGAAAGTCAGAGCTGTCCATTCCCTAGACCTTTCTACCCTACCATGCAATAGCTGCAGATGTCTCTTCACATTCAAAATAAGACTCATTTCGAACAGAAGGAAATGTCAATGATCACTCCAATGCCCAGCAACAAGTTTCGCCAATAGCAACTACAAGTATCTGTTGGCTTTCAGCAAAGAGTAAATGATCACAAGTCTGCTTTCCTCATTCAGATAAGAAGAAGAAAAATAAGCAACAAGTATCACTTGGTTGGCCTAGAAATAACAATTGATTGATTTGTTTAACTTATGGGTAATTTAATGCCAAAATTGAATTTTCTTGATAGCTTTGAAGTAATTTCATAATTTTACTATAAATAGGCATTGTTGGTCATTTTACTATAAATAGGCATTGTTGGTCAGTTTACTATAAATAGTATTTCGAGACATGATTGCCAAAGTGTGTATCATGTATGGCATTTAACTGACTGACTGGTCATTTTACCACAAATAGGCATTGTATGTCATTTTATTATAAGTAGACATTGGTCATTTTACTATAAATAGGCATTGTTGGTCATTTTTACCATAAATATTTGTTGCTGGTCATTTTACTATAAACAATTATTATTGGTCAGTTTACTATAAATAAGCATTGTTTGTCATTTTACTAAAAGGATTTGTTGCTGGTCATTTTATTTTAAATAGGTGTTGTTGGTCATTTTACTATGAATATTTGTTGCTGGTTATTTTACTATAAATAGGTACACACACACACACGAAATTTGGTTTGAGTTTTAGATATTAGATTATTTTCCTTCATTTTTTTTTGACAAACAAGTTTACCTGCTGTTGTGAAGTGAGGCAGTATCATATGGCAATGAACTTTCTTTTCACCAAGAATTGACGTAAGTTCCTGGAAAAGAGTGAGCAAGCCAGGACGTGTGTCCAATTCAAATTGAATTGCTCTTTCCCGATTTTTCAATTCAAACTGCTTCGCCATAAACTGGAAAGAAAGAAAAGTTTTAAACACAAAGAAAACTTCATGTTGGGGATATTTGCATCACAGACTGAAAAAAGAAATAGAAAATTAGTAAAACAAACATTTGAATAACTTCTAAAATATAAAAAAAATGTGTTGAAAAAATATCCAACTGAATGAACCTAACTAAGAGTAACACAACATGATTGCCCATATTTGAAAGGCACATAGAAAAAAAAATAGGTAAGAATGCATTTTTCATCTTATTTTTATTAATTTGTAACAATTTCTGCTGCTTAAAGCCTTTTCATTATTAAAACTCAAGGCTTATTTACTATATGATGATGGATGTGTGTTGTGGTGCAGTGGATATCAGCTTGGAACAAGAAATTGCAGAAATGAGTTCAAATTCCAGTTGAATTCATTGCATTCACTTTCGTGCAAATACTCTTTGGAAAGATATTAATCCATCTTTTCTACCTCCAACTATGGGTTAAATAACAGGTTAGATTGGGGCCATCGCATCTTTTATGTATGAGGATCATTCAATAAATGTTGAATTTTTTTGGTATAAAAACTTCTAATACAGATAGAAACTTACTTTTTCTTTTATTTTTCAACGTAGTCTCCCAGCAGTGTCACACACTTTTCCCATCTGTGCACAAGCTTCCATATTCCCTCAGTGTAAAAATCTTTGGACTGATGGACTCACAGCGCTTTTGACTTCATAGTCACTTTCAAACTACGTGCCTCTCATGAATGCTCTCAAGGGACCAAACAGGTGAAAGTCTAAAGGGGCAAGGTCTGGGCTGTAGAGGGAGAAACACTGCTGGGACAACTCAACCCTCTTCTGTTTGTGCTCTTCAGTAAGCATCTTTGGCACCCACCAGCAGCTGACCTTCAAGTAGGCAAGGTCATCATGGACAATTTTGTGTGCTGTCCCAACAGATAGGCTCAAAGTCCTTGCAATGTCATCCACTGTCACCCTTCTGTCAGACTGAATGAGGTCATTGATTGATTCGATCACCTTAGAAGACCTCACTTTGTAGGCCTCCCAGGCCTGTCTTCATATATGATAAAATATAGGCTTAAGGTATGCTATATTCATGAGTTAAAGCGCTCAATAACAGGGATAGAGCATTTGTATATATAAAAATCAGTACCAGCCTACAACAATAAATCCAAAATCTGAAAACTCTGCCTGAAGGAAAAAATAGCTATAACTACCTTCCTACTAGACCAAAACAAACTACTAAATAAACAAACATAAACAAAACTAATCTCAAAATTAAAAAAAAAAATTTTCTTTTTGTTCCTATACATATTTTGAAAATGCTATCTGATATATATATATATATATATATATATATATATATATATATAGATGTGTGTGTGTGTGTATGTGTGCTATATTTATCAGATGTAAGGGCTCATTATATCTGGTATAGAGTGTGTGTAAATATAAGAAGTTTCTTTTAATATCAGTAGCCACTTATATAGTCTTAATACTGCAAACATTATTTTTAGTGGATATGCATATTTTAATAGGCACTCCATTTATTTTGAACAATGCAATTCATCTGCTCGCCTGCATATTCAAGAAAAAGTAATAAAGCAAGATTGGAACTAGTGTCCTCTTTTTCTGGAGAAACAACTCTCTGATTAGATATGCTTTGACCACTGATTAAAATAATAAAATATGCTGAATTAAAAAATAAATCCATTAATTCTTTTGAAATTGCTTTGTTTACATTTCAAATATGAAACAGCAGATGTGCATTTTGAGAAAAATCTGAACAAGTGAATGAGCTTTAAAAACAAAATAAAACTTTGCTTCATTGTAAATCTCTTTATAGCCAAACAATAGAAGCACACCGAATCAGACAGTGGTTCTTGTAATGGGGAACACATTTGAATCTTACAGGAGGGTCTTCTTCTTCTATGTGCCCTGTCCCTTCAGGATGTAGGCGATCATGGTTCTCCATGTCTCCCTATCCCTTGTGGCTCCTAGTATGCTTGCTCCTGTTACTCCTGGCAACCCCCGTTCCATCATCCACCTGATCAGGCCCTGAAAATATGTTATCCGCTGCCTTCCTCTGTCTCTCCTTCCTTCTATCTGGCCAGTCAGTATCAGGTTCTCCAGGCTCTCCTTCCTCATTGCGTGTCCCAGGAACTTCAGTTGTCTCTTCCTGATGCTCAGTATTAATTTCCTTTTCATTGCCATTCTTTCCAACACCTCATCGTTGCTTGCATGCTCAGTCCACAATATCCACAGCATCCTTCTGTAGAACCACATTTCTGCTGCTTCCAGTTTTGTCCTCATTTTCGATGATATTGTCCAGCATTCACTGGTGTATTGAAGAACTGACATCACATAGCAGTCCAGCACTCTTTTCTTTGTTTCTAGTGAAATTTTCCTGTGTGTTAGTACTTTACTCAGCTTCTGGAATGCATCCTTTGCCATGCCAATTTGCCTTCAGATCTCTGTGTTGCCCTTTCCATCTCCTGTTAGAACACTTCTTAGGTATTTAAATTTTCGTGCTTGCTTTATTCTGGTATCGCCCACCTGTATTTGGCATTTTAGGTTGCACCTTTTGCTGATGACCATGCATTCAGTTTTCTTAAAGTTTATTTGTAGTCCTTTTTTGTCACTCTCCACTGCTACCTTCTGTAGGAGGTCTTGTAGTTTCCTTTCCGTGTCTGCAATCAGCACTGTATCATCCTGCATACCTTATGTTGTTCAAGTTGTGGCCTCCAATAACAAATCCTGGCGTGTCATCTAGGGTTCTCAAAATATTCTCGCTGTACAGGTTGAACAAATCCGGTGAAAAGACACATCCTTGTCTTACACCTCTATCTTTGTAAATCTACTGAGATCGTTACCTGTCCGTATGCATGCCGTTTGCTGCCAGTAGAGATTCTTGATTACTTTTATGTCTTTCCCGAAAATGTCGAGGCTGCCGAGCATGTTCATCAATTCTTTGTGTCGTAACTTGTCGAATGCCTTCGCATAGTCAATGAAACATAGGTACACGTCTTTCTTCATTTGTATTGCCCTTTCGGAGAGCATCCTAATCATGAATATGGCGTTCCTTGTTCCAGTGTCTTTGACGAACCCGCACTGTTCCTGCCCGATCTCTGGCCTGATTCTGCTTCTCGCTCTATTCATTAGGATTCTGACAATCAGTTTTGTAATGTGGCTCATTAAGCTGATAGTTCTGTGTAGTTCCACTGCTATAAATTTTGTTTATTATGTTGGTAATTTTTTCTATGCTGTATTCTTCTAAGGCTATCAGCAGCTCTATCACTATGCCGTCTGGACCAGCTGCTTTGTTTCTGTTCATTTTGGCCATTGCAGCTTCCACTTCAGATTTTAGTATTTCCAATCCATCCACCTCCTTGTGTATTCTCGGTTGTTCTCTCCTGTTGCAAAAAAGATCCTTTATATATTCTTCCCATTGCTGGAGTATTTCCTCTTTCTCTAATATGATTGTTCCATCCTTGGATTTTATGCATTCTGTTATTTCTTGAGTACACAGGCTAGTAGGCTAGATTAAGACTGTTTAAAATAATTGTGCATAATCAAATACAGATATCTACAAAAAATAATGCCTGAATTAATAAAAATGTCAGATTAATATATATAGTGACATAGATTGATAAATATATATATCAGGGTGACATATTCAGGTGTTAATAAAACAGTGCTCAATGTATGAACAGAGCTGTATTATATATATATATACACACACACTGTTAAATATAAGAGACAATGAATGTCTATTATGTTTAATCATGAGCTGTTCTAAACATCGTATTTTGGCTTTAATTTCAGGTGAACATATATGTTTTCCAATGTATAGCTTAGATGTGGCACAATGTCAAAAGCATGGGGCAACCAGTGAGGATCAAACTCACTGTTCAGTTGTAATTGATCTAACAAGACAAGCTTGCTAAGCACTACAAGTCGAGGTGCCCTTTTTCTAAGTGTACCTTAGATGTGGTACATGGCCAAATGTCTGGAGCACAAAAGTCATCAACAGCCCCACTCCCTCTACCAGCACGAGGAGTGATGCCACACTGTCATATGCAACTACCTTAATGGAAATGTAAAAGAAATGTGAGCCCAGCTGGGGAAAAATTCAGTCGTTACAAAAATTAAATAAGGAGTCGGGTACAAAGTAAGAGAAAAAAACCGAAGCTAGTAAGGGGGAGAATGCCAGGCCCCTTGTCCTCTGTCCTATTTTCCCAGTCATTTTAAAAAATCATGGCCCCACTATCAATGATAGAATCATTAATCTCCATCAAAAATGACCCCAAAGAAAAAAAAAAAACTCCATCTTCTTCTGTAGTTTCTTCCACACCAAAAACACCAGTTTCCACTCCCTTCCACACCTTCACAGGTTAAAAAGAAAAAAAAAAAAAAAAATCAAACCATCTCATGCCTTCAGGGAAGACATCTGCTGTGTATCTGAGGAATAGGGTGAAAAAGCTCTAAACCATTAGAAAAAATTTAAAGATCTGAAGTACTTATTAAACATAAGGAAAAGACATTGAAAATCAAAAAAACTTCCCAAAAGTTAACAGAGTATTAACAGTTGCTCAATTAGGCTGAGGTGTACAGCAGAAATCTATCTATCTAATCTAAATCTAATCTAAACTTATTTATAAATGAAACTTTGTCTGCGTGTGTGTATCTGTTACCTATAGACTCCGAAACAGTTGAACCGATTTTCTTGAAAATTTACACAGATGGAGGAAGAAAAGATGGATTCATACCTTTCCCAAGGTTATTTGCACGTTAGAGAATATAATGAATCTACTGAAATTAAACATTCTGAGCCGTTATACATTACACCAACTGCACATCCAAGCTCACAGTACTTTGTATTCCCAAGCAGTCAACCACCTAGATACAGACTAGGCTCAATGTTGCTTAATTTTAGTGATTTTTGTAGAGAAGCTGTCACCCCTCGAGTGCTCTCAAGAATGTGGACCAAGGTAGCTGTAAAAATAAAGTCTAATAGCAGTCAGAATTAGATTTCAAAGTGTTATTGATGATTACTATCGGACTGTGCTCTCTGCAAATAATGACTTAAACTCTCTTCTTTTCTACTCTTTATTGTTTTGTCTTCTGATGTTTGTATTATTAATATTTATTACTTGCAGTATAGCCCGGCGTTTCTCGGGTGTAAGAAAAGCTTTAAAACTAATCCATGGTCCTGGAGCTCAGACTCTTTGGACGTTGGCACGAAAGACTAAAAAGCAATAGTTGTTTCCAGTTAAAGTGAAACCGTAGACTGAAAGAAAAATGAATGTAAGTCAAATTTTGATTTCCTGGTATTGATATCAAATAAGTTTTTTTCGTCGTAAACTGAATTTTGAAGGCTAAATAAGTCCTCTGAGTAAATGGTATCATGGCTGAGACTAAGAACTACAGTTATACCTACTTAAAGCCAAACCCGAAGCAAAAACTAAAATAAAAGAGCTGACAAAATACAGACATACAGGTAGATAAACAGACACACACACAAAAACATCTTGCCTTTTATATATATATATTATTGATTTTCTGCACTATTGTAATAACTGCAACCTTGAATCTTCTGAATATCGTTTCTTATGTCTTTGTCTATGAGTGTATCAAATTTGATTAAAATCAGACCACTCCTTCTATAACCTGATTTTTTCGATTATCAATTTTCGATATTTATCGGGAGTACCTCTACACAAAACCTAGCTAAGAACACTTGCAGATGCTTATCGTACAACTGTGTAAATTTTCAAGAAAATCGGTTCAGCTGTTTTGGAGTAGAGAGAGAAGCCATCTGGCTAGTGTAGTAACAGACAATGGAAAGTCTAACTAATATCTAAGGGTGCATAAAAATAGCCAAAGTGTCTTACAAAAACAAAGCAAAGTATTAAGTCATAGGAAAACATAATTAAAAACAAAGAAAAGTAATCTCTTATCTATGTGAATTTGCACAAGATACTAGATTGGCAACTAGGTCCCGCCCTTTTACAGTGAAACCGATAAAATGTAACCGCAATTTCTACTCCAACGGCTTCTTTCCTCGCACTTCCCACCTGTGGAATTCCCTACCGCATACTTGCTTCCCCGACGGCTACAACCTCCAGGAGTTTAAATGTAAGGTCAATAGACACCTCCTAACACACTAACTCACGCCCACTCTCTCCAACTCTCTCCCTATGTACATCCTAACTCGTCTATCACCCTCCTTCTGACATTTCCTATACCCAATCCCTCTATGTAACCCCCTGTGCTATAGTGGCAGTGGAATGCCTTGCTTGGGGTGACACGATTAAAAAAAAAATGATGCAGCTACTTGCATACAAAGATGCCAGTATACAAGAATGGCAAGCTAATTACTGTTGCAGATGCCTGCTAAGGAATATTTTTGTTTGTTCAACACCCTCAGAGTCCACCTGTGTTTTTGTTATAAAGGAATATCCCAGCACCCTCTATGAACACTATGGCAGACTAAGTGTATCATGAAAAAAATCAGGAAAAGCATTTTCAATAGTGAGTCTTGCTTATGAATTGAGTCACGTGATCATTCTTGATCAAGCTCTCTCTTGTTAAAATCTCTACTTCTGACCAGAGAGGGATGTAAATGAGGTTCTGTCAAAGGGTAGAGTCTTGTCTGGGGTGAAAATACAAGAGCCCAACCCAGCCTTAAGCTGAATCTATGGGATATTTTTGACTGAGTAAAGGCTCAGAATCCCCACATTAATTGACCTTATGTCACATCTGCCTTGGTGAGAAAGTGGTAAATACCTTGCTTATAGATTAGGATCTGGGAATACTATTATTCTCATCTGTAATAATTCTTGTGCTGAATAAACCTTTTTAATTCTATTATGCCTGGCTTGGTAATTTTTCCACTCAGATTTACGCTTTGTTAAATTGTACCCTTTTGCAGGATACAACAGTTTTATATTGCAACTATGCAGAGCGAGCCTTAGTTACAGTTTCTTGGAGATTGCATGTTATCTGGCAAGATCAACAATCAGAACAAGGCCAACAAGCTCAAACCCTGGGTTACAATGACTTGTGATTTGATGCTAGTGCAAAGTTTCTGTCCAACTAATTTCACTCACAAGGTTTGGTCAACCCATGGTATAGTTTTTAGGCAGTTTTCAAAAGCACTGCATGCTGGTATTGCTTCCTCCAGATCGATAACATCAAAGAATCACCTTCCTGATAAATTGACAATGCTAAGATTCGAACCTGGGCCTCATGGTCAGAAAGGGAATGTTCTAACAACTCATACAGCAGTGAATACTAGACAATTTTCTCAGAGATAAAGAGGCAATGAGGTTAAAGAGTTAGGATTCTAACAAGAAAGACTAAGAATATAATAGAGTTTGAGTTTTGTTTAACAGCATATTAACCTCTATGGGTTATTTAATACCAAAAAGACAGGGTTATAAGGTATTTTTTAATGTTCAATTATAGTGAGTAGGTTGATTTAAACAAATTTTAACCCTCTAGGGCCATTCGTATCATATTTGATACAGTATGAAAACAAGCCTTGAAATATTTTCCTGAAAAATTTTTTAAGAGAAATATTTTATAAATTTCAAATGAAAGCAGTACTGACTGCTCAGTCAATGAATACCAAATGTTTCCTTATAGGGAAATACTGTATCAAATATGATACGAATGGCCCTAGAGGGTTAATGAAATTTTTTTTTTTTTTTTTTTTAGAAAACTGAAAATATTTTATACTTCTGTATTCAAAAACGATTTCCTGTGAATAATTTTTTTCCTTCAAAAATGTGTTATGGTAATAATTTTTTCTTCAAAAATGTATATTTTTCTATAAAAGTCTATTTTTATGCATATATTTTTATAAAAGTCTATGCTTATACTTTCACTAACAGGTGCTACCACTCCGGATCAGGGTGAACCTGAGAACAACAGCAATTAAGAGGGGCTCCATGCTCCTCACAACCTCCCAATCAGAGGCCTTGTTGCCGGATGCAGTTTACCATCATGCCCAGGACCAGTATACAATAGAATGAACCTGTGAGCAACAAGAAAGTGTTACAAAAAATAGGAACTATATAAAAACTACATAAAATCAGAAAGAGACATTAGAAATTTCTAAGAAATTTCTAATTTCGAGATATGAAAGCTTGGAGAATTTGACATTTACAGAACATATAGAAGGGAAGAGAGACACAAAGAAACAGCAAGTAACGTGTTAAACGTGTGTAAATTGATGGAAGAAACTATGAGGGATAGTAAGAGAAAAAACATTGCTAAGGGCTAGAAATGATAAAATGTTTTCGAAAGCTTTGAACAACCTACTTAACAAGCTTTGTGTAAATACATGGCAGAACAGAGACTAACACATCACTCAATAAGTCCCAGGCCAGATATATAGATGGCACCACTAATAAAAAACCCATATGATCTTTATGAAGTCCTGTCAAATGACACATGACAAAATTTGGGCCCAATAGGATTATTAGTTTACAAATTATGGTTATTTAAGTGAAGCTACTGTTGCAAATTTTCAAAACAATGGAAAAATCAGAATTTCATGAGTTGATAAAACATTGCTTTCTGATGGGAAAAAATACAGTTCAAGCAAAGCAATGGCTTGATAAGTGTTATTTGAACTCTGCTTTGTCAGAAACAACAATTAAGAGGTTGTATTAAATGTGGTAGTATAGACACAAATGGTGCTGAATGCTCAAGTCACCCAAAATCGGCAATTGTCCTGGAAAACCCCCAGAAAATTCACAACCTCATTTTGGCCAATCATAAATTGAAGTTAAGTGAGATAGAGGAGTTGAACATATCAGGAGAGAGTGTATTCACCATTTTGTATGAATATTTGTCAATGAGAAAGCTGTGTTCAAAGTGGGTACTGTGTTTGCTCAGAGCTAATAAAAAAAAAAATGTGTCGACGATTCTGAGCATTGTTTGCAACTGTTTCAACACAACAAGGAATTTTTGCATAAATATGTGATAATAGATGAAACATGGATCCACAACTTCACTCCAGAGTCTAATGGGCAGTCAGCTGAATGGACAGAAGCAGGTGAAAGCTGTCCAAAGTGACCAAAGATGCAAACATCAGAATGGCAACCTTTTGGCCTTTGTATATTGGGATGCACAAGGTATTTTTCTTCATTGATTACCTTGAGAAAACAAATATTATATAGTATTATTGGTGCATTTGAAGGAAGAAATTGCCAAAAAATGGCCACAAATGAAGAAAAAAAAGTGATCTTTCACCAAGACAATGCACTGTGTCACAAGTTGATTGCAATGATGGCAAAACTACATGAATTGCTTCCACATCCACCCTATTCTCCAGATCTGGCCCTCAGCGACTATTGGCTGTTTGCAGGCCTCAAAAGAATGCTCCAGGGAAAGAGATTTGGCTCCAATGAAGAAGTGATATCAGAAACTGAGAAGTATTTTGAGGCCATAGAAAAATCAATCTACAAAAAAGACATTGAATTGTTAGGAAAGTGTGGGAATAATGTATCACCCTATAAGGAGACTGTTGATGAATAAAGTTGAATTTTTTCTAAAAGCTGTTGTTTTATTAGTTAAGCCCAGGTTTTATTGAGTGACGTATTAGAAGAAATAGTAAGGGGTATACATTGCTTAGATTTGTGAAGAATATGAAGATGTAGAGAGTCATGAACGCCCATGTCTTGAATATCTTTACCAAAATTTATTTTAAGATTGCTGTATACATGGGCACTTAATGTGCTACAATACCGAGCACACTGGAATTGGAAAGAAACAGCAGAAATTTTTGAGATTTATCACAAGAAAAGAGGGTGTGAAGAACTTACCACACACAGAACATATTGATGAAAAGTGAATTCTAGTGTTTTTTTTTCATTTACACTACTTGATTTGCACCCCACCTCCTCTTCACTTTTCCTGCTCAGTGAGAAATAAAATTTACAGGAATTGTGTGGGGTCTGGTATGACAGGATACCCATGTTCATGTCCCAATGAAACAAACATCTTTGATAGTACTGTCTTCTCACTATTTCGTTCAAAGTGTGTATAAACAACTTTACTTCCAGAATAAACTTGTCTGCTAAACAGTGGCTTTCAAATCCATTACAGGAGCTAGCAATGGAGGAATGTTTATTCGGACTTTTGAGAAGGATTCAATGTAAGTTGAAGACACTTCAGGCAGTGACATGTCCAAAGGAAATCAAACAACAGTGAACACCTGTTTGGAGCCTTTGGTTTCCTAAGCACAAGTTTAAAACTTTTTTCAAAATCTAACCATTGTACATCAAGGGCAACAACATTTTTTTTTTTGGCAAAGTTGACATATATGTCTTTAATGACAGAAACCAGCTATCAACCTAACCCCTTTCAATTGCAACTAAGCTGATCTGTGTCACAGGGACCAAAACCCAGATACCCTAACAAAGCATATTCTATTACCAGCAGACATGTATTTGTTGTCTCTGATTGGCTACATTTTTGTGCTTAGCTTGTAAAAGCTAGATCTATCAGACAGTCCAAAGCTGGCTAACACAGTAAACTCTCACTGACAAGAAAGAATAAGCAAGTTTGTTTTTGTTTAATCAACCAGCATACAACACTTTTCTTTTTCTTTTCTTTTAACTGACTCTCTGGCATGTCACATGGCTTAGTTTGACAATCTCGGAGCCGCTATTCACAAAATTACGACTTAAGCCCTATTCTTTTTCTATGTGTTGTATCCCTTCAGGATGTTGACAATCATGGCTCTAAAAGAAAAGTTTCTGTTTTGTAATATTTGGCTTAGCTTTTGGAAGGCATCTTTCGCTATCCTGATGTGTTTTCGTATTTCAGTGTTGGGGTGACAACTCAACACCACTGAAAGAAAACTGAGACAACTGAGTAATAGAAAAATGTAACTTATTTTTATAATGGAATAAAAGTAATTCATTAAAGATTAGAACCTAAATTAGTTTGAGTTTTGTTAAATGGCATATCAACCTCTGTGGGTTATTTCATGCCAAAACAGTAGGGTTTTAAGGCATTTTTTGTTTATTTTAATGTTCAGTTATAGTGAGAAGATTGATTTAGTCAGATTTTAATGAAAATATTTTGTTTTTATTTTTGAAAACTGAAAATGTCTTCTAGTTTTGTATTATTTCCAACATATGCACCTCAATGGGGGCGCTAGAGGGTGTTGTCAGTGATGTCATCGCGAGGATCACTAGGGGGTTTCGGGTCTTTCAACATCATACCCCACTCACCGCGCCGACCCGACCAGAGATGATCAGTTTCTGGCCCACCCTTGATAAGCGCTTTCAGACACTGGAAAAATTTTTTCCTTCAAAAATGTATTGTTGGTAACATTTTGCCTTTAAAAATGTATATTTTTCTATAAAAATCTATTTTTATGTATATATTTCTATAAAAGAGTATTTTTATACTTTCATAATGTTTTGACCCCGGTTTGGGGGTTAACTATTTGCCATAGCTGGGATCTTAACAAATGCTACGACTCTGGGTCAGGGTGGACCTGGGCACAACAGCAATTAAGAGGTGGTTCCATGCTCCTCACAACCTCCCAATCAAAGGCCTTGCTGTTCAGATGCAGTTTACCGTCATGACTAGGACCAACTTAAATTAGTGAATATTTTTCTTCAAATAAGGCAGCTGAAAAAGCATTCCTTAAAATATGAACTAGTTTTTGCATTAAATCATAAAGAAATACATTTCTTAATAAAGTAAATTAATGTATAAAAAAATTAGAATTTCAATTTACTTTATTAAAAATAAATGACATTATGATTTACTTTATTAAAAATAATAAAATGTTTCATTTTGTTTTGCATTTCTTGATTTACTTTATTCAAAAATAATTCTAAAAAAATGTTTTATTGAATTAATTTTTATATGTCAGTTTACTTTATTAAAAATATTGTTCTTTATACTTTAATAAAATAATTAAAAATTAAACAAATTTATTCATCACATCCTGTATATATATATATATATATATATATATATATAGGGTGTATACACACACACATACATACATGCACACACACACACACACACACACACACACACACACACACACACACACACACATTATATATATCTAATCTAAATCTAATCTAAACTTATTTATAAATGGAACTTTGTGTGTGTGTGTCTGTTAACAATAGACTCCAAAACGGCTAAACCGATTTTCTTGAAAATTTACACAGTTGTACTATAAGTGTCTGCGAGTGATTTTAGCTAGCTTTTGTGTAGAGGTACCTCCAATAAATATAAAAAATCAATAATAAAAAAAAAAATCGAGTTATAGAAGGAGTGGTCTGATTTTAATCAAATTTGACACACTCATAGACAAAGACATAAGAAACGATATTCAGAAGTTTCAAGGTTGCAGTTATTACAATAGTGCAGAAAATCTATAATATATATATATAAAAGCCAAGATGTTTGTGTGTGTGTGTCTGTTTATCTACCTGTATATCTGTATTTTTTCATCCCTTTTATTTTAGTTTTTGCTTCGGGTTTGGCTCTAAGTAGGTATAATTGTAGTTCTTAGTCTCAGCTATGATACCATTTACTCAGAGGACTTATTTATCCTTCAAAATTCAGTTTATGACAAAAAAGAACTTATTTGCTATCGATACCAGGAAATCAAAATTTGACTTACATTCATTCATTTTTTTTATTCAGTCTACGGTTTTGCTTTAATTGGAAACAACTATTGCTTTTTAGTCTTTCGTGCTAACGTCCAAAGAGTCTGAGCTCCAGGATGATGGATTAGTTTTAAAGCTTTCATTACACCCAAGCAACACCGGGCTATACTGCTAGTATATATACATATAATTAGTTAATTAGTTTTTGGTCATAAATTGAATAAAATGGCCATAAAATAAAAATGTTCAATACAATTATATTGTAGAACTTTTGAATATTTTTCATTTGGAAACAAGTTATTTTATGACCTTAGTTTCTACCTTTTGGTGTCTTCAAATAATTTATAATAATTGATCTTACCATTTTTCAAATGCTCATGTAACAGGGATCTTTTATGAACAGACATTTTTCCAAATTAGGAGAAGTTACTTAAAGGTCTTAAAAACACTTTCATCCATGATTATATGTTCCTAGCAGGTATTTATTGGTATGGTTACACTTGAATATAATTTCTGTTCTATCATTGAGTAATTCATTTTTGTCTGGGAACAACATAATCGCCAATATTTCCTCTTGGCATAATCTGCATAATTGCCAACGTTTTAAGGTTTGGCTGTTTTTACTATGCTCCAAGTTATATCGGGGTCTTTTCCATATTTTAATTTTAATTTCTACACGTAGCTAGCCAGTTTTGTGCAATTTTTTAGGCTTTCCAGTTTAAATGTAGATACATGGTTATTTCATCTGACTTTAAAACTATCTCTGTTGAATTCTAAATATGTTTTGCCTTGCATTTATGTCCTGTACCTTTGCTTTGTAAATAACACCTTTTGTATTAGAGTCCGTTAAGTGGGCATTTATTTTTGTCCCTACAGTTACATTCCTTGTTAATGATGTTGTTCTGTACGTTGTTATTTAAGTTTCAGCTGTTTTGTTTTTTTATGTAATTTTCTAAATTACTAGTACAGCTATAACTCGGTCTAATTGAATTCCTATCGAAAATTTTGTTTAATCCTGAGCTTTTTGGAAAGTGTTTATCGATTAGTTTAAAAAAATATTTGTTCTATTTTGGTTTTTGCTTCTAATTAAATAATAGGTTGAACCAGATAATGTTTTGATTTTTGTTAATGTTTTTTAATTGTCTGCTTGGTTGGGGATTGTATTCTAACATGTTATTATTTACAAAGCAAAAGTAGATCACATAAATGATCAAAGCAAAGCATATTTAAAATCTACCAAAGACAGTTTTAATTTTTAGTAGATCCTAAATATGCTTTGCTTTGACAATATTGTATTTTTTTTATAATCATATCGCCCCAAGCAAGGCATTTTACTGCCACTGTTTTGCAGTGGGTTACATAGGAGGAAAGTTATGAGAAAAAGTGACAGGTTATTGGGGTGGTCAGGAAGTGGATAAGAGGATCACTATGGCCATAAAGTGAGGGATCCGTTTATATATTGATTGTTATGCAGAATTGATCCCCTACTTTATATCCACATTATAATAGTATAGAATCTTTTTTTTTTTTATAATCATATCACCCCAAGAAAGGCATTTTACTACCACTGTTTTGCAGTGGGTTACATAGATGGAAAGTTATGAGAAAGAGTGACAGGTTATAGGGGATGTCTGGAAGTAGGTAAGAGCACGATGAGAATACTGATGAGAGTGGAGTTGACAAAAAAAGGAGCATGAAAGAGATGATGAAAGTTAGTGAGATAGGAGATGACGACTGACTTTACATTTGAATTCTTGGAGATTATAGCTGTTGGGAAAACAAGTAAATGGAAGGGAATTCCACAGGCAGGAAGTGTGAGAAAAGAAGCTGTTGGAGTAGAATTTGCATTTACATCTTATTGGTTTCACAGTAAAAAAGGGTGGGACCTAGTTGCTAATTTTGTGGCTCAAGTAAATTTATATACAGGGGACAACAGTGAGTGAAGTTCATTGAAGTAGAAGCCATGAAAGCATCTGTAGAAGAGACACAGGGAAACCACATTGTGCCAGTGAGAAAGTGACTGTATCTGCACTGCAAAGTCGGGATCTATCATATTACAGATTCTCCGTTCGATCTTGTCAAGGACACCCACGTGGACAGCAGGAGCACCTGACCAGATATGGCAGCAGTATTTAATGCACAGGTGGATGGTAGATTTATATATGTGCAGGATTGTTCCAGGCGGAAAAAACTTCCTGGCCCTACAAAGAGAATTGACTTTCTTAGCAGCGGATTTAGCTATGGACTCTATATATTCATTCCACTTGAGGTCTGTTGTCAGAGTTAAGCTGAGGAGGTGCAGTGTTTGGCTTTCAGGAAGACTAGCCTAATCCATGCTAATGGTGGGTAGGAGCAATTGTCTGTGATGGTTAACAAATAGCAGCTTAGTTTTGGAAGCATTAAAATTCACAAGCCATTTTTTACCCCAGTCCGCCATGGATTGGAGGTCCTTTTCAGGCTTGGCAGCAAGGTTTGCTTTGTCAGCCTCAGCAGATTTTTGATTGATGCGAGAGTAAACTGTAGTGTCGTCAGCGTATATGCCTACCTGGAATCTTATTAAATCTGGGAAATTATTAATGTAGATAAGGAAAAGCATAGGACCTAGAATAGAGCCTTGAAGGACACCCGCATTCATATGATAGTATTGAACGGATATGCCTCTCAATACTATTTTCATTGTGCAATTTGAAAGGAATGACTGAAGAAGGTCAAACAATTGTCCAGTTATACCATAACCTCACAGCTTGCATAATAGACCAGTATGCCAGACTCTATCAAACACTTTGGAGATATCTAGGGTAACAGTTCAGGCTTCGCCATTCTCGTCGAGAGCCTGGTGTATGTATTTAGTGATGGTCATGAGCATATAAGCAGTAGACCTAGTGAAGCGGAAACCATACGGTTTGTCAAAGAATAGTCTGTGGGTTGTGAGATGTTGAACCACCTTGATGTTAATGATGGCTTCTAAATATCAATAATAAATAAATTATCAATATATATATAGATTTGATGTAATTAATATCTAATGAATAGGCATACACCTTGGTTCTCCATCACAGTAATGTGATTGGCTAGTGTCAGCCATGAATACAGGAGAAGGTGAGAATACATAGAGGTCTACGTCCATAGGTCTACAATTATTGACTACGCCTACATCTCAGATACTGCATATGACGAGTACCATCCATTACATCTACGTACTAGTTTGCCCTACCCGGTTATATTTGCCTAACCCACTAAACTACCTCGAATGATATATATATATATATATATATCTTCTGAGACATATATATACATATTCACAGCTCTATATATTATATATTGAGCACTGTTTTAAATTAATGTTTTGGACATTGTAAAAATTCTTTCTTTGTTCTGTATTCACTCGGATATATCGATATATCTATATATATATATATATTCACAGCTCTATATATTATATATTGAGCACTGTTTTAAATTAATGTTTTGGACGTTGTAAAAATTCTTTCTTTGTTCTGTATTCACTCGGATATATCTATATATATATATATATATATATATATATTCACAGCTCTATATATTATATATTGAGCACTGTTTTAAATTAATGTTTTGGACGTTGTAAAAATTCTTTCTTTGTTCTGTATTCACTCGGATATATATATATATATATATATATATATATATATATATATAGAGAGAGAGAGAGAGAATTAATACAAGTAAAAGGTTTGTCACTTATCTGATTGATATTACCTCTAGAATCCTGTCTCCAGAGTTTTCAAAAAAAGAACTCCATCCTTAATTCAACATATGAACCAAGTATCAATAATAAAATAATTTTTTTATTAAACAAATTCATTTGAATAAGGAAAAAAGAACTGTAAGATCTCCTCCATAAAACCTTTCTTCTGTCCATCTTGCATTCTAAATCAATTAACCATCATCCTTTGCCTGCTTAACTGTCATAGAGAATGACCACAGATTAAAAAAAATTGCCATCATAAAAAAGAGAGCACATAAATTGGTTCTAAGCTTTCGGTTCACATGAGCTATCTTCATAGAGGTTACAAGGACGTTAACATAAAAACATCCACCATCTGCAATGATTTTATCTTGTGTTGACATTAAACTTTGCTAAGCAACAATAACAGTTACCAAAAATATATATAGTTTTGTTTCTGTCTTAGTGATATAAAACTCTCTGAGAAGAAAGTATGTTTGTCATTCCTTTTTCTTTCAGTTATTCTGTTACATTCATGAAATATTGGTGTTATTTATTTTTTTTATAAACATTTAACCCCAAGCAAAGTAGAAATGTCACACTCGTGTGGGTAACTGGAAGAGAATAAAAAAAAAATACAAAGGATGTTAAAGAAAAGATGTTGAATCAAGTAGATCAAAGATGGTAATTGGCATTGCATTTAAACTTGGAGATTGTAGCTATCAGGGAAGCAAGCAAATAGAAGGGAGTTCCACAAACGGGAAGTGCAAGAAAAGAAACTGTTAGAGTAGAAGAGGTGGCTGTATTTAATTATTTTGATGGTAAAAGGGTGTGACCTCGATGCCAATGTGTAAATACATGTGATCTGGGTACCAGAGAAAAAAAGGCTCATCAGAGCAGTTGCCATGAAAATATTTGTAGAAAAGACAGAGGGAAGCCACATCACATCAGTAAGAAAGTGACTGAAGGTGGCTGCCAAGTCAGGATAGGTTATATTGCAGATCCTCCTTTGGATTTTGTCGAAAACCTCAAGATGAATAGCAAGAGCACCTGGCCAGATATGGCAAAAGTATTCAATGAACGGATAAATGGTAGATTTAGAAATGTGCAAAATAGATTCTAATGAGAAAAACTTCCTGGCCTGACACAGTGAACCAACCTTCCTAGCAGAGACACAGCTATAGATTCAATGTATATATAATTCATGGATATTATAATGCTCATAATGGGGGAAATATAAAAATGGGAGAATAAATCTTCCTTTCAAGTGCTCCTGTTACACTACAAAATCAACGCGTGGCATTATGCATAGCCCTAAGCACCTGAATTGCTGGCTTTGTATAAACTGTCATGGAGATCAAGCTTTTTTTGCCTACCCTAAGGAGAGAGAAACACATTTCTGTGCTCCATTATAAACATGCCACGAGATTTATCGAGAATTTGTTATGTAATATATTACTTTGAACCGTAGATAGTAATTGACAGGTACATCCAGCTGTAGGTAAGGTCAACAAAGAACAAGGCTGGTTGTTTTTTTTTCAGCTGAGGTACATATAGTATTTCAAACCCGGCCCATGTTATGTTCTAAGCGCAAGGATGCTTTCTCTCCCCATAAAATTAATTCCATTATTTATAAACTAGCAGTATAGCCCAGCGTTGCTCAGGTGTAATGAAAGCTTTAAAACTAATCCATGGTCCCAGAGTTCAGACTCTTTGGATGTTGGCACAAAAGATTAAAAAGCAATAACTGTTTCCAGTTAAAGTGAAACTGTAGACTGAAAGAAAAATCAATGAATGGAAGTCAAATTTTGATTTCCTGGTATTGATATCAAATAAGTTTTTTCGTCGTAAACTGAATTTTGAAGGCTAAATAAATCCTCTGAGTAAATGGTATCATGGCTGAGACTAAGAACTACAATTATACATACTTAGAGCCAAACTCAAAGCAAAAACTAAAATAAAAGGGCTGAAAAAAATACAGACATACAGGCAGACATACAAACATCTTGCCTTTTATATATATATATATAATCGATTTTCTGCACTATTGTAATAACTGCAACCTTGAAACTTCTGAATATCATTTCTTATGTCTTTGTCTATAAATGTATCAAATTTGATTAAAATTGGACCACTCCTTCTATAAACCCGATTTTTTCGATTATCGATATTTATCGGGTGTATCTCGACACAAAACCTAGCTAAGAACACTCGCAGATGCTTATAGTACAACTGTGTATATTTTCAAGAAAATCAGTTCAGCCATTTCGGAGTCTATAGGTAATGGATACACACACACACACAAAGTTCCATTTATAAATAAATTTAGATATAATTGTAGTTGTGGCGCTGACTACATAACACCTGGACATTAAGCAACATGTCCCCACTAAGATCAGGAACCACACTTTACCTCGGAATGAACTTGTCTCAAATACTTACAGTTTCACCATTTGCAATAACCTATGAAATAATAAAAAATGTGCTGCTAATTGTACTGTTGACTGGTTCATTGTTGTGTCCCTCTCGCACACTTTATTCCATCTCAAGGTGCTGGAGGCTCTATATATCGGGTCCAGCAAACCTTCCCGGTGCAAACAGCATGAATTGTTGGGGCTCGGTATTATTAACCTCTAGCTCTTTGTATTCATATTATTTTTTTGTCCTCATGTTCTATCACACACTTCTTTATTCTAATCCTAGTTTAAATCTCCCATAGAGGCCTGACATGCGGAAGCAAAACCGGTTGCTTCGCTTTTTTTATTATTTCATAATGTGTAACATAAGGAGGTGCGTTGCGGAGCAGTGGATATCAGCTCAAAACGAGAACTCGGGGAGCTGAGTTCAAATTCCAGTTGAATTCCTTGCATTCACTTACGCGCAAATACCCTTAGGAAAGGTATTAATCTGTCACTTCCTCGCAGTTATGGGTTAAATAACAGGATAGATTGGGTTCTATAGCCTTGGCTGGCAACCAGTCTACCACAGAAAGCAATGGCAACCTACTGTGGGATAATCTTCTGCCCAGTCAGTCATGTCTCTTTCGAGACATGATTGCCCAAGCGTGTTTCACGTATGGCACTTTTTAACTAACATTAACTTCCCATGACAATAACAGATACATGACATGCACATGTACAATACTTTTTAAAAAATTTTACTTTCAAGCTAAATATGACAATATCGGGTTTTATATTTAATTTTAACGACTCTTACATATATCATATTTACATGCAAATAAGAAAAAACAGTTTGTTTTTGAGAAAATTACTTTCAATAAGTGTATGATGAAACAAACTAGAATTGTTCCCTTAAACACTCAAAATATCTTGATAAATTAAAAATACTAATTGCATATATCATAGGACAGAAAACATAGTAATGTTACAATATAAAAGATTTGAAAAAGTTCTGGGTCAAAATAGAATGTCACACTGGAGATTAAAAGTCTCTTGATAAAAATCTTGTTTCCCCCCCTTCATTTACCCAATCTGTTTCTTCATGTTTTATTTGCCAGCTGATTGTTGATATCTTCCCATTCAGCATGACATTAAGTAGGCCAAGGACGAGTGTTTCTGGTTAGACATTTTTTTTTTAATTAGCTGACATTTAGATTTACAATATTGAAATCATTTTGTTTTTGTTTTTCACCATTAGAACAAGACAAAATTTAGAACCCAGACGATCAGTCATTAGTATTAAGTTCACTTATCTTTCAGTTAGCACATTTTGCACCCGCTGGGGTCACCTCATCTCTTTCTAGTGTGACACAGTAAACCAAATTTTCTTACCAGCTGACCTAGCATAGGAATCAATATAGTCTTTCCACTTTATATCAGCTGAAAATGTTAGACTGGGAAAATGCAAGGAGTCACTCTCATAGAGATTAGTGTCAAGGGGAGACAGAAAAGTCACAATGATTCACTCTCATGGAATTGTCTAACATGATACAATGAACCGACTTTCTTACCAGGTGACCAAGCATAGGAATCAATATAGTCTTTCCACTTTATATCAGCTGAAAATGTTAGACTGAGAACTCATGACAAGGCACTCTCCTGGAGGTTAGCACCAGCCAGGTTGATAGAGGGAAGAAAGTGGTCTCTTCACGGATTAATATTATCTTTGTCTTTTTTTAACTCTTCAGCTGAGGTAAATATATCTTTAATTGCTTTTTTAATTGGTTTCACCCCCTGCAAGGCAATAAATCCACTAAGATTGGGTATGGGTATGGAAGAATTAGTAATAGAAACATTAATGAGCGAAAAGAGAAAAGAAAAATCAGAAGGTCAGTAGAAAATGACTGACATTGCATTTGAATATTTGAAGATTAAATTTGGTCAAAAAGCATGAAGCTGGAAGAGAGTTCCACAAGCAAGAAATGTGAAAAAAGAAACTGTTAGTACAAAACTTATGGATACATCTAGTGAATTCAACTGTAAATTGATGAGACATTGTTGCCAATCTAGTCCTACACTTAAATTGATGAATTAAATGTTTATTAGCCTTCTGTTATATGTGTCGACACGAAAATTCATATTGCTTGTGAAGCTTTCTGAAGAGAATGGTTTACGTTTTTGGTTTTTAGTAACATCCTGATACTTCCCGAAATTTTCGTAACATTCCTTGTCACGTGAAACATGAAAATTCCAGCAAAATTCATAAAACTGTTTTTTTATTATTATTTCACCACAAGAAAGGCAATAAAGCCACTAAAATTCAAAGGGTAACTGAGTGTGAAAGAATATAAGAAAAAGAAAAATCATTATGAAAGAGAACGAAGAATAAAAGAAAAGGAATTAAGAAGATAGAAGATAATTATTGACAGTACATTTAGATTTTTGAAGATCAAAGTTGACTGAAAAACAAGACAGAAGAGAGTTCCACAAACAAGAGTCACAATAGAAGAAACTGTTAGCACAAAACTTACAGTTATGTCTAGTCATTTCAACAGTAAAGTGAGAAAACCTATCTGCCAATCTAGTACTGCCCTTAAATTCATAAAGTCAAGATACCAAAGAGGAAAGCTCATCAGAAGAATTACCAGGAAAATATTAATAGAAAAGGTAAAGAGAAGTTATGTTATTGTGGTGACTAAACCCAGGATGTTAAGTTGTGGTGATACCAAGCAAAGCAAGGGACTGGATGTTTCCCCTCTGAGGACCAGAAAGCAAATGACCAAAACTGGCCTTTGCGCACCCGGCTCCACGCAGATGTTCCGGCAGAAATCCAAAAATTAATAAATATCAAATTCCTTTTCGTGAGCCGACGTGAATTTTGTTTATCGTTCAATGGGAAGCCTAGAATTAAATACGGATGTGAATTCCCAAATGACTTGCTGAGACCCACAAAGACGAAACAAAAAGCCAACACCGAAAGCATCACCAGTTGAGAAAGTACGAACATAATTAGCACGTCCCTTGACCTCGTCAAGCAATCATACTATGCTTGCCTCTCCTTTCTCTCTCACCTTCTTCTTCGCAGTCCCCTGAGCTACTTACCCAACCAATGGAGTGGAGACATCAAAGACATTCCTAACTGACAAACGCTTACACACACATACGCACAAACTCTTTTCAGCATTTACTGCTATGAACATTTTAACGTCCGTTGAACCCATCCTAAAGACATTACTTTATTTGTAAAAAAACCTGAATTGATATCTGTGGATATATAAATGTTGTTTCTATACTCAATTTGATTTTCCTGTTTATACCCACCTTATAGTGGGCTATCTACTAACGAGGCCAAATTCAGTTAATCTGTTTCAACACACAACTACGTTTCACTAGAATGGATAACCCACTATAAAGTCAGGATCAATAACATTGCAGATTATTCTTCAGATTTTATCAAGAATCTCTAAATACATATCAGAGGCACTAGACTAAATATGGCAACAATATTCAGTAACACTTCACTCAATAAATCCCAGGCCTAACTAATAAAACAACAACTTTTAGACAAAATTCAACTTTACTCATCAACATAGTCACCTTTTAGGGTGATAAAACTGATTTCAATGCTTCTCTAACAATTTGATGCGTTTTTTTGTAGAACGATTTGTCTTTGGCCTCAAAATACGCCTCCATTTTCAGTAACACTTCTTCACTGGAGCCAAATCTCTTTCTCTGGAGCATTCTTTTGAGGTTTGCAAACAGCCAGTAGTTTCTGGAGGCCAGATCTGGAGAATAGTGTGGATGCAGAAGCAATTCAAATTGCAATTCATGTAGTTTTGCTATCACTGCTATCAAGTTCACTTTTTTCCGGAACCATTTCTTCCGGCTCTATCGAAGCTGCTTGTCGAACCAAAACAGGCGCCTTTTCGCCTCAGCACTGAACAAGTGTAAAAAAGCACTGAACGAAGCTAAGAGGGCGTTTGCTACCAGAATGAGGCAACGCATAGCATCCTCTAAGTTTGGCTCCAAAGATTACTGGCGTCTCTGCAAAAGCGTGCTCAACAAGAACAAGACTTCAATACCCCCACTAATCAATGAGTTTGAAGTTCTCACCTACCCAGCGGACAAGGCTGAATGCTTTGCCCGTAGATTCTCCACCAATTCGACACTGGACTTGTTAGGAATACCTACACCCGACTTCCCACCCAGAACTAAGGATCAACTAAATAGCGTCCACATTACACCCTCGCTGGTCACCAAGATAATTGCACAACTTGACCCACACAAAGCGAGCTGTTGTGACGGAATCCCAGTCATAGTCCTGAAGAAATGTGCCCCAGAACTCTCCTCTGTTCTCTCTAAACTCTATAAGCTCTGCCTATCTGCTTCCTGTTTTCCTGCCTGTTGGAAGTCCTCCTGTGTAGTTCCCATATTTAAGAATTCTGGCGAACCCTCAGACCCCGCCAATTACTGTCCTATTAGTCTCCTTCCGATCTTTGGCAAAGTTTTCGAAGCCATTATCAACGCCGAGGTGATTCAGCATCTCACAGCCAACAGGCTTCTCTCTGACAAACGGGTTTCACTTCACCAGGTCTACTGCTGATATGCTAACGACCATTACCGAGTACATATACCGGGCACTTGACAAGAATGGCGAAGCCCGAACCGTTGCCTTGGATATCTCCAAAGCATTTGACAGGGTCTGGCATGCTGGCCTCTTGTGCAAACTGCAGAGCTATGGGATAACTGGACATCTGTTTGACCTCATCCAGTCATTCCTCTCTAACCGCACATTGAAGGTGGTATTAAATGGGCATGCCTCCCAAAACTACCATACGAACGGTTCAGCCACTTTGGAGTCTATAGGTAATGGACACACACATACACAGACACATACACAGACACACACACACAGACAAAGTTCTACTTATTATATAAGTTTAGATTTAGATAGTGTTGAGTTTTGATAATGCTTAGTGCCAAGATTGTTATTTTTCCAGTTGTTTACTAATGAAAATATATTTTGGCAAGCAGGTATATTGTGGTAAAGTGCTCGATATTGAGATAAAGCATTAATAGGATTAATGTGGATAAGTTTGTCACTTAACTGAGCAAAGTAATGCTGACTTTAAAGTTTTTAAAGACCTTGATGAGAAAAAGACATCACAATGGTGCCTTCACAAAACTTTGAAGTCAGCATGATTCTGCTCAGTTAAGTGACAAACTGCTCGACATTATTTCTATGTGTATGCATATATATATATATATATATATATATATATATATATATATATATATATAGATAGACAGATAGATTAGTCATCCACATACAAGCCTGTTTCACAGCTCATCAGTGTGGGTAGACACATCCACTTGCTTCTGGCCGGGATCAAAACTCGACCGATTTGGTGTCAGTCGGAGTCGCTACTCCCTAAGCCATAGGCGCATGGGATCAGAGAAGGAAAATTTTAATGAGTTGCATATAAGCAGTGTATACACACGTCAGTCACTGAAAAAACTCAATTCATTTCAGAAGAGTCACGCTTATATAGCAGAAGTGGAAACTGTTTCTAAAAGTTTTTTCTTTAGAGAGCTCAATCATAATGAGAGCATAATATATTATTAATTATTGCTTTAGAACATGTGTAAACTGTAAACTACTACAAAATTAAACATTTTGTTTCAACATTAAAAGAACAATGTCTCATCAGATTATTACCATCATTAACTACCTGATAAGACATTGTTCTTTTAATGTCGAAACCAAATATACAGTTTTATAGTAGTTTGTAGTTTACATATGTTCTAAAGTAATAATATATTATATATATTCATTGCTCTATTTTTATATTGAGCACTGTTTTAAATTAATGTTTTGAATGTTGCAGTTATTTTCTTTTTCTTTGTTCTTATGAATATTATGCTCTCATTACCACTGTGCACTCTAATGAGGAAAATTGGAAAAAACAGTTACCACTTCAGCGATATATGCATAACTCTTCAGTAATGAATTGTGTTCTTTCGGTGACTGGCGTGTGTATACGCCACTTATATATAACATGCATAAATTTCCCTTCTCTGATTCCATGTACCTATGGCTTAGGAATCAGTGACTCCGACTAACACCAAATTGTACGGATTTTGATCCTGGTCGGAGGCAAGTGAATGTCTAGCTACACTGATGAGCTGTGATACAGCAAAACAGGCTTGTATATATATATATATATATATATATATATATATATATATATATATATATATATTCAATTGAAAAAAAAAATCCCCGAAGAGTGAGGATATCATAGTGGTGCCTTCATGAAACTTTGAAGTCAGCATGGCTGGTCAGTTAAGTGCCAAACATTAATCCTGTATATATATATTCTAAACATATATAAGACAATGAATGTCTATTATGTTTAATCACGAGCCATTCTAAACATCGTATTTTGGCTTTAATTTCAGTTGAAAATAAAGACAAAAATTCTCCAACATTTGGATAATTTTTTATTAATTTGGTTCTAAGCTTTCGACTCACATGAGCCATCTTCAGAGAGGTTATTAAGACGGTAAATACGATGTTTAGAACGGCTCATGATTAAACATAATAGACATTCATTGTCTCTTATATTTAACAGTATATGTTCAGAAAATTACTTGCTGCCTCAATACACTATATATATATATATATATATATATATATATATATATATGGTTTTGTTAATAAGTTAACGTATGATAAGCCTGCTATAAACCCAGAATCATCAAAAACTAAAAACACCCGAAAATGTAGAAAAAGGAAGATAATTTGGTTTAACCCTCCTTATTGTAAGCTAACTAATATAAATATTGGTAAGTATTTTCTCAGATTAATCGATAAACATTTTAATAATAATAACAATCCCTTAAATAAAATTTTTAATAGGTTCACCCTAAAAATTAGTTATTCTTGCACCTCAAATATAGATAATATAATTAATTCCCACAATAAACAAATTTTAATGAACCTAAATAATACGGAAGTTAAATCCGGAATTGTCGATAAATGTAATTGTAATTCTGTGGATGCCTGCCCGGTGCAAGGCAAATGTAAATCCACCCATGTAATTTATGAAGCCCGTATTTCTCCATCTAATAACAAAGACAATTACCGGACCTATATTGGCATGTCCGCGGGCTCTTTCAAACAGAGGCTTTATAATCACAAGTACTCATTTTCGAACCCTAAACAGAGATTCCAGACGGCACTATCACGTAGGTTCTGGGAAATGAAGGCGGAAGGGCAGGACCCTATAATCAGCTGGAAATTAATAGGCTCAGCTTGTACTCCTAAAAATTTTCGTGATAGGTGTCGTCTATGTTTATTGGAGAAGATTCTAATTTTGAAGTATCCTCATCAGGACTTACTTTTGAACCTTAGGAGGGAATTTATTAATAAGTGCCGCCATAGGGCGGATTTTAAAATTTAACTTTTAATTTTTAATTTTTAATTTTTCTATAATTTTTAAAATTTTTAAAATTTTAATTTTATAATTTTTTAATTTTTAGTTTTTAATTTTTCTTTTTATTATTTTTTTTATGTATATGTGTATGTTTGTGTGTGGATGTGCATATTTGTGTATATATGTATTTATGTATGTGGGCTATATGTATTTATGTATGTGGGCTATATGTAATTTTAGGAAAAAAATTTTTTAGCTATTTAAATGCTTCTTTTTATAATATTCATTAATTTTTTATATTTTTATATGAATGTGTGTGAGTGAATATGGAATATGTATATATGTGTGTGTGTATGTGTGCATGTATGTGTACACATGTATATTGTGTGTATATGAATTTTTTGTATATAGGTGTGTACACACATATATATATATATATATGTGTGTATGCGCATGTATATGTATATAAGTGTGTATGAAATTGAATGTATGTGTGTGTATGTGTATGTATATATGTATTCTTAATCGTAGAATTGTGTGTGTATATGTCTGTATATATGTATGTATGTATGTGTGTACTTCTATAGGTATGTATAATTGTAATGAATTTTTTTTTTTACCTAGTGTTGTCTTTATTTAGTTTAATTCAAATGACCTAATTTTTTTTAAAATAATTTTATTTTAAATCCTATATCTTTTTATTCCCTTTTATTAATAATTATGCCTTTTTAAGTAAAGGCCTTTTTCTAATACTTCAACGTTTTTGGGAAATTAGGTTTTTGAATTTGTCCAGCGTCTGTAATATTTAAAAAAAAATTTTTTCTTTCTTTTCTTTTCTTTTTCCCTCCCTTCCTTCTTTTATCTCTCTTACCACCTTTTTACCATGTTGCTTAAACTTAAGTCGATTTAACAAGGCTGTCTGTTAATTTTTAGTTACAATTCTCTTTCTTTTTTTTTTCGAACCCAGACATGTCAATGTTTTCTTTTCTTATTTATTTGATTTTATTTTATCTTTTTCTTTTCCTTTTTTTCCTTTTTATTTTTATTTTTATTTTATTTTTTAATTTCTTTGCAATCTATTTAAAAAGGAAAAGTAGACTAATTTTTCTCCAGTTTCTGAAAGGATTTTTCTATTGCTGAGGTGATGTGTTATCCCCCGTGGGGATCTTCATATCAAAATGGCCATTCAACATCTTTGAATTAATCCTTTTTTAATATATATATATATATATATATATATATATATCCCCAAGTATAGGGTATGTATGGATGAAATAATATTCCGTATCCAAAGAAACACTATTCTTTAAAAAGTGATCAATAGATAATAGAGCTTATAATATTTATTCAGAAATTACAACATGAATACTTCACTTTTGTAGTGATATTATAACATATTCATGTTGTAATTTCTAAATAAATATGTGTGTGTGTGTGTTTTTTTTTCCCCTAAAATTAAAATTAAATTAAATAAAAGATAAAGAAAAAGAAATTAAAAATAAAGGATGAAACAAACCTCATTGAGTTTGGGTCCTGAATAATCTGGACATTCGATATTCACAGTGTGATGAATAAAGTGGATTTGCATTCTCTTCTCCAATCCTCGAAGCCCTTTAAAAATTTAAAAACAAAATGAAACAAAAAAATTATTTTAAATAATGAAAATACATTAAAACAAAAACAAAACCATGCAGTTTGTTACGAAAGCCATCATTAGGCTGCTCAGAGCTGAACATGGTAGATGCGCAGCAGCTTGCTATCAGGGTACAAATATAGTTTTATGAGTCAAAGGCCAGTGTCAGTTTACAACCTGAGGCACATTTGGGCAGAGAAGGCATGGATAGAAAGTGAGCATGTAAATAGTGTAAATATTGGACAATTTATATTTAAATATGTACCAAAGACGCAAAAAATGATCCAAAATATAAAAGGGAAAAAAAATCGTTATAAACAAAAAATTGCTGCCCAAATACATGCTATATATATAAGACAGGCCAGGCTTTTGACTGATACTAGTAACATGACCTAGTACAGTCTTTTTATCATGAAACTCTATAAACGGTACCAAATTTTTTAAAAAATTTGTGTCAGTGATGCTCAGACCCTTATTGATTTGACACAAAATGACTTTACATTTGTTCCTAAATTTTATGTTTTACTGATGTTTGGTTGTTTGTTTTTCATACTTCTAGTTTTTGAAGTCATTTCTTTACAGTTTACATAATACAGTATCTTTGGCAAAAATTAGTTAGATTACTTATTGCCTTATTTTGAGTTGATTAGAGATATGCAATTTAACTAAATTATTATCAGATACATGGCATGTTAATCTGTGTGATAATGTAGTGGTTGTGTAACCAATGTATGCATTGCCTGAATTATTATTATTTAGGTGCCATCACAGAAAACGCAATACCTGCTTGATTTTAGTAACCCCCACCTGTATTTAGCATTTTGGGTTACCCTTTCTTAATACAAGTAAAAGGTTTGTCACTTATCTGATTGATATTACCTCTAGAATCCTGTCTCCAGAGTTTTTAAAAAAAGAACTCCATCCTTAATTCAACATATGAACCAAGTATCAATAATAAAATAATTTTTTTATTAAACAAATTCATTTGAATAAGGAAAAAAGAACTTTAAGACCTCCTCCATAAAATCTTTCTTCTGTCCATCTTGCATTCTAAATCAATTAACCGTCATCCTTTGCCTGTTTAACTGTCACAGAGAATGACCACAGATTCAAAAAAATTGCCATCATAAAAAAGAGGGCACATATCTTTTATATGTGCAATATTTTCAATTAACTCCAAATCAAAGCATAACAATTTTTCCCTCATCATTTAATTGATAAATTGAACTAACTTTAGTATAAATATTAATTCAACATATTTTTATTACTGTAAGTGTTACATTTTTTTAGTAGATACCTATATTTGAGTAAATGTCTTGTTTATTCAAAACAGTGTTTTGTTTCATTTAGAGATGGAAAAATATAAAGAAACATGAATCAAAAGACAAAATATTGTTTAAAATAATTCAAGCATCTACTCACATATGGATATCCACTAAAAATAGGTGTTAAAATAAATTTAAATAGGTGTTTACTCGTGCAACCAGCACTAGCAACTGGGCCTCACCCATTCACAGTCAGATCAACCAAATGTAGACGACAATTCTACTCCTGCAGCTTCTTTTCCCGCACTTCTCGCCTGTGGAACCTCCAGGAATTTAAATGCAGGGTCAATACTCATCTCTTAAGTACCTGACCCTAGTTCTTTCCACACCACCCTGTATATCCTTTTCTTTCTCTCCGCCTTTGCAACTGTCATCACACCTGTATTGCCATCCTTCTCTCGCTCCTTTCTAACTGGTTCATCCTTCTCCTCATTCTCCTCTAATCCTTTTACTCTTATGTACCCCCCCCTGCACATCAGTGGCTTTACTGCCTTGCTTGGGGTGATATGATTTTTAAAAAAAAAAAAAAAGCGTCTGTAATATTTAAAAAAAAATTTTTTTCTTTTCTTTTTCCCTCCCTTCCTTCCTTTATCTCTCTTATCTCCCCCTCCCCCCCACCGTGTTGCTTAACCTTTAATCAATTTCAACACTGCCTGTCTGTTAATTTTTAGTTACAATTCTCTTTCCTTTTTTTGCGAACCCAGACGATGTCAATTTTTTCTTTTCTTGTTTATCTGATTTTATTTTGTTTTATCTTTTTCTTTTTTCTTTTCTTTCTTTTTTTAATTTTAATTTCTTTGAAAATCTATTTAAAAAGGAAAATGAGACTGATTTTTCTCCAGTTTCTGAAAGGATTTTTCTGTTGCTGAGGTGATGTGTTATCCCCCGTGGGGATCTTCACATCGAAATGGTCATTCAACATCATTGAATTAATCCTTTTTTAATTTATATTTGCTCTGTAATATTTTATTACATGGAGCTCTCTTCCTGTATCATTTTTTAATATTAAAATAAAATTTTTAATATTAATTAGGATTGGGTCTTTGGAATTTACCTTCCTGCTTTTTCCACTTGGATTAAAGTACCTGAATTAAAATATATATATATATATATATATAAATTAGAGCAAATTTTCAACATTCAAAGGTGTCGGATGTACATTTCGACATAGGATCTCTCATATAGAGATTCCACATCAGCAACATTGTTTTTTCCAAATGGCAAGGCCCTGGGGTAGAGTGTGGAGAGGTTTTAGGTTAACAACGGTCACAAAGTAGAAAAGGACAGAGCTGGTAGTCGCTGGTTACAGGGTGTTGAAATGGTATATTTAGGAAGGGGAGGAATAGGAGTTCATATTTTATAAAGATAGACAACTAAATGAGTTAAATTATTTTTTAAAGTTAAGATTTTGGGCTGTTTGAAGAGAGTATTTAGGCGAGAAGGAATGGGTTTCAATATAAAATTTTAAAAATTTTATTTAAGTTTATTTGATTAAACCTTTTAGGTAGAAGTGAGCTAAATGCCAATTACCTGAAGTTATGAGAAAAAAAATATTAGAGAAAAAAAAAAAAAAATATATATATATATATATTAGATATATGTGTGTGCTAACCAAGGAAAAAGGGTTTAGTAAAAGAATCCATATTTTCTAAAGAGAGGCAATTAAAGGAGCTTGGGCTAGGAAGGTAGGGGGGTTAAAATACTTTTTAAGGTTAACGTTATGGTAAAATTAAGAGTAAAACTTAAATTGAATCCTTTTAATTTATATTCTAACATCTAGTCAATGGGGATTTAAATTCTAAATTTAAGTATTCGAGAAATTTGCCTTGTGGTGGCACTTACTGATGAATTCCCTCCTAAAATTCAGTAGCCGGTGTTGGTGGGGGTATTTTAATATTGAAATTTTTTCCAGTAAACATAGACAGCACCTATCACGAAAATTCCTCGGAATATGGGCTGAACCTATCAGTTTCCAGCTAATTTCAGGATCCAGCCCTTCCTCTTTCATTTTCCAGAATGTTCGCGAAAGGGCTGTCTAGTACCTCTGACCGGGGTTCGAAAAGGAGTACCTGTGGTTATACAGTCTTTGTTTGAAAGGACCGGCGGACATACCAATATAGGTCTGGAAGTCGTTTTTTTTGTTAGATGGAGAAATGCGGGCTTCATAAATCACCTGGGTGGATTTGCATTTTCCCTCCACCAGGCAGGTGTCCACAGAATTACAGTTGCATTCGTTTACAATTCCAGACCTAGATTCAGCATTGCGCAAGTTCACCAGAATACTCCTATTATGGGAACCAATAAGGCTGTCCATATTCAGGGTGCAAGAATAACTAATTTTAAGGGTGTACCAATTAAAAATCTTCCGTAGAGGGTTACTGTTATTAAAATTTTTGTCTATTAACTTGAGAAAATATTTACCAATATTGATGTTAGTTAGTTTACAATAAGTGGGGTTAAACCAAATTATCTTTCTTTTATTTTTGGATGATTCGGAGTCTATCATAGGTTTATTATATGTTAACTTGTTCTTATATCCGCTTTTTTGAAGGGCCTTATTGTAAATATTTTTACTTGTGTTGAAAGTTTTAATGTTGGATGATAATTGGTTGATTCTATTATTCACTATATTGGGTATCTGTTTTATAATATTTTTGGGGTGGTTAGATGAAATATATATATATATATATATTGATAATAATAACTACTTAGACTCTGTAAGAATGCACTCCGTAAATTTATGCCAATATAAACTCTCGAAAAAACCATTAACAAACAGAACCTAAACCCGTTACAATCCGGCGTACTGAGTCGTCGGATGGGGAGAAAAAAAAAGAAACCAGCGGAACAAGAACAAAACATTCAAGATTCCGCAGTAAAGAAAAAAAACAAACAGAACCAAACACAAGAAAAAGTGCTTGATACGAAAGTACTAAAATACAATAGTAGAGCAAAAACACACGAAAAATCTAAAGTGAGCCAAAACTTACCGCTGTTTCACACTACGGATCGTCAGGGAAAAGGCCTTTTCCCTGACGATCCGTAGTGTGAAACTTCCCCTATATAACCCCTTGCGCAATAGTGGCAGTGGAATGCCTTGCTTGGGGTGAAATGATTATAAAAAAAAATTACATTAGACAAACTGCAGAAAGGTGGGTTGAACTATATTATTTTTCTTCTTCTATTTTGGCCCTTGTTTCTATTTTTAGTTTTTTTCTTTTAAATTTTCCTGGCATATTAATTCTTCATTAAAACTTTTCTTTCTAAGGGCTTCATTGTATATTGATTTGTTCCAATTAAATATTTTTGTATTGGATGATAATTTATTAATTCTAATATTTACTGGGTTAGAGATTTGTTTAATGATTGATTTAGGGTGATTAGAATTGACATTAATATAAATTGGGGATTGACTTCCTTTATGGTTTGGTTTAAATGTGTTGTTGGACAGGTTGAAACTGATGTCAAAAAAGTTAACAATTTTGAGATTTAATGATATCTCAATTTCGAAACCTGGAAATTGGAAGACCCCTTTTATTTTTTTCTAAATTTTAGATGTTACAAGGCCATTGCTGTTAAAGATATACACACACAAACACACATGCACACACACAAACACAGATATATATATATACACATTCACACATATATATATATATATTCACATGTATAAAAAACACATATATATTATGGCATTAAAAAACAAAACATTTATTCAAATTGGCTATGACAAATATTAAAACAAAACCACGAGTCGGCCAGTTTCACCCTTATTCATCAGAAAACCTCCAATCTCTTGATCAGAAGCCTTGCTGCCAGATGTAGTTTATCATCATACTTAGGATGCTCCCTCCCTTTCTATTTTGTTAGCAGGTAGGGACAACTAAAGACTATGGGAGGTGGTATTTATTAAGCAAAAGTGGAAAATGGTTTGCATTACGGAGTAGTGGAAAGGGGATGAGATTGATTGTAGATTGGTCCATTTTTTTAATTTTTTTTCTTTTAACAATGTTTGTGGTCTTGGGCTGAGTACTGGGGAAAAAGAAGAAAATGAGTGTTTTCTGTGACTTTGATTCCTTCTTCCCTCTCACAAGCAAGGTGACGGGGTGGGGGTTTTGAACACTATAACTTCAGAAATTAGTGTGAAAGATTTTATTTTTTCCCCTACTCCTGCCATTTCATTTTTTTTTTTATCTGTGACCTACTGAAAAAGACAAGTGATAAATGTAAAAGTGGAACACCACAGATTTCTTTTTGAAAATTTTATTAAAGCTTTCATCATTTTGTTACATTTTAAGAATGTCAAGTGTGCAGACCTCCGTGAAGACCATCATTTTTGGTGGACAACATTACAAAATCAGAAAGAATTATACCAAACAAAAAAAAAAAAACCCACATCACCCAAGGACTTTCAATAGAAGCAACAACTAACCTTGGATATCTGTAGCAGAAACAAAATGCAGACAAAGCTACCAACCACTATAGGTAATGGTATCCATCACCATCAGTCAAAGAGACAGTGTTTGGTGTGCTGTCTCTGCAAAAGGAAGGCATCCCTTGTTCCCTGTTTAGGATGTGGTTTCCGGCTTTCTCTTTTCCAATCCTTTCACTCTTTTCTTTTTGTTTTTTTTTCTTCAATTGGAGAAGATAGACTAAACTATCGCCCGGTTCACACTCCACCCCCTTCTATTGAACAGGTGAAGAGACTCATCCCTTGTTCCCAGTTTAGGATGTGGTTTCCAGCTTTCTCTTTTCCAATCTTTTCACTCTTAAGTAGCCCCCTGTACATCAGTGGCGTTACCGCCTTGCTCGAGATGATATGATTAAAAAAAAAAAATGCAAATGAAGAAATATTATGAAGAATATACAACTATTATGGTTGACATGAATGAATGAAGAGTTATTACAACAGAAGATGGTAGAGACCTTTTACTTACACACCTACACAGACACAACAGAGGACCACTCATATTCAAAGATATCCATCTACTAGGGTGGCTAGCTAATCCCCACTGCAAAGGCCTACTCAGGAACACTTGTGTTTGTTCAACACCCACAGAACCCACCTGTGCTTTATACTGCAACTATGCTGAGCGGGCATTAGTTACAGTTTTGGGGCCTGAGAGAATTATCCTTGCATGAACAACAGTCTGAATAAAATTCTAATTTTGATTTTTTTTACATTATTCTTATATTTTATATTCGTTTTAATTCTATTTTTCATTTTTATTTTATCTTTTCCAACATTTCTATTATTCTTTGCTAGTCTTTTGCTTTTCTTTCTCTTCCCTTTTCTCACTTTCTTTATCACCTTTTCTTTCTCTTCCCTTTTCTCACTTTCTTTATCACCTTTTCTTTCTCTTCCCTTTTATCACTTTCTTTATCACCTTTTCTTTCTCTTCCCTTTTATCACTTTCTTTATCACCTTTTCTTTCTCTTCCCTTTTATCACTTTCTTTATCACCTTTTCTTTCTCTTCCCTTTTATCACTTTCTTTATCACCTTTTCTTTCTCTTCCCTTTTCTCACTTTCTTTATCACCTTTTCTTTCTCTTCCCTTTTATCACTTTCTTTATCACCTTTTCTTTCTCTTCCCTTTTATCACTTTCTTTATCACCTTTTCTTTCTCTTCCCTTTTATCACTTTATCACCTTTTCTTTCTCTTCCCTTTATCACCTTTTCTTTCTCTTCCCTTTTATCACTTTCTTTTTTTCTTTTCTCACTTTCTTTATCACCTTTTCTTTCTCTTCCCTTTTCTCACTTTCTTTATCACCTTTTCTTTCTCTTCCCTTTTCTCACTTTCTTTATCACCTTTTCTTTCTCTTCCCTTTTCTCACTTTCTTTATCACCTTTTCTTTCTCTTCCCTTTTATCACTTTCTTTTTTTCCTTTATCTGTTTCTTTTTTTTCTGCTTTAATATTTTTGGCATGTCTGACTTTCAGTGACAAAACATTCTTTAAAATGTCATGACCTCCCTATCACACTTAATTCATTTCATTGGTTGGCTAATTTGCTTTTATGATTTTTATCTATTTTTATTATTTCTTTTTAATCATTTTATATATTACCAAATAATTTAACTACATTTTACAGCCTGATGAAAGTGTTTTAACACCAAAAGTTTCTAAATTGCTGGATGCTATAATAATAATATCATGATTAATTCATAGTCGAGTTTTTTTTCCTTTTTTTTTTCACATTTTCAGACGAGCTCATGTACGGTTCGCCTCTAAATGGAAAGTGGCTCTGACTGTCACCAATCAGAAGCACTTGCAAGGTTTCGTACCGGGCCCAAACGTAATTTTCCCAGTGTCTGAAAGCGCTTATCGAGAGTGGACCAGTAAATGATCATCTCTGGTCAGGTCGGCGCGGTGAGGGGGGTATGATGTTGAAAGACCCGAAAGCAAAGCCCCTAGTGATCCTGGCGATGACATCACTGACGACACCCTCTAGTGCCCCCACTACAGTGCATATGTTTGAAATTACCATATATATATATATATATATATATATATATATATAGGAAAGAATATTAATAAAAAGTTTTGAATTTAAAAATGTACTTTTTTTGAACAGTATTTGTTTATTTTTATTATATTTTATATTTCAGACCGCCCTCGGTCCTTCATCAGAAACAACTGATTTTTAAATTTGAATTAGAAACGTATTTCACGATAGTGTTCGAATATTTTTTTGTTTGCATCACGTGGTGTGTTTGTTCACAACATGCGGCACGACCGTAGAGAAAGTCTGTTTGTTTTAAATAAAAATTTCTTGGAATATCTGAAAAAAATTTTTTAGCTATTGAAATATTTGTAAAGATTCAACACACCTAAGTCCCTATTTAACCCTAGCTTGTGTGTATTTAATTTTAAAATCCAGTATGTTTCTTAGTTTTGCTAAGGAATTTAGTGAAATTTCAGATCATATCAGAACTAATAGGCTTAATGAATACATAGACTTTAACAACCAAGGTTTATACCGTAATGATGGATTAATCATAGTTGACAACAGTAGTCCCCAAAAGTGTGACATGATACGCAAAAAACTGTATTGGATTTTTAAGAAGTATGGATTTAATTTGGATGTGGAAATTAATTTAAAAGTGGTTAATTATTTAGACATTACGCCCAATTTACTGAATGGAAGCATATCCTCATAGAAGAAAGAAAATCAAGACCCCCCCCCCCCAGCCCCCCGATATGTAAACACTAAATCAAATCACCCTGCACACATTGTGCGGGGTATTGCTAAAAGTATTTCTTAGACTGTCAAAGAATTCATCTAGTAAAAATATTTTCGAGGATAATAAAAAGTCTACCAAGATGCCTTAACTAAGAGTGGACACAAAGATAAATTAGTATATACGGACACTAAGAGAAGTAAACGAAAAAATAGAGGTAGAAACATTTTATGGTTTAATCCCCCATTTAATTTAGCAGTAAAAACTAAAATTGGTTTTTTAATCTATTAGAACAGAATTTTGCCAAAGATAATAAGTTGTATAAAATATTTAACAAAAACAATGTTAAACTTAGCTACTGTTGCATGTCAAATTTGGAGAAAATAATTAGTGGACTTAATAAGAGGAAGGTTAGCAACAATACACGCATTGACACATGCGGTTGTAATTGTAGGATTAAGAATAGTTATCCCTTACAGGGTAAGTGTCAGTAGGAACGTGTAGTTTATCGAGTTAAAATTGATAAGAACACAGAAGACACTGACCCCAAAATATACATAGGAGCTACACAGAATAAATTTTTAAAAAGTTATCATAATCATACTAGTAGCTTCAATAACGAAAAGTCTAAGCATAGCACTACTTTATCCACCTATGTATGGACCATTAAACAAGAACTTAATAGAGACTCCATCTTGAAATGGGAAATACTGAAGAGATTCACTAAATATAAAGCAGGTCAGCAATTTTGTAGGCTATGTATAGAGGAAAAACTAGCTATAGCTTTGTATAAACAACCGAATAATTTATTGAATTCCAAGATGGAAATATTGAATAAATGTAGGTATAGGAAGCCCTGGCACTTGTATTAGGTTCCTTTATTGTGAGATAGTACTTTTTTGTTTTTGTCTTTGCCTTTCAACCCTCTATATAAAAATTAATAAATTAAAATTTTTGTTGTAATAAAGTTGTTAACTCCCCCTCATTGTGTTTGGTATCTCCTTTCATAGTCACGTGTGTTGTCTTAATTTCATTCTTATATGACATTTTTTCATCTCCTATTTAGCCAGCTTTCCCTGACGATCCATTTAGGTGAAACATAGATAGGTTTGTCTGGCTCATTAGGTGTTATCTATATATATATATATATATATATATATAGACATCACGATATATAGACATCACTATATATATTATATACAGATAAGACACAGGTAGTGTCAAAACAAAATGGCTACTTTTGTAGTGATATTATAACATATTTATGTTATAAATTCTAAATAAATATTATTCACTCTGTGACAGAGAGAGAATCTAACACACACACACACACACACACACACACGTTTATTTTTTTTTTAATTTGGAGTAAATTTGAATAGTGAAATTAAACCAGTGTCTTGTTTACTGATGGAGAAATCTGATCTAGGGCAGGAGTTGTATCCATTGAATCTGGCTCATCAGAAGACAATGAAAATGAATGAAATAATTTTCATTGATTAAAAATTAAAATAGAGCTGAGTCAGCTAAAAGGGACTTTAGAGTTTACATAATTTTGACTGAAGCAGCCAGAACCTCGTGATAATGGCATGCAAGGTGGTATGGCCAAGGGTCAGTTATAATCAGCCAGGTTTTCTATATAAACATGTAGTTATGCTGAAAAAGTGAGTCAGACCACAAATGTGGAAGAATACAGTTGTGTAAGATCGGGTATCTCTGATGGAGTGGAGTTGCTGACAACTGACCAAACAACCTCCTAATCGAAGATGTCTTTGTATGAAAAAAGAAAGTAAAATATATCTTATATTTTCCTTACATTTGGGTCTGGTCCTATTGTTTCAGATGGAGGCATTTCGTGCAGATTCTATTTGTTGTTGCTGGTGATGACAACAAAAGGACAACAAAGAAATGGATTATGAAACGATTATGTGAAACTGATTTTTGTGAAGAAGTCAGATTGAGTGGTCCTCGAAAAGGTGATTTATGATTTGAAAAGTTAAATTGCAGAGAATTTGTGGCAGATTTTTTAAATTTAATAGTTGCCCAAGAACTTTGAGAAGTATCATCGTCATAGCAGTCACACTGAAAAACCGGAAAAACCCGCAGAGTATATGAAGCTTAATGTTTGTCACCAACCCACAAACATGGGAATTGCATTGTTTGTTGTTTGTACCACGACCTTTGTTCAAACATCATGGTCCCGGCATTGTATTTGAGAAGAACTGTTTCCATCAAAAGTCTGGAGAAAAATTTTGGAAAGAGAAGAGAGAATTGACTGGGACAAGTGTTAGGAGGAGAAATGCCACTATAACTTTAAGCCCCGCACAGAAATCTTTATCTCTCCGTCATGAGAGTGATATATCTTTCTGAGGTGATTTAACAAGTTACTCACACACACTCACTCTCTGTCTAGAATCCAGGCAATTAATTTTTATATTAAATAATTTTCTATTCTATAACTCTTTTTCTTTTCTAATATTCTTTTCTTCTATATAAAAGACGTTAACAAAGCAACCATGAAATAGTTGTTTGTTTGGTTTTTTTGAAGATTTTTTTTGTGCTGCATTCCAAATTTCTTAGTGCAGACTCCCCAGCCGTGTTTACATCTTCAGTCGAATGTGAACAGACTTTACACTTCTACTTTCTGGATCAATAATCACAATGTGGAAAGAAGCAAATTTAAACCAGTGGGTCGGTTGACTAATCTACGGATGCTCAGGGGATCTACAGCCAACCCATTAAGTTCGGTTAGGACCAAGTAGACACCTCAACCCAGAGAGAAAGACAGTGGAGGTTGAAACACTAGGGAGAAAGGGTTAGAAATGCATCCTTGGCCATTCTAAATTTCTTAGTGCAGACTCCCCAGCCGTGTTTACATCTTCAGTCGAATGTGAAATAATTAACTACACTTCTGCTTTCTGGATCAATAATCACAACAAGGCTAAATTTAAACCAGTGGCCGGTTGACTAATCTACGGATGCTCAGGGACCCACAGCCAACCCATTAAGTTCGGTTAGGACCAAGTAGACACCTCAACCCAGAGAGAAAGACAGTGGAGGTTGAAACACTAGGGAGAAAGGGTTAGAATGGCATCCTTGGCCATTCTAAATTTCTTAGTGCAGACTCCCCACCCGTGTTTACATCTTCAGCTTTTAATGTGAACAGACTAACTACACTTGCTTTCTGGATCAATAATCACAATGTGGAAAGAAGCAAATTCTAAACCAGTGGGTCGGTTGACTAATCTACGGATGCTCAGGGGACTCACAGCCAACCCATTAAGTTCGGTTAGGGACCAAGTGTGGTACCCTCAACCCAGAGAGAAAGACACAGTGGAGGTTGAAACACTGAGAAAGGGTTAGAAATGCATCTGGCCATTCTAAATTTCTTAGTGCAGACTCCCCACCCGTGTTTACATCTTCAGTCGAATGTGAACAGACTAACTACACTTCTGCTTTCTCTGGATCAATAATCACCGGAAAAAGAAGCAAATTTAAACCAGTGGGTCGGTTGACTAATCTACAGATGCTCAGGATCTACAGCCAACCCATTAAGTTCGGTTAGGACCAAGTAGACACCTCAACCCAGAGAAAGACAGTGGAGGTTGAAACACTAGAGAAAGGGCTAGGAAATGCATCCTTGGCCATTCTAAATTTCTTAGTGCAGACCTCCCCACCCGTGTTTACATCTTCAGTCGAATGTGAACAGACTAACTACACTTCTACTTTCTGGATCAATAATCACAATGTGGAAAAGAAGCAAATTTAAACCAGTGGGTCGGTTGACTAATCTACGGATGCTCAGGGGATCTACAGCCAACCCATTAAGTTCGGTTAGGACCAAGTAGACACCTCAACCCAGAGAAAGACAGTGGAGGTTGAAACACTAGAGAAAGGGTTAGAAATGCATCCTTGGCCATTCTAAATTTCTTAGTGCAGACCTCCCCACCCGTGTTTACATCTTCAGTCGAATGAACGAGACTAACTACACTTCTGCTTTCTGGATCAATAATCACAATGTGGAAAGAAGCAAATTTAAACCAGTGGGTCGGTTGACTAATCTACGGATGCTCAGGGGATCTACAGCCAACCCATTAAGCTCCGTTAGGACCAAGTAGACACCTCGTAGAGAGAAAGACAGTGGAGGTTGAAACACTAGGGAGAAAGGGTTAGAAATGCATCCTTGGCCATTCTAAATTTCTTAGTGCAGACTCCCCCACCCGTGTTTACATCTTCAGTCGAATGTGAACAGACTAACTACACTTCTACTTTCTGGATCAATAATCACAATGTGGAAAGAAGCAAATTTAAACAAGTGGGTCGGTTGACTAATCTACGGATGCTCAGGGATCTACAGCCAACCCATTAAGTTCGGTTAGGACCAAGTAGACACCTCAACCCAGAGAGAAAGACAGTGGATATTGAAACACTAGGGAGAAAGGGTTAGAAATGCATCCTTGGCCATTCTAAATTTCTTAGTGCAGACTCCCCACCCGTGTTTACATCTTCAGTCGAATGTGAACAGACTAACTACACTTCTGCTTTCTGGATCAATAATCACAATGTGGAAAGAAGCAAATTTAAACCAGTGGGTCGGTTGACCAATTCACGGATGCCTAGGGGATTCACAGCCAACCCATTAAGTTCGGTTAGAGACCAAGTAGACACCTCAACCCAGAGAGAAAGACAGTGGAGGTTGAAACACTAGGGAGAAAGGGTTAGAATGCATCCTTGGCCATTCTAAATTTCTTAGTGCAGACTCCCCACCCGTGTTTACATCTTCAGTCGAATGTGAAACAGACTAACTACACTTCTACTTTCTGGATCAATCACAACGTGGGAAGAAGCAAATTTAAACAAGTGGGTCGGTTGACTAATCTATGGATGCTCAGGGGATCTACAGCCAACCCATTAAGTTCGGTTAGGACCAAGTAGACACCTCAACCCAGAGAGAAAGACAGTGGAGGTTGAAACACTAGGGAGAAAGGGTTAGAAATGCATCCTTGGCCATTCTAAATTTCTTAGTGCAGACTCCCCACCCGTGTTTACATCTTCAGTCGAATGTGAACAGACTAACTACACTTCTGCTTTCTGGATCAATAATCACAATGTGGAAAGAAGCAAATTTAAACCAGTGGGTCGGTTGACTAATCTACGGATGCTCAGGGGATCTACAGCCAACCCATTAAGTTCGGTTAGGACCAAGTAGACACCTCAACCCAGAGAGAAAGACAGTGGAGGTTGAAACACTAGGGAGAAAGGGTTAGAAATGCATCCTTGGCCATTCTAAATTTCTTAGTGCAGACTCCCCACCCGTGTTTACATCTTCAGTCGAATGTGAACAGACTAACTACACTTCTACTTTCTGGATCAATAATCACAATGTGGAAAGAAGCAAATTTAAACAAGTGGGTCGGTTGACTAATCTACGGATGCTCAGGGGATCTACAGCCAACCCATTAAGTTCGGTTAGGACCAAGTAGACACCTCAACCCAGAGAGAAAGACAGTGGAGGTTGAAACACTAGGGAGAAAGGGTTAGAAATGCATCCTTGGCCATTCTAAATTTCTTAGTGCAGACTCCCCACCCGTGTTTACATCTTCAGTCGAATGTGAACAGACTAACTACACTTCTGATTTCTGGATCAATAATCACAATGTGGAAAGAAGCAAATTTAAACAAGTGGGTCGGTTGACTAATCTACGGATGCTCAGGGGATCTACAGCCAACCCATTAAGTTCGGTTAGGACCAAGTAGACACCTCAACCCAGAGAGAAACAGTGGAGGTTGAAACACTAGGGAGAAAGGGTTAGAAATGCATCCTTGGCCATTCTAAATTTCTTAGTGCAGACTCCCCACCCGTGTTTACATCTTCAGTCGAATGTGAACAGACTAACTACACTTCTGCTTTCTGGATCAATAATCACAATGTGGAAAGAAGCAAATTTAAACCAGTGGGTCGGTTGACTAATCTACGGATGCTCAGGGGATCTACAGCCAACCCATTAAGTTCGGTTAGGACCAAGTAGACACCTCAACCCAGAGAGAAAGACAGTGGAGGTTGAAACACTAGGGAGAAAGGGTTAGAAATGCATCCTTGGCCATTCTAAATTTCTTAGTGCAGACTCCCCACCCGTGTTTACATCTTCAGTCGAATGTGAACAGACTAACTACACTTCTACTTTCTGGATCAATAATCACAATGTGGAAAGAAGCAAATTTAAACAAGTGGGTCGGTTGACTAATCTACGGATGCTCAGGGGATCTACAGCCAACCCATTAAGTTCGGTTAGGACCAAGTAGACACCTCAACCCAGAGAGAAAGACAGTGGAGGTTGAAACACTAGGGAGAAAGGGTTAGAAATGCATCCTTGGCCATTCTAAATTTCTTAGTGCAGACTCCCCACCCGTGTTTACATCTTCAGTCGAATGTGAACAGACTAACTACACTTCTACTTTCTGGATCAATAATCACAACGTGGGAAGAAGCAAATTTAAACAAGTGGGTCGGTTGACTAATCTACGGATGCTCAGGGGATCTACAGCCAACCCATTAAGTTCGGTTAGGACCAAGTAGACACCTCAACCCAGAGAGAAAGACAGTGGAGGTTGAAACACTAGGGAGAAGGTTAGAAATGCATCCTTGACATTCTAAATTTCTTAGTGCAGACTCCCCACCACGATGTTTACATCTTCAGTCGAATGTGAACAGACTAACTACACTTCTGCTTTCTGGATCAATAATCACAATGTGGAAAGAAACAGAAATTTAAACCAGTGGGTCGGTTGACTAATCCTACGGATGCTCAGGGGATCTACAGCCAACCCATTAAGTTCGGATAGGACCAAGTAGACACCTCAACCAGAGAGAAAGACAGTGGGTTGAAACACTAGGGAGAAAGGGTTAGAAATGCATCCTTGGCATTCTAAATTTCTTAGTGCAGACTCCCCACCCGTGTTTACATCTTCAGTCGAATGTGAACAGACTAACTACACTTCTGCTTTCTGGATCAATAATCACAATGTGGAAAGAAGCAAATTTAAACCAGTGGGTCGGTTGACTAATCTACGGATGCTCAGGGGATCTACAGCCAACCCATTAAGTTCGGTTAGGACCAAGTAGACACCTCCAACCCAGAGAAAGACAGTGGAGGTTGAAACACTAGGGAGAAAGGGTTAGAAATGCATCCTTGGCCATTCTAAATTTCTTAGTGCAGACTCCCCACCATTGTTTACATCTTCAGTCGAATGTGAACAGACTAACTTTACTTCTGCTTTCTGGATCAATAATCACAATGTGGAAAGAAGCAAATTTAAACCAGTGGGTAGGTTGACTAATCTACGGATGCTCAGGGAGTACAGCCAACCCATTAAGTTCGGTTAGGACCAAGTAGACACCTCAACCCAGAGAGAAAGACAGTGGAGGTTGAAACACTAGGGAGAAAGGGTTAGAAATGCATCCTTGGCCATTCTAAATTTCTTAGTGCAGACTCCCACCCGTGTTTACATCTTCAGTCGAATGTGAACAGACTAACTACACTTCTACTTTCTGGATCAATAATCACAATGTGGAAAGAAGCAAATTTAAACCAGTGGGTCGGTTGACTAATCTACGGATGCTCAGGAGATCTGCAGCCAACCCATTAAGTTCGGTTAGGACCAAGTAGACACCTCAACCCAGAGAGAAAGACAGTGGAGGTTGAAACACTAGGGAGAAAGGGTTAGAAATGCATCCTTGGCCATTCATTCTTAGTGCAGACTCCCCACCCGTGTTTTTACATCTTCAGTCGAATGTGAACAGACTAACTACACTTCTGCTTTCTGGATCAATAATCACAATGTGGAAAGAAGCAAATTTAAACCAGTGGGTCGGTTGACTAATCTACGGATGCTCAGGGGATCTACAGCCAACCCATTAAGTTCGGTTAGGACCAAGTAGACACACTCAACCCAGAGAGGAAAAGACAGTGAGTTGAAACACTAGGGAGAAGGGTTAGAAATGCATCCTTGGCCATTCTAAATTTCTTAGTGCAGACTCCCCACCCGTGTTTACATCTTCAGTCGAATGTGAACAGATAACTACACTTCTGCTTTCTGGATCAATAATCACAATGTGGAAAGAAGCAAATTTAAAACCAGTGGGTCGGTTGACTAATCTATGGATGCTCAGGGGATCTACGGCCAACACATTAAGTTTGGTTAGGACCAAGTAGACACCTCAACCCAGAGAGAAAGACAGTGGAGGTTGAAACACTAGGGAGAAAGGGTTAGAAATGCATGCTTGTACATTCTAAATTTCTTAGTGCAGACTCCCCACCCGTGTTTACATCTTCAGTCGAATGTGAACAGACTAGCTACACTTCTGCTTTCTGGATCAATAATCACAATGTGGAAAGAAGCAAATTTAAACCAGTGAATTGAGTTGTTAATCTACGGATGCTCAGAGATCTACAGCCAACCCATTAAGTTCGGTTAGGACCAAGTAGACACCTCAACCCAGAGAAAAGACAGTGGAGGTTGAAACACTAGGGAGAAAGGGTTAGAAATGCATCCTTGGCCATTCTAAATTTCTTAGTGCAGACTCCCCCACCCGTGTTTACATCTTCAGTCGAATGTGAACAGACTAACTACACTTCTGCTTTCTGGATCAATAATCACAATGTGGAAAGAAGCAAATTTAAACCAGTGGGTCGGTTGACTAATCTATGGATGCTCAGGGGATCTACGGCCAACACATTAAGTTTGGTTAGGATTAAGTAGACACCTCAGCCAGAGAGAAAGACAGTGGAGGTTGAAACACTAGGGAGAAAGGGGTTAGAAATGCATCCTTGGCCATTCTAAATTTCTTAGTGCAGACTCCCCCACCCGTGTTTACATCTTCAGTCTGAATGTGAACAGACTAACTACACTTCTGCTTTCTGGATCAATAATCACAATGTGGGAAGAAGCAAATTTAAACAAGTGGGTCGGTTGACTAATCTATGGATGCTCAGGGGATCTACGGCCAACACATTAAGTTTGGTTAGGACAAGTAGACACCTCAACCCAGAGAAAGACAGTAGGAGGTTGAAACACTAGGGAGAAAGGGTGAAATGCATCCTTGGCCATTCTAAATTTCTTAGTGCAGACTCCCACCGTGTTTACATCTTCAGTCGAATGTGAACAGACTAACTACACTTCTGATTTCTGGATCAATAATCACAACGTGGGAGAAGCAAATTTAAACAAGTGGGTCGGTTGACTAATCTATGGATGCTCAGGGGATCTAAAACCAACACATTAAGTTTGGTTAGGACCAAGTAGACACCTCAACCAGAGAGAAAGACAGTGGAGGTTGAAACACTAGGGAGAAAGGGTTAGAAATGCATCCTTGGCCATTCTAAATTTCTTAGTGCAGACTCCCCACCCGTGTTTACATCTTCAGTCGAATGTGAACAGACTAACTACACTTCTGATTTCTGGATCAATAATCACAACGTGGGAGGAAGCAAATTTAAACAAGTGGGTCGGTTGACTAATCTCAATGGATGCTCAGGATCTACGGCCAACACATTAAGTTTGGTTAGGACCAAGTAGACACCTCCAACCCAGAGAGAAAGACAGTGGAGGTTGAAACACTAGGGAGAAAGGGTTAGAAATGCATCCTTGGCCATTCTAAATTTCTTAGTGCAGACTCCCCACCCGTGTTTACATCTTCAGTCGAATGTGAACAGACTAACTACACTTCTGATTTCTGGATCAATAATCACAACGTGGGAGGAAACAAATTTAAACAAGTGGGTCGGTTGACTAATCTATGGATGCTCAGGGGGATCTACGGCCAACACATTAAGTTTGGTTAGGACCAAGTAGACACCTCAACCAGAGAAAGACAGTGGAGGTTGAAACACTAGGGAGAAAGGGTTAGAAATGCATCCTTGGCCATTCTAAATTTCTTGAGTGCAGACTCCCCGTGTTTACATCTTCAGTCGAATGTGAACAGACTAACTACACTTCTGCTTTCTGGATCAATAATCACAATGTGGGGAAGAAGCAAATTTAAACAAGTAGGTCGGTTGACTAATCTATGGATGCTCAGGGGATCTACGGCCAACACATTAAGTTTGGTTAGGACCAAGTAGACACCTCAACCCAGAGAGAAAGACAGTGGAGGTTGAAACACTAGGGAAAAGGGTTAGAAATGCATCCTTGGCCATTCTAAATTTCTTAGTGCACAGACTCCCCACCCGTGTTTACATCTTCAGTCGAATGTGAACAGACTAACTACACTTCTGATTTCTGGATCAATAATCACAACGTGGGAGGAAGCAAATTTAAACAAGTGGGTGTGGAGGTTGACTAATCTATGGATGCTCAGGGGATCTACGGCCAACACATTAAGTTTGGTTAGGACCAAGTAGACACCTCAACCCAGAGAAAGACATTGGAGGTTGAAACACTAGGGAGAAAGGGTTAGAAATGCATCCTTGGCCATTCCTAAGTTCTTAGTGCAGACTCCCCACCCGTGTTTACATCTTCAGTCGAATGTGAACAGACTAACTACACTTCTGATTTCTGGATCAATAATCACAACGTGGGAGGAAGCAAATTTAAACAAGAAGTGGGTCGGTTGACTAATCTATGGATGCTCAGGGGATCTACGGCCCAGCACATTAAGTTTGGTTAGGACCAAGTAGACACCTCAGCAGAGAGAAAGACAGTGGAGGTTGAAACACTAGGGAGAAAGGGTTAGAAATGCATCCTTGGCCATTCTAAATTTCTTGGTACAGACTCCCCACCCGTGTTTACATCTTCAGTCGAATGTGAACAGACTAACTACACTTCTGCTTTCTGGATCAATAATCACAATGTGGAAAGAAGCAAATTTAAACCAGTGGGTCGGTTGACTAATCTAGGGATGCTCCAGGGGATCTACAGCCAACCCATTAAGTTCGGTTAGGACCAAGTAGACACCTCAACCCAGAGAGAAAGACAGTGGAGGTTGAAACACTAGGGAGAAAGGGTTAGAAATGCATCCTTGGCCATTCTAAATTTCTTAGTGCAGACTCCCCACCCGTGTTTACATCTTCAGTCGAATGTGAACAGACTAACTACACTTCTGATTTCTGGATCAATAATCACAACGTAGGAGGAAGCAAATTTAAACAAGTGGGTCGGTTGACTAATCTATGGATGCTCAGGGGATCTACGGCCAACACATTAAGTTTGGTTAGGACCAAGTAGACACCTCAACCCAGAGAAAGACAGTGGAGGTTGAAACACTAGGGAGAAAGGTTAGAAATGCATCCTTGGCCATTCTAGAGATTTCTTAGTGCAGACTCCCCACCCGTGTTTACATCTTCAGTCGAATGTGAACAGACTAACTACACTTCTGCTTTCTGGATCAATAATCACAATGTGGAAAGAAGCAAATTTAAACCAGTGGGTCGGTTGACTAATCTACGGATGCTCAGGGGATCTACAGCCAACCCATTAAGTTCGGTTAGGACCAAGTAGACACCTCAACCCAGAGAGAAAGACAGTGGAGGTTGAAACACTAGGGAGAAAGGGTTAGAAATGCATCCTTGGCCATTCTAAATTTCTTAGTGCAGACTCCCCACCCCGTGTTTACATCTTCAGTCGAATGTAGACAGACTAACTACACTTCTACTTTCTGGATCAATAATCACAATGTGGAAAGAAGCAAATTTAAACCAGTGGGTCGGTTGACTAATCTACGGATGCTCAGGGGATCTACAGCCAACCCATTAAGTTCGGTTAGGACCAAGTAGACACCTCAGCAGAGAAAGACAGTGGAGGTTGAAACACTAGGGAGAAAGGGTTAGAAATGCATCCTTGGCCATTCTAAATTTCTTAGTGCAGACTCCCCACCGTGTTTACATCTTCAGTCGAATGTGAACAGACCCAACTACCCCACTTCTACTTTCTGGATCAATAATCACAATGTGGAAAGAAGCAAATTTAAACCAGTGGGTCGGTTGACTAATCTACGGATGCTCAGGGGATCTACAGCCAACCCATTAAGTTCGGTTAGGACCAAGTAGACACCTCAGCAGAGAGAAAGACAGTGGAGGTTGAAACACTAGGGAGAAAGGGTTAGAAATGCATCCTTGGCCATTCTAAATTTCTTAGTGCAGACTCCCCACCCGTGTTTACATCTTCAGTCGAATGTGAACAGACTAACTTTAGCCTACTTTCTGGATCAATAATCACAATGTGGAGAAAGAAGCAAATTTAAACCAGTGGGTCGGTTGACTAATCTACGGATGCTCAGGGGATCTACAGCCAACCCATTAAGTTCGGTTAGGACCAAGTAGACACCTCAACCCAGAGAGAAAGACAGTGGAGGTTGAAACACTAGGGAGAAAGGGGTTAAGGAAATCATCCTTGGCCATTCTAAATTTCTTAGTGCAGACTCCCCACCCCGTGTTTACATCTTCAGTCGAATGTGAACAGACTAACTACACTTCTACTTTCTGGATCAATAATCACAATGTGGAAAGAAGCAAATTTAAACCAGTGGGTCGGTTGACTAATCCTACGGATGCTCAGGGGATCTACAGCCAACCCATTAAGTTCGGTTAGGACCAAGTAGACACCTCAACCCAGAGAGAAAGACAGTGGGAGGTTGAAACACTAGAGGAGAAAGGGTTAGAAATGCATCCTTGGCCATTCTAAATTTCTTAGTGCAGACTCCCCACCCGTGTTTACATCTTCAGTCGAATGTGAACAGATAACTACACTTCTACTTTCTGGATCAATAATCACAATGTGGAAAGAAGCAAATTTAAACCAGTGGGTCGATTTGACTAATCTACGGATGCTCAGGGGATCTACAGCCAACCCATTAAGTTCGGTTAGGACCAAGTAGACACCTCAACCCAGAGAGAAAGACAGTGGAGGTTGAAACACTAGGGAGAAAGGGTTAGAAATGCATCCTTGGCCATTTCTAAATTTCTTAGTGCAGACTCCCCACCCGTGTTTACATCTTCAGTCGAATGTGAACAGACTAACTACACTTCTACTTTCTAGGATCAATAATCACAACGTGGGAAGAAGCAAATTTAAACAAGTGGGTCGGTTGACTAATCTATGGATGCTCAGGGGATCTACGGCCAACCCCTTAAGTTTGGTTAGGACCAAGTAGACACCTCAACCCAGAGAGAAAGACAGTGGAGGTTGAAACACTAGGGAGAAAGGGTTAGAAATGCATCCCTGGCCATTCTTAAATTTCTTAGTGCAGACTCCCCACCCGTGTTTACATCTTCAGTCGAATGTGAACAGACTAACTACACTTCTGCTTTCTGGATCAATAATCACAATGTGGAAAGAAGCAAATTTAAACAAGTGGGTCGGTTGACTAATCTATGGATGCTCAGGGATCTACAGCCAACCCATTAAGTTCGGTTAGGACCAAGTAGACACCTCAAACCCAGAGAGAAAGACAGTGGAGGTTGAAACACTAGGGAGAAAGTGGGTTAGAAATGCATCTCACATTCTAAATTTCTTAGTGCAGACTCCCACCCGTGTTTACATCTTCAGTCGAATGTGAACAGACTAACTACACTTCTGCTTTCGGATCAATAATCACAATGTGGAAAGAAGGTAACTTTAAACAAGTGGGTCGGTTGATTAATTTATGGATGCTCAGGGGATCTACAGCCAACCCGATTAAGTTCGGTTAGGACCATAGACACCTCAACCCAGAGAGAAAGACAGTGGAGGTTGAAACACTAGGGAGAAAGGGGGAGCAGAAATGCATCCTTGGCCATTCTAAATTTCTTAGTGCAGACTCCCACCTCGTGTTTACATCTTCAGTCGAATGTGAACAGACTAACTACACTTCTGCTTTCTGACTCTAATAATCACAATGTGGAAAGAAGCAAATTTAAACAAGTGGGTCGGTTGACTAATCTATGGATGCTCAGGGATCTACAGCCAACCCATTAAGTTCGGTTAGGACCAAGTAGACACCTCAACCCAGAGAGAAAGACAGTGGAGGTTGAAACACTAGGGAGAAAGGGTTAGAAATGCATCCTTGGCCATTCTAAATTTCTTAGTGCAGACTCCCCACCCGTGTTTACATCTTCAGTCGAATGTGAACAGACTAACTACACTTCTACTTTCTTGGATCAATAATCACAATGTGGGAAGAAGCAAATTTAAACAAGTGGGTCGGTTGACTAATCTACGGATGCTCAGGGGGATCTACAGCCAACCCATTAAGTTCGGTTAGGACCAAGTAGACACCTCAACCCAGAGAGAAAGACAGTGGAGGTTGAAACACTAGGGGAGAAAGGGTTAGAAATGCATCCTTGGCCATTCTAAATTTCTTAGTGTGTGACTCCCCACCCGTGTTTACATCTTCAGTCGAATGTGAACAGACTAACTACTGCTTTCTGGATCAATAATCACAATGTGGAAAGAAGCAAATTTAAACAAGTGGGTCGGTTGACTAATCTACGGATGCTCAGGGGATCTACAGCCAACCCATTAAGTTCGGTTAGGACCAAGTAGACACCTCAACCCAGAGAGAAAGACAGTGGAGGCTGAAACACCAGGGAGAAAGGGTTAGAAATGCATCCTGGCCATTCTAAATTTCTTAGTGCAGACTCCCCCACCCGTGTTTACATCTTCAGTCGAATGTGAACAGACTAACTACACTTCTACTTTCTGGATCAATAATCACAATGTGGAAAGAAGCAAATTTAAACAAGTGGGTCGGTTGACTAATCTACGGATGCTCAGGGGATCTACAGCCAACCCATTAAGTTCGGTTAGGGACCAAGTAGACACCTCAACCCAGAGAGAAAGACAGTGGAGGTTGAAACACTAGGGAGAAAGGGTTAGAAATGCATCCTTGGCCATTCTAAATTTCTTAGGGTGCCCCACCCGTGTTTACATCTTCTAGTCGAATGTGAACAGACTAACTACACTTCTGCTTTCTGGATCAGTCAATCACAATGTGGGAAGAAGCAAATTTAAACAAGTGGGTCGGTTGACTAATCTATGGATGCTCAGGGGATCTACGGCCAACACATTAAGTTTGGTTAGGACCAAGCAGAGTACCCCAACCCAGAGAGAAAGACAGTGGAGGTTGAAACACTAGGGAGAAAGGGTTAGAAATGCATCCTTGGCCATTCTAAATTTCTTAGTGCAGACTCCCCACCCGTGTTTACATCTTCAGTCGAATGTGAACAGACTAACTACACTTCTGCTTTCTGGATCAATAATCACAATGTGGAAAGAAGCAAATTTAAACAAGTGGGTCGGTTGACTAATCTATGGATGCTCAGGGGATCTACGGCCAACACATTAAGTTTGGTTAGGACCAAGTAGACACCTAACCCAGAGAGAAAGACAGTGGAGGTTGAAACACTAGGGAGAAAGGGTTAGAAATGCATCCTTGGCCATTCTAAATTTCTTAGTGCAGACTCCCCACCCGTGTTTACATCTTCAGTCGAATGTGAACAGACTAACTACACTTCTGCTTTCTGGATCAATAATCACAATGTGGGAAGAAGCAAATTTAAACAAGTGGGTCGGTTGACTAATCTATGGATGCTCAGGGGATCTACGGCCAACACATTAAGTTTTGGTTAGGACTCAAGTAGACACCTCAACCCAGAGAGAAAGACAGTGGAGGTTGAAACACTAGGGAGAAAGGGTTAGAAATGCATCCTTGGCCATTCTAAATCTCTAGTGCAGACTCCCCACCCGTGCTTACATCTTCAGTCGAATGTGAACAGACTAACTACACTTACTTTCTGGATCAATAATCACAGCCGTGGAAAGAAGCAAATTTAAACAAGGTTTGTTGACTAATTCATGGATGCTCAGGGATCTACGGCCAACACATTAAGTTTACAGGGGACCAAGTAGACACCTCAACCCAGAGAGAAAGACAGTGGAGGTTGAAACACTAGGGAGAAAGGGTTAGAAATGCATCCTTGGCCATTCTAAATTTTCTAGTGCAGACTCCCCACCCGTGTTTACATCTTCAGTCGAATGTGAACAGACTAACTACACTTGGCTGATCAATAATCACAACGGGGAAGAAGCAAATTTAAACAAGTGGGTCGGTTGACTAATCTATGGATGCTCAGGGGATCTACGGCCAACACATTAAGCTTGGTTAGACCAAGTAGACACCTCATCCAGAGAGAAAGACAGTGGAGGTTGAAACACTAGGGGAGAAAGGGTTAGGGAAATGCATCCTTGGCCATTCTAAATTTCTTAGTGCAGACTCCCCACCCGTGTTTACACTTTCAGTCGAATGTGAACAGACTAACTACACTTCTACTTTCTGGATCAATAATCACAATGTGGAAAGAAGCAAATTTAAACAAGTGGGTCGGTTGGACTAATCTATGGATGCTCAGGGATCTTACGGCCAACACATTAAGTTTGGTTAGGACCAAGTAGACACCTCAACCCAGAGAGAAAGACAGTGGAGGTTGAAACACTAGGGAGAAAGGGTTAGAAATGCATCCTTGGCCATTCTAAATTTCTTAGTGCAGACTCCCTACCCGTGTTTACATCTTCAGTCGAATGAACAGACTAACTACACTTCTGCTTTCTGGATCAATAATCACAAATGTGGGAAGAAGCAAATTTAAACAAAGGGTTTGTTGACTAATCTATGGATGCTCAGGGGATCTACGGCCAACACATTAAGTTTGGTTAGACTAAGTAGACACCTCAACCCAGAGAGAAAGACAGTGGAGGTTGAAACACTAGGGAGAAAGGGTTAGAAATGCATCCTTGGCCATTCTAAATTCTCTAGTGCAGACTCCCCAGCCGTGTTTACATCTTCAGTCGAATGTGAACAGACTAACTACACTTCTGCTTTCTGGATCAATAATCACAACGTGGGAAGAAGCAAATTTAAACAAGTGGGTCGGTTGACTAATCTATGGATGCTCAGGGGATCTACGGCCAACACATTAAGTTTGGTTAGGACCAAGTAGACACCTCAACCCAGAGAGAAAGACAGTGGAGGTTGAAACACTAGGGAGAAAGGGTTAGAAATGCATCCTTGGCCATTCTAAATTTCTTAGTGCAGACTCCCCACCCGTGTTTACATCTTCAGTCGAATGTGAACAGACTAACTACACTTCTGCTTTCTGGATCAATAATCACAACGTGGGAAGAAGCAAATTTAAACAAGTGGGTCGGTTGACTAATCTATGGATGCTCAGGGGATCTACGGCCAACACATTAAGTTTGGTTAGGACCAAGTAGACACCTCAACCCAGAGAGAAAGACAGTGGAGGTTGAAACACTAGGGAGAAAGGGTTAGAAATGCATCCTTGGCCATTCTAAATTTCTTAGTGCAGACTCCCCACCCGTGTTTACATCTTCAGTCGAATGTGAACAGACTAACTACACTTCTGCTTTCTGGATCAATAATCACAATGTGGGAAGAAGCAAATTTAAACAAGTGGGTCGGTTGACTAATCTATGGATGCTCAGGGGATCTACGGCCAACACATTAAGTTTGGTTAGGACCAAGTAGACACCTCAACCCAGAGAGAAAGACAGTGGAGGTTGAAACACTAGGGAGAAAGGGTTAGAAATGCATCCTTGGCCATTCTAAATTTCTTAGTGCAGACTCCCCAGCCGTGTTTACATCTTCAGTCGAATGTGAACAGACTAACTACACTTCTGCTTTCTGGATCAATAATCACAATGTGGGAAGAAGCAAATTTAAACAAGTGGGTCGGTTGACTAATCTATGGATGCTCAGGGGATCTACGGCCAACACATTAAGTTTGGTTAGGACCAAGTAGACACCTCAACCCAGAGAGAAAGACAGTGGAGGTTGAAACACTAGGGAGAAAGGGTTAGAAATGCATCCTTGGCCATTCTAAATTTCTTAGTGCAGACTCCCCACCCGTGTTTACATCTTCAGTCGAATGTGAACAGACTAACTACACTTCTGATTTCTGGATCAATAATCAAGCAATGTGGGAAGAAGCAAATTTAAACAAGTGGGTCGGTTGACTAATCTATGGATGCTCAGGGATCTACGGCCAACACATTAAGTTTGGTTAGGACCAAGCAGACACCCCAACCCAGAGAGAAAGCATATGGAGGTTGAAACACTAGGGAGAAAGGGTTAGAAATGCATCCTTGGCCATTCTAAATTTCTTAGTGCAGACTCCTCTGCACCCGTGTTTACATCTTCAGTCGAATGAACAGACTAACTACACTTCTGCTTTCTGGATCAATAATCACAATGTGGGAAGAAGCAAATTTAAACAAGTGGGTCGGTTGACTAATCTATGGATGCTCAGGGGATCTACGGCCAACACATTAAGTTTGGTTAGGGACCAAGTAGACACCTCAACCCAGAGAGAAAGACAGTGGAGGTTGAAACACTAGGGAAGAAAGGGCTAGAAATGCATCCTTGGCCATTCTAAATTTCTTAGTGCAGACTCCCCACCCGTGTTTACATCTTCAGTCGAATGTGAACAGACTAACTACACTTTGCTTTCTGGATCAATAATCACAACGTGGGAAGAAGCAATTTAAACAAGTGGGTCGGTTAATTAATCTATGGATGCTCAGGGGATCTACGGTGTCAACACATTAAGTTTGGTTAGGACCAAGTAGACACCTCAACCCAGAGAGAAAGACAGTGGAGGCTGAAACACTAGGGAGAAAGGGTTAGAAATGCATCCTTGGCCATTCTAAATTTCTTAGTGCAGACTCCCCACCCGTGTTTACATCTTCAGTCGAATGTGAACAGACTAACTACACTTCTGCTTTCTGGATCAATAATCACAATGTGGGAAGAAGCAAATTTAAACAAGTGGGTCGGTTGACTAATCTATGGATGCTCAGGGGATCTACGGCCAACACATTAAGTTTGGTTAGGACCAAGTAGACACCTCAACCCAGAGAGGAAAGACAGTGGAGGTTGAAACACTAGGGAGAAAGGGTTAGAAATGCATCCTTGGCCATTCTAAATTTCTTAGTGCAGACTCCCCACCCGTGTTTACATCTTCAGTCGAATGTGAACAGACTAACTACACTTCTGCTTTCTGGATCAATAATCACAACGTGGAAGAAGCAAATTTAAACAAGTGGGTCGGTTGACTAATCTATGGATGCTCAGGGGATCTACGGCCAACACATTAAGTTTGGTTAGGACCAAGTAGACACCTCAACCCAGAGAGACAGTGGAGGTTGAAACACTAGGGAGAAAGGGTTAGAAATGCATCCTTGGCCATTCTTAAATTTCTTAGTGCAGACTCCCCACCCGTGTTTACATCTTCAGTCGAATGTGAACAGACTAACTACACTTCTGCTTTCTGGATCAATAATCACAATGTGGGAAGAAGATAAATTTAAACAAGTGGGTCGGTTGACTAATCTATGGATGCTCAGGGGATCTACGGCCAACACATTAAGTTTGGTTAGGACCAAGTAGACACCTCAACCCAGAGAGAAAGACAGTGGAGGTTGAAACACTAGGGAGAAAGGGTTAGAAATGCATCCTTGGCCATTCTAAATTTCTTAGTGCAGACTCCCCACCCGTGTTTACATCTTCAGTCGAATGTGAACAGACTAACTACACTTCTGCTTTCTGGATCAATAATCACAACGTGGGAAGAAGCAAATTTAAACAAGTGGGTCGCTGACTAATCTATGGATGCTCAGGGGATCTACGGCCAACACATTAAGTTTGGTTAGGACCAAGTGCAGACACCTCAACCCAGAGAGAAAGACAGTGGAGGTTGAAACACTAGGGAGAAAGGGTTAGAATGCATCCTTGGCCATTCTAAATTTCTTAGTGCAGACTCCCCACCCGTGTTTACATCTTCAGTCGAATGTGAACAGACTACCTACACTTCTGCTTTCTGGATCAATAATCACAATGTGGGAAGAAGCAAATTTAAACAAGTGGGTCGGTTGACTAATCTATGGATGCTCAGGGATCTACGGCCAACACATTAAGTTTGGTTAGGACCAAGTAGACACCTCAACCCAGAGAGAAAGACAGTGGAGGTTGAACACTAGGGAGAAAGGGTTAGAAATGCATCCTTGGCCATTCTAAATTTCTTAGTGCAGACTCCCCACCGTGTTTACATCTTCAGTCGAATGTGAACAGACTAACCACTTCTGCTTTCTGGATCAATAATCACAACGTGGGAAGAAGCAAATTTAAACAAGTGGGTCGGTTGACTAATCTATGGATGCTCAGGGAGCTCCACGGCCAACACATTAAGTTTGGTTAGGGACCAAGTAGACACCTCAACCCAGAGAGAAAGACAGTGGAGGTTGAAACACTAGGGAGAAAGGGTTAGAAATGCATCCTTGGCCATTCTAAATTTCTCTAGTGCAGACTCCCACCCGTGTTTACATCTTCAGTCGAATGTGAACAGACTAACTACACTTCTGCTTTCTGGATCAATAATCACAATGTGTGGGAAGAAGCAAATTTAAACAAGTGGGTCGGTTGACTAATCTATGGATGCTCAGGGGATCTACGGCCAACACATTAAGTTTGGTTAGGACCAAGTAGACACCTCAACCCAGAGAGAAAGACAGTGGAGGTTGAAACACTAGGGAGAAAGGGGTTAGAAATGCATCCTTGGCCATTCTAAATTCCTTAGTGCAGACTCCCCACCCGTGTTTACATCTTCAGTCGAATGTGAACAGACTAACTACACTTCTACTTTCTGGATCAATAATCACAATGTGGGAAGAAGCAAATTTAAACAAGTGGGTCGGTTGACTAATCTATGGATGCTCAGGGATCTAATGCCAACACATTAAGTTTGGTTAGGACCAAGTAGACACCTCAACCCAGAGAGAAAGACAGTGGAGGTTGAAACACTAGGGAGAAAGGGTTAGAAATGCATCCTTGGCCATTCTAAATTTCTTAGTGCAGACTCCCCACCCGTGTTTACATCTTCAGTCGAATGTGAACAGACTAACTACACTTCTGCTTTCTGGATCAATAATCACAACGTGGGAAGAAGCAAATTTAAACAAGTGGTCGGTTGACTAATCTATGGATGCTCAGGGGATCTACGGCCAACACATTAAGTTTGGTTAGGACCAAGTAGACACCTCAACCTCCAGAGAGAAAGACAGTGGAGGTTGAAACACTAGGGAGAAAGGGGTTAGAAATGCATCCTTGGCCATTCTAAATTTCTTAGTGCAGACTCCCCACCCGTGTTTACATCTTCAGTCGAATGAACAGACTAACTACACTTCTGCTTTCTGGATCAATAATCACAATGTGGGAAGAAGCAAATTTAAACAAGTGGGTCGGTTGACTAATCTATGGATGCTCAGGGGATCTACGGCCAACACATTAAGTTTGGTTAGGACCAGCAGACACCTCAACCCAGAGAGAAAGACAGTGGAGGTTGAAACACTAGGGAGAAAGGGTTAGAAATGCATCCTTGGCCATTCTAAATTTCTTAGTGCAGACTCCCCACCCGTGTTTACATCTTCAGTCGAATGTGAACAGACTAACTACACTTCTGCTTTCTGGATCAATAATCACAATGTGGGAAGAAGCAAATTTAAACAAGTGGGTCGGTTGACTAATCTATGGATGCTCAGGGAGTCTACGGCCAACACATTAAGTTTGGTTAGGACCAAGTAGACACCCCAACCCAGAGAGAAAGACAGTGGAGGTTGTGAAACACATTAGGGAGAAAGGGTTAGAAATGCATCCTTGGCCATTCTAAATTTCTTAGTGCAGACTCCCCACCCGTGTTTACATCTTCAGGCCGAATGTGAACAGACTAACTACACTTCTGCTTTCTGGATCAATAATCACAACGTGGGAAGAAGCAAATTTAAACAAGTGGGTCGGTTGACTAATCTATGGATGCTCAGGGATCTACGGCCAACACATTAAGTTTGGTTAGGACCAAGTAGACACCTCAACCCAGAGAGAAAGACATAGTGGAGGTTGAAACACTAGGGAGAAAGGGCAGAAATGCATCCTTGGCCATTCTAAATTTCTTAGTGCAGACTCCCCAGCCGTGTTTACATCTTCAGCTCTCATGTGAACAGACTAACTACACTTCTGCTTTCTGGATCAATAATCACAATGTGGGAAGAAGCAAATTTAAACAAGTGGGTCGGTTGACTAATCTATGGATGCTCAGGGACCACGTCAACATTAAGTTTGGTTAGGACCAAGTAGACACCTCAACCCAGAGAGAAAGACAGTGGAGGTTGAACACTAGGGAGAAAGGGTTAGAAATGCATCCTTGGCCATTCTAAATTTCTTAGTAGTAGACTCCCCACCCGTGTTTACATCTTCAGTCGAATGTGAACAGACTAACTACACTTTAAAGCTTGATCAATAATCACAACGTGGGAAGAAGCAACTTTAAACAAGTGGGTCGGTTGACTAATCTATGGATGCTCAGGGGATCTACGGCCAACACATTAAGTTTGGTTAGGACCAAGCAGACCTCAACCCAGAGAGAAAGACAGTGGGAGGCTGAAACACTAGGAGAAAGGGTTAGAAATGCATCCTTGGCCATTCTAAATTTCTCAGTAGACCTCCACCCGTGTTTACATCTTCAAATAATGTGAAATATGACTCAGAATTACACTCTTGCCAATCAATAACCAGCAAACGGGGAAGAAGCAAATTTAAACAAGTGGGTCGGTTGACTAATCTACGGATGCTCAGGGATCTACAGCCAACCCATTAAGTTCGGTTAGGAATTTGTAAGTGGTGGGACACCCCAACCCAGAGAGAAAGACAGTGGAGGTTGAAACACTACAGGGTGGAAAGGGTTAGAAATGCATCCTTGGCCATTCTAAATTTCTCTAGTGCAGACTCCCCACCCGTGTTTACATCTTCAGTCGAATGTGAACAGACTAACTACACTTCTGCTTTCTGGATCAATAATCACAATGTGGAAAGAAGCAAATTTAAAACAAGTGGGTCGGTTGACTAATCTATGGATGCTCAGGGATTCACAGCCAACCCATTAAGTTCGGTTAGGACCAAGTAGACACCTCAACCCAGAGAGAAAGACAGTGGAGGTTGAAACACTAGGGAGAAAGGGTTAGAAATGCATCCTTGGCCATTCTAAATTTCTAGTGCAGAGACTCCCCACCCGTGTTTACATCTTCAGTCGAATGTGAACAGACTAACTACACTTCTGCTTTCTGGATCAATAATCACAAGGAATGTGGGAAGAAGCAAATTTAAACAAGTGGGTCGGTTGACTAATCTATGGGATGCTCAGGGGATCTACTGCCAACACGATTAAGCTCAGTCAGGACCTGGCAGACACCTCAACCCAGAGAGAAAGACAGTGGAGGCTGGAAACACTAGGGAGAAAGGGTTAGAAATGCATCCTTGGCCATTCTAAATTTCTTAGTGCAGACTCCCCACCCGTGTTTACATCTTCAGTCGAATGTGAACAGACTAACTACACTTCTGCTTTCTGGATCAATAATCACAATGTGGGAAGAAGCACCAAACAAGGGGTCGGTTGACTAATCTATGGATGCTCAGGGATCTACGGCCAACACATTAAGTTTGGTTAGGACCAAGTAGACACCAACCCAGAGAGAAAGACAGTGAGGTTGAAACACTAGGGAGAAAGGGTTAGAAATGCATCCTTGGCCATTCTAAATTTCTTATAGACTCCCCACCCGTGTTTACATCTTCAGTCGAATGTGAACAGACTAACTACACTTCTGCTTTCTGGATCAATAATCAAGCAATGTGGGAAGAAGTAAATTTAAACAAGTGGGTCGGTTGACTAATCTATGGATGCTCAGGGGATCTACGGCCAACACATTAAGTTTGGTTAGGACCAAGCAGACACCTCAACCCAGAGAGAAAGACAGTGGAGGTTGAAACACTAGGGAGAAAGGGTTAGAAATGCATCCTTGGCCATTCTAAATTTCTTAGTGCAGACTCCCCACCCGTGTTTACATCTTCAGTCGAATGTGAACAGACTAACTACACTTCTGCTTTCTGGATCAATAATCACAACGTGGGAAGAAGCAAATTTTAAACAAGTGGGTCGGTTGACTAATCTATGATGCTCAGGGGATCTACGGCCAACACATTGGGTTTGTTTAGGACCAAGTAGACACCCTCAACCCAGAGAGAAGACAGAGGCTGGAAGACTAGGGAGAAAGGGTTAGAATGCATCCTTGGCCATTCTAAATTTCTTAGCAGTGTGCACTCCCCACCCGTGTTTACATCTTCAGTCGAATGTGAACAGACTAACTACACTTCTGCTTTCTGGATCAATAATCACAACGTGGGAAGAAGCAAATTTAAACAAGTGGTCGGTTGACTAATCTATGGATGCTCAGGGGATCTACGGCCAACACATTAAGTTTGGTTAGGACCAAGTAGACACTCAACCCAGAGAGAAAGACAGTGGAGGTTGAAACACTAGGGAGAAAGGGTTAGAAATGCATCCTTGTCATTCTAAATTTCTAGTGCAGACTCCCCACCCGTGTTTACATCTTCAGTCGAATGTGAACAGACTAACTACACTTCTGATTTCTCTGGATCAATAATCACAATGTGGGAAGAAGCAAATTTAAACAAGTGGGTCGGTTGACTAATCTACGGATGCTCAGGGGATCTACAGCCAACCCATTAAGTTCGGTTAGGACCAAGTAGACACCTCAACCCAGAGAGAAAGACAGTGGAGGTTGAAACACTAGGAGAAAGGGTTAGAAATGCATCCTTGGCCATTCTAAATTTCTTAGTGCAGACTCCCCACCCGTGTTTACATCTTCAGTCGAATGTGAACAGACTAACCACACTTCTGATTTCTGGATCAATAATCACAATGTGGGAAGAAGCAAATTTAAACAAGTGGGTCGGTTGACTAATCTATGGATGCTCAGGGGATCTACGGCCAACACATTAAGTTTGGTTAGGACCAAGTAGACACCTCAACCCAGAGAGAAAGACAGTGGAGGTTGAAACACTAGGAGAAAGGGTTAGGAAATGCATCCTTGGCCATTCTAAATTTCTTAGTGCAGACTCCCCACCCGTGTTTACATCTTCAGTCGAATGTGAACAGACTAACCACACTTCTGCTTTCGGATCAATAATCACAATGTGGAAAGAAGCAAATTTAAACAAGTGGGTCGGTTGACTAATCTATGATGCTCAGGGATCTACGGCCAACACATTAAGTTTGGTTAGGGACCAAGTAGACACCTCAACCCAGAGAGAAAGACAGGAGGTTGGAATCAGGGAGAAAGGGTTAGAAATGCATCCTTACCATTCTAAATTTTCTAGTGCAGACTTCCCACCCGTGTTTACATCTTCAGTCGAATGTGAACAGACTAACTACACTTCTGATTTCTGGATCAATAATCACAATGTGGGAAGAAGTAAATTTAAACAAAGTGGGTCGGTTGACTAATCTATGGATGCTCAGGGGATCTACGGCCAACACATTAAGTTTGGTTAGGACCAAGTAGACACCTCAACCCAGAGAGAAAGACAGTGGAGGTTGAAACACTAGGAGAAAGGGTTAGAAATGCATCCTTGGCCATTTGGGCCTCAGTGCAGACTCCCCACCCGTGTTTACATCTTCAGTCGAATGAACAGACAATCCACACTTCTGATTTCTGGATCAATAATCACAATGTGGAAAGAAGCAAATTTAAACAAGTGGTTTGCTGACTAATCTATGGATGCTCAGGGGATCTACGGCCAACACATTAAGTTTGGTTAGGACCAAGTAGACACTCCCTCACCCAGAGAAAGACAGGAGGCTGAAACACTAGGGAGAAAGGGTTAGAAAATGCATCCTTGGCCATTCTAAATTTCTTAGTGCAGACTCCCACCCGTGTTTACATCTTCAGTCGAATGTGAACAGACTAACTACACTTCTGATTTCTGGATCAATAATCACAATGTGGGAAGAAGCAAATTTAAACAAGTGGGTCGAAGCTGACTAATCTACGGGATGCTCAGGGGATCTACAGCCAACCCATTAAGTTCGGTTAGGACCAAGTAGACACCTCAACCCAGAGAGAAAGACAGTGGAGGTTGAAACACTAGGGGAGAAAGGGTTAGAAATGCATCCTTGGCCATTCTAAATTTCTTAGTGCAGACTCCCCACCCGTGTTTACATCTTCAGTCGAATGTGAACAGACTACACTACACTTCTGCTTTCTGGATCAATAATCAACAATGTGAAGGAAGCAAATTTAAACAAGTGGTCGGTTGACAATCTTATGGATGCTCAGGGATCTACAGCCAACCCATTAAGTTCGGTTAGGACCAAGTAGACACCTCAACCCAGAGAGAAAGACAGTGAGGTTGAAACACTAGGGAGAAAGGGTTAGAAATGCATCCTTGGCCATTCTACCTCTTAGTGCAGACTCCCCACCGTGTTTACATCTTCAGTCGAATGTGAACAGACTAACTACACTTCTGATTTCTGATCAATAATCACAATGTGGGAAGAAGCAAATTTAAACAAGTGGGTCGGTTGACTAATCTATGGATGCTCAGGGGATCTACGGCCAACACATAATAAGTTTGGTTAGGACCAAGTAGACAATTTCAACCCAGAGAGAAAGACAGTGGAGGTTGAAACACTAGAGAAAGGGTTAGAAATGCATCCTTGGCCATTCTAAATTTCTAGTGCAGACTCCCCACCCGTGTTTACATCTTCAGTCGAATGTGAACAGACTAACTACACTTTACTGGATCAATAATCACAATGTGGGAAGAAGCAAATTTAACAAGTGGGTCGGTTGACTAATCTACGGATGCTCAGGGGATCTACAGCCAACCCATTAAGTTCGGTTAGACCAAGTAGACACCTCAACCCAGAGAGAAAGACAGTGGAGGTTGTAAAATTAGGAAAGGGTTAGAAATGCATCCTTGGCCATTCTAAATTTCTTAGTGCAGACTCCCCACCCGTGTTTACATCTTTCAGTCGAATGTGAACAGACTAACTACACTTCTGCTTTCTGGATCAATAATCACAATGTGGAAAGAAGCAAATTTAAACAAGTGGGTCGGTTGACTAATCTTATGGATGCTCAGGGGATCTACGGCCAACACATTAAGTTTGGTTAGGACTCAAGTAGACACCCTCAACCCAGAGAAAGACAGTGGAGGTTGAAACACTGAGAAAGGGTTAGAAATGCATCCCGGGTCATCTCTAAATTTCTTAGTGCAGACTCCCCACCCGTGTTTACATCTTCAGTCGAATGAACAGACTAACTACACTTCTGATTTCTGGATCAATAATCACAATGTGGGAAGAAGCAAATTTAAACAAGTGGGTCGGTTGGACTAATCTACGGATGCCCAGGGGATCTACAGCCAACCCATTAAGTTCGGTTAGGACCAAGTAGACACCTCAACCCAGAGAGAAAGACAGTGGAGGTTGAAACACTAGGGAGAAAGGGTTAGAAATGCATCCTTGGCCATTCTAAATTTCTTAGTGCAGACTCCCCACCCGTGTTTACATCTTCAGTCGAATGTGAAACAGACTAACTACACTTCTGCTTTCTGGATCAATAATCACAATGTGGAAAGAAGCAAATTTAAACAAGTGGGTCGGCTGACTAATCTATGGATGCTCAGGGATCTACGGCCAACACATTGCCCGGTTAGGGACCAAGTAGACACCTCAACCCAGAGAGAAAGACAGTGAGGTTGAAACACTAGGGAGAAAGTGGTTAGAAATGCATCCTTGGCCATTCTAAATTTCTTAGTAGACTCCCCACCCGTGTTTACATCTTCAGTCGAATGTGAACAGACTAACTACACTTCTGCTTTCTGGATCAATAATCACAATGTGGAAAGAAGCAAATTTAAACAAGTGGGTCGGTTGACTAATCTATGGATGTGCTCAGGGATTTACAGCCAACCCATTAAGTTCGGTTAGGACCAAGTAGACACCTCAACCCAGAGAGAAAGACAGTGGAGGTTGAAACACTAGGGAGAAAGGGTTAGAAATGCATCCTTGGCCATTCTAAATTTCTTAGTGCAGACTCCCCACCCGTGTTTACATCTTCAGTCGAATGTGAACAGACTAACTACACTTCTGCTTTCTGATCAATAATCACAATGTGGAAAGAAGCAAATTTAAACAAGTGGGTCGGTTGACTAATCTACGGATGCTCAGGGGATCTACAGCCAACCCATTAAGTTCGGTTAGGACCAAGCACACTCTTCAACCCAGAGAGAAAGACAGTGGAGGTTGAAACACTAGGGAGAAAGGGTTAGAAATGTATCCTTGGCCATTCTAAATTTCTTAGTGCAGACTCCCCACCCGTGTTTACATCTTCAGTCGAATGTGAACAGACTAACTACACTTCTGCTTTCTGGATCAATAATCACAATGTGGAAAGAAGCAAATTTAAACAAGTGGGTCGGTTGACTAATCTATGGATGCTCAGGGATCTACAGCCAACCCATTAAGTTCGGTTAGGACCAAGTAGACACTCTCAACCTAGAGAGAAAGACAGTGGAGGTTGAAACACTAGGGAGAAAGGGTTAGAAATGCATCCTTGGCCATTCTAAATTTCTCTAGTAGACTCCCCACCCGTGTTTACATCTTCAGTCGAATGTGAACAGACTAACTACACTTCTGCTTTCTGGATCAATAATCACAATGGGAAAGAAGCAAATTTAAAACAAGTGGGTCGGTTGACTAATCTACGGATGCTCAGGGGATCTACAGCCAACCCATTAAGTTCGGTTAGGACCAAGTAGACACCTCAACCCAGAGAGAAAGACAGTGGAGGTTGAAACACTAGGGAGAAAGGGTTAGAAATGCATCCTTGGCCATTCTAAATTTCTTAGTGCAGACTCCCCACCCGTGTTTACATCTTCAGTCGAATGTGAACAGACTAACTACACTTTCAAGCTTTTCTGGATCAATAATCACAATGTGGAAAGAAGCAAATTTAAACAAGTGGGTCGAAGTTGATTAATCTACGGATGCTCAGGGGATCTACAGCCAACCCATTAAGTTCGGTTAGGACCAAGTAGACACCTCAACCCAGAGAAAGACAGTGGAGGTTGAAACACTAGGGAGAAAGGGTTAGAAATGCATCCTTGGCCATTCTAAATTTCTTAGTGCAGACTCCCCACCCGTGTTTACATCTTCAGTCGAATGTGAACAGACTAACTACACTTCTGCTTTCTGGATCAATAATCACAATGTGGAAAGAAGCAAATTTTAAACAAGTGGGTCGGTTGACTAATCTATGGATGCTCAGGGATCTACGGCCAACACATTAAGTTCGGTTAGGACCAAGTAATTTCAACCCAGAGAGAAAGACAGTGGAGGTTGAAACACTAGGAGAAAGGGTTAGAAATGCATCCTTGGCCATTCTAAATTTCTTAGTGCAGACTCCCCACCCGTGTTTACATCTTCAGTCGAATGTGAACAGACTAACTACACTTCTGCTTTCTGGATCAATAATCACAATGTGGAAAGAAGCAAATTTAAACAAGTGGGTCGGTTGACTAATCTACGGATGCTCAGGGATCTACAGCCAACCCATTAAGTTCGGTTAGGACCAAGTAGACACCTCAACCAGAGAGAAAGACAGTGGAGGTTGAAACACTAGAGAAAGGGTTAGAAATGCATCCTTGGCCATTCTAAATTTCTAGTGCAGACTCCCCACCCGTGTTTACATCTTCAGTCGAATGTGAACAGACTAACTACACTTCTGCTTTCTGGATCAATAATCACAATGTGGAAAGAAGCAAATTTAAACAAGTGGGTCGGTTGACTAATCTACGGATGCTCAGGGGATCTACAGCCAACCCATTGTTCGAGTGACCAAGTAGACACCTCAACCCAGAGAGAAAGACAGTGGAGGTTGAAACACTAGGGAGAAAGGGTTAGAAATGCATCCTTGGCCATTCTAAATTTCTAGTGCAGACTCCCCCACCCGTGTTTACATCTTCAGTCGAATGTGAACAGACTAACTACACTTCTGCTTTCTGGATCAATAATCACAATGTGGAAAGAAGCAAATTTAAACAAGTGGGTCGGTTGACTAATCTATGGATGCTCAGGGGATCTACGGCCAACACATTAAGTTCGGTTAGGACCAAAGTAGACACCTCAACCCAGAGAGGAAAAGTACAGTGAGGTTGAAACACTAGGGAGAAAGGGTTAGAAATGCATCCTTGGCCATTCTAAATTTCTTAGTGCAGACTCCCACCCGTGTTTACATCTTCTCTGCCGAATGTGAACAGACTAACTACACTTCTGCTTTCTGGATCAATAATCACAATGTGGAAAGAAGCAAATTTAAACAAGGGTCGGTTGACTAATCTACGGATGCTCAGGGGATCTACAGCCAACCCATTAAGTTCCGGGTTAGGACCAAGTAGAGACACCTCAACCCAGAGAGAAAGACAGTGGAGGTTGAAACACTAGGGAGAAAGGGTTAGAAATGCATCCTTGGCCATTCTAAATTTCTTAGTGCAGACTCCCCACCCGTGTTTACATCTTCAGTCGAATGTGAACAGACTAACTACACTTCTGATTTCTGGATCAATAATCACAATGTGGGAAGAAGCAAATTTAAACAAGTGGTCGGTTGACTAATCTATGGATGCTCAGGGGATCTACGGCCAACACATTAAGTTTGGTTAGGACCAAGTGTAGGCACCTCAACCCAGAGAGAAAGACAGTGAGTTAAAACACTAGGGAGAAAGGGTTAGAAATGCATCCTTTGGCCATTCTAAATTTCTTAGTGCAGACTCCCCACCCGTGTTTGCATCTTCAGTCGAATGTGAACAGACTAACTACACTTCTGCTTTCTGGATCAATAATCACAATGTGGAAAGAAGCAAATTTAAACAAGTGGGTCGGTTGACTAATTCACGGATGCTCAGGGGATCTACAGCCAACCCATTAAGTTCGGTTAGGACCAAGTAGACACCTCAACCCAGAGAGAGAAAGACAGTGGAGGTTGGAACACTAGGGAGAAAGGGTTAGAAATGCATCCTTGGCCATTCTAAATTTCTTAGTGCAGACTCCCCACCCGTGTTTACATCTTCAGTCGAATGTGAACAGACTAACTACACTTCTGATTTCTGGATCAATAATCACAATGTGGGAAGAAGCAAATTTAAACAAGTGGGTCGGTTGACTAATCTACGGATGCTCAGGGGATCTACAGCCAACCTATTGGGTTCGAAGTTAGGACCAAGTAGACACCTCAACCCAGAGAGAAAGACAGTGGAGGTTGAAACACTAGGAGAAAGGGTTAGAAATGCATCCTTGGCCATTCTAAATTTCTCTAGTGCAGACTCCCCACCCGTGTTTACATCTTCAGTCGAATGTGAACAGACTAACTACACTTGGATCAATAATCACAATGTGGGAAGAAGCAAATCAAAACAAGTGGGTCGGTTGACTAATCTACGGATGCTCAGGGATCTACAGCCAACCCATTAAGTTCGGTTAGGACTAAGTAGACACCTCAACCCAGAGAGAAAGACAGTGGAGGTTGAAACACTAGGGAGAAAGGGTTAGAAATGCATCCTTGGCCATTCTAAATTCTCTAGTGCAGACTCCCCACCCGTGTTTACATCTTCAGTCGAATGTGAACAGACTAACTACACTTCTGCTTTCTGGATCAATAATCACAATGTGGGAAGAAGCAAATTTAAACAAGTGCATCAGGTTGACTAATCTACTTGATGTGCTCAGGGATCTACGGCCAACACATTAAGTTTGGTTAGGACCAAGTAGACACCTCAACCCAGAGAGAAAGACAGTGGAGGTTGGAAACACTAGGAGAAAAGGAAATGCATCCTTTGCCATTCTAAATTTCTTAGTGCAGACTCCCACCGTGTTTACATCTTCAGTCGAATGTGAACAGACTAACTACACTTCTGATTTCTGGATCAATAATCACAATGTGGAAGAAGCAAATTTAAACAAGTGGGTCGGTTGACTAATCTACGGATGCTCAGGGGATCTACAGCCAACCCATTAAGTTCGGTTAGACCAAGTAGACACCTCAACCCAGAGAGAAAGACAGTGGAGGTTGAAACAGGGAGAAAGGGTTAGAAATGCATCCTTGGCCATTCTAAATTTTCTAGTGCAGACTCCCCACCCGTGTTTACATCTTCAGTCGAATGTGAACAGACTAACTACACTTCTGATTTCTGGATCAATAATCACAATGTGGGAAGAAGCAAATTTAAACAAGTGGGTCGGTTGACTAATCTACGGATGCTCAGGGATCTACGGCCAACACATTAAGTTTGGTTAGGACCAAGTAGACACCTCAACCCAGAGAGAAAGACAGTGGAGGTTGGAACACTAGGGAGAAAGGGTTAGAAATGCATCCTTGGCCATTCTAAATTTCTTAGTGCAGACTCTACCCGTGTTTACATCTTCAGTCGAATGTGAACAGACTAACTACACTTCTGATTTCTGGATCAATAATCACAATGTGGGAAGAAGCAAATTTAAACAAGTGGGTCGGTTGACTAATCTACGGATGCTCAGGGGATCTACAGCCAACCCATTAAGTTCGGTTAGGGACCCTAAGCAGTGACACCTCAACCCAGAGAGAAAGACAGTGGAGGTTGAAACACTAGGGAGAAAGGGTTAGAAATGATCCTTGGCCATTCTAAATTTCTTAGTGCAGACTCCCCACCCGTGTTTACATCTTCAGTCGAATGTGAACAGACTAACTACCTCTGATTTCTGGATCAATCACAATGTGGAAGAAGCAAATTTAAACAAGTGGGTCGGTTGGATCTAATCTACTGATGCTCAGGGGATCTACGGCCACCATACTGTTTGGTTAGGACCAAGTAGAGACACCTCAACCCAGAGAGAGAAAGACAGTGGAGGTTGAAACACTAGGGAGAAAGGGTTAGAAATGCATCCTTGGCCATTCTAAATTTCTTAGTGCAGACTCCCCCACCCGTGTTTACATCTTCAGTCGAATGTGAACAGACTAACTACACTTCTGATTTCTGGATCAATAATCACAATGTGGGAAGAAGCAAATTTAAACAAGTGGGTCGTGTTGACTAATCTACGGATGCTCAGGGGATCTACGGCCAACACATTAAGTTTGGTTAGGACCAAGTAGACACCTCAACCCAGAGAGAAAGACAGTGGAGGTTGAAACACTAGAAAGGGTTAGAAATGCATCCTTGGCCATTATCTCTAAATTTCTTAGTGCAGACTCCCACCCGTGTTTACATCTTCAGTCGAATGTGAACAGACTAACTACACTTCTGATTTCTGGATCAATAATCACAATGTGGGAAGAAGCAAATTTAAACAAGTGGGTCGGTTGACTAATCTACGGATGCTCAGGGGATCTACAGCCAACCCATTAAGTTCGAAGAGACCAAGTAGACACCTCAACCCAGAGAGAAAGACAGTGTGGAGGTTGAAACACTAGGGGAGAAAGGGTTAGAAATGCATCCTTGGCCATTCTAAATTTCTTAGTGCAGACTCCCCACCCGTGTTTACATCTTCAGTCGAATGTGAACAGACTAACTACACTTCTGGATTTCTGGATCAATAATCACAATGTGGGAAGAAGCAAATTTAAACAAGTGGGTCGGTTGACTAATCTAATGGATGTCAGGACTTACAGCCAACCCATTAAGTTCGGTTAGGACCAAGTAGACACCTCAACCCAGAGAGAAAGACAGTGGAGGTTGAAACACTAGGGAGAAAGTAAGTTAGAAATGCATCCTTGGCCATTCTAAATTTCTTAGTGCAGACTCCCCACCCGTGTTTACATCTTCAGTCGAATGTGAACAGACTAACTACACTTCTGATTTCTGGATCAATAATCACAATGTGGGAAGAAGCAAATTTAAACAAGTGGGTCGGTTGACTAATCTACGGATGCTCAGGATCACAGCCAACCCATTGGGTTCGGTTAGGACCAAGTAGACACCTCAACCCAGAGAGAAGACAGTGGAGGTTGAAACACTAGGGAGAAAGGGTTAGAAATGCATCCTCTGGCCATTCTAAATTTCTATGCAGACTCCCCACCCGTGTTTACATCTTCAGTCGAATGTGCAATGAGACTAACTACACTTCTGATTTCTGGATCAATAATCACAATGTGGGAAGAAGCAAATTTAAACAAGTGGCCGGTTGACTAATCTACTGATGCCCAGGATTCTACAGCCAACCCATTAAGTTCCGAAGTTAGACCAAGTAGACACCTCAACCCAGAGAGAAAGACAGTGGAGGTTGAAACACTAGGGAGAAAGGGTTAGAAATGCATCCTTGGCCATTCTAAATTTCTTATGCAGACTCCCCACCCGTGTTTACATCTTCAGTCGAATGTGAACAGACTAACTACTTCTGCTTTCTGGATCAATAATCACAATGGGGAAGAAGCAAATTTAAACAAGTGGGTCGGTTGACTAATCTACGGATGCTCAGGGGATCTACGGCCAACACATTAAGTTTGGTTAGACCAAGTAGACACTTTCAACCCAGAGAGAAAGACAGTGGAGGTTGGAACACTAGGAGAAAGGGTTAGAAATGCATCCTTGGCCATTCTAAATTTCTCTAGTGCAGACTCCCCACCCGTGTTTACATCTTCAGTCGAATGTGAACAGACTAACTACACTTCTGATTTCTGGATCAATAATCACAATGTGGAAGAAGCAAATTTAAACAAGTGGGTCGGTTGACTAATCTACGGATGCTCAGGGGATCTACAGCCAACCCATTAAGTTCGGTTAGGACCAAGTAGACAACCTCAACCCAGAGAGAAAGACAGTGGAGGTTGAAACACTAGGGAGAAAGGGTTAGAAATGCATCCTTGGCCATTCTAAATTTCTGTACCCCCACCCGTGTTTACATCTTCAGTCGAATGTGAACAGTGACTAACTACACTTCTGCTTTCTGGATCAATAATCACAATGGGAAGAAGCAAATTTAAACAAGTGGGTCGGTTGACTAATCTACGGATGCTCAGGGATCACGGCCAACACATTAAGTTTGGTTAGGACCAAGTAGACACTCAACCTAGAGAGAAAGACAGTGATAAAGCTGAAACACTAGGGAGAAAGGGTTAGAAATGCATCCTTGGCCATTCTAAATTTCTTAGTGCAGACTCCCACCCGTGTTTACATCTTCAGTCGAATGTGAACAGACTAACTACACTTCTGATTTCTGGATCAATAATCACAATGTGGGAAGAAGCAAATTTTAAACAAGTGGGTTTGTTGACTAATCTACGGATGCTCAGGGATCTACAGCCAACCCATTAAGTTCGGTTAGGACCAAGTAGACACCTCAACCCAGAGAGAAAGACAGTGGAGGTTGAAACACTAGGGAGAAAGGGTTAGAAATGCATCCTTGGCCATTCTAAATTTCTAGTGCAGACTCCCCACCCGTGTTTACATCTTCAAGTCGAATGTGAACAGACTAACTACACTTCTGATTTCTGGATCAATAATCACAATGTGGGAAGAAGCAACAACTTAAAACAAGTAATGTTGACTTAATCTATGGATGCTCAGGGGATCTACGGCCAACACATTAAGTTTGGTTAGGACCAAGTAGACACCTCAACCCAGAGAGAAAGACAGTGGAGGTTGAAACACTAGGGAGAAAGGGTTAGAAATGCATCCTTGGCCATTCTAAATTTCTATGCAGACTCCCCACCCGTGTTTACATCTTCAGTCGAATGTGAACAGTGACTAACTACACTTCTGATTTCTGGATCAATAATCACAATGGAAGAAGCAAATTTAAAACAAGTGGGTCGGTTGACTAATCTACGGATGCCTAGGATCTACAGCCAACCCATTAAGTTCGGTTAGGACCAAGTAGACACCTCAACCCAGAGAAAGACAGGAGGTTGAAACACTAGGGAGAAAGGGTTAGAAATGCATCCTTGGCCATTCTAAATTTCTTAGTGCAGACTCCCCACCCGTGTTTACATCTTCAGTCGAATGTGAACAGACTAACTACACTTCTGATTTCTGGATCAATAATCACAACGTGGGAAGAAGCAAATTTAAACAAGTGGGTCGGTTGACTAATCTACGGATGCTCAGGGATCTACAGCCAACCCATTAGGATTCGGTTAGGACCAAGTAGACACCTCAACCCAGAGAGAAAGACAGTGGAGGTTGAAACACTAGGGAGAAAGGGTTAGAAATGTCTTGGCAGAGTTTTCTAAATTTTCTTAGTGCAGACTCCCCACCCGTGTTTACATCTTCAGTCGAATGTGAACAGACTAACTACACTTCTGATTTCTGGATCAATAATCACAATGTGGGAAGAAGCAAATTTAAACAAGTGGGTCGGTTGACTAATCTATGGATGCTCAGGGGATCTACGGCCAACACATTAAGTTTGGTTAGGACCAAGTAGACACCTCAACCCAGAGAGAAAGACAGGAGGTTGAAACACTAGGGAGAAAGGGTTAGAAATGCATCCTTGGCCATTCTAAATTTCTTAGTGCAGACTCCCCACCCGTGTTTACATCTTCAGTCGAATGTGAACAGACTAACTACACTTCTGATTTCTGGATCAATAATCACAATGTGGGAAGAAAACAGAATTTAAACAAGTGGGTCGGTTGACTAATCTCCGGATGCTCAGGGGATCTACAGCCAACCCATTAAGTTCGGTTAGGACCAAGTAGACTCAACCCAGAGAGAAAGACAGTGGAGGTTGAAACACTAGGGAGAAAGAGTTGACCATCCTTGGCCATTCCATTTTAGTGCAGACTCCCCACCCGTGTTTACATCTTCAGTCGAATGTGAACAGACTAACTACACTTCTGATTTCTGGATCAATAATCACAATATGGGAAGAAGCAAATTTAAACAGAGGCTGATGGGTCGGTTGACTAATCTACGGATGCTCAGGGGATCTACAGCCAACCCATTAAGTTCGGTTAGGACCAAGTAGACACCTCAACCCAGAAAAGACATTAGGTTGAAACACTAGGGAGAAAGGGTTAGAAATGCATCCTTGGCCATTCTAAATTTCTTAGTGCAGACTCCCCACCCGTGTTTACATCTTCAGTCGAATGAACAGACTAACTGCTTCTGATTTCTGGATCAATAATCACAATGTGCGGGAAGAAGCAAATTTAAACAAGTGGGTCGGTTGACTAATCTACGGATGCTCAGGGGATCTACAGCCAACCCATTAAGTTCGGTTAGGACCAAGTAGACACCTCAACCCAGAAAGACAGTGGAGGTTGAAACACTAGGGAGAAAAGGGTTAGAAATGCATCCTTGGCCATTCTAAATTTCTTAGTGCAGACCCCACCCGTGTTTACATCTTCAGTCGAATGTGAACAGACTAACTACACTTCTACTTTCTGGATCAATAATCACAATGTGGAAAGAAGCAAATTTAAACAAGTGGGTCGGTTGACTAATCTACGGATGCTCAGGGGGATCTACAGCCAACCCATTAAGTTCGGTTAGGACCAAGTAGACACCTCAACCCAGAGAGAAAGACAGTGGAGGTTGAAACACTAGGGAGAAAGGGTTAGAAATGCATCCTTGGCCATTCTAAATTTCTTAGTGCAGACTCCCCACCCGTGTTTACATCTTCAGTCGAATGTGAACAGACTAACTACACTTCTACTTTCTGGATAGCTAATCACAATGTGGAAAGAAGCAAATTTAAACAAGTGGGTCGGTTGACTAATCTCTGAGATGCTCAGGGGATCTACAGCCAACCCATTAAGTTCGGTTAGGACCAAGTAGACACCTCAACCCAGAGAAAGACAGTGGAGGTTGAAACACTAGGGAGAAAGGGTTAGAAATGCATCCTTGGCCATTCTAAATTTCTTAGTGCAGACTCCCCACCCGTGTTTACATCTTCAGTCGAATGTGAACAGACTAACTACACTTCTACTTTCTGGATCAATAATCACAATGTGGAAAGAAGCAGGAATTTAAACAAGTGGGTCGGTTGACTAATCTACGGATGCTCAGGGGATCTACAGCCAACCCATTAAGTTCGGTTAGGACCAAGTAGACACCTCAACCCAGAGAAAGACAGTGGAGGTTGAAACACTAGGGAGAAAGGGTTAAAAATGCATCCTTGGCCATTTAAATTTTCTTAGTGCAGACTCCTCGTGTTTACATCTTCAGTCGAATGTGAACAGACTAACTACACTTCTACTTTCTGGATCAATAATCACAATGTGGAAAAGCAAATTTAAACAAGTGGGTGGGTTGACTAATCTACGGATGCTCAGGGGATCTACAGCCAACCCATTAAGTTCGGTTAGGACCAAGTAGACACCTCAACCCAAGAAGAAAGACAGTGGAGGTTGAAACACTAGGGAGAAAGGGTTAAATGCATCCTTGGCCATTCTAAATTTCTTAGGTGCAGACTCCCCACCCGTGTTTACATCTTCAGTCGAATGTGAACAGACTAACTACACTTCTACCAGTTTCTGGATCAATAATCACAATGTGGGGAAGAAGCAAATTTAAACAAGTGGGTCGGTTGACTAATCTACGGATGCTCAGGGGATCTACAGCCAACCCATTAAGTTCGGTTGGGACCAAGTAGACACCTCAACCCAGAGAAAGACAGTGGAGGTTGAAACACTAGGGAGAAAGGGTTAGAAATGCATCCTTGGCCATTCTAAATTTCTTAGTGCAGACTCCCCACCCGTGTTTACATCTTCAGTCGAATGTGAACAGACTAACTACACTTCTACTTTCTGGATCAATAATCACAATGTATGAAAGAAGCAAATTTAAACAAGTGGGTCGGTTGACTAATCTACGGATGCTCAGGGGATGCTACAGCCAACCCATTAAGTTCGGTTAGGACCAAGTAGACACCTCAACCCAGAGAAAGACAGTGGAGGTTGAAACACTAGGGAGAAAGGGTTAGAAATGCATCCTTGGCCATTCTAAATTTCTTAGTGCAGACTCCCCACCGATGTTTACATCTTCAGTCGAATGTGAACAGACTAACTACACTTCTGATTTCTGGATCAATAATCACAATGTGGAAAGAAGCAAATTTAAACAAGTGGGTCGGTTGACTAATCTACGGATGCTCAGGGGATCTACAGCCAACCCATTAAGTTCGGTTAGGACCAAGTAGACACCTCCAACCCAAGAGAAAGACAGTGGAGGTTGAAACACTAGGGAGAAAGGGTTAGAAATGCATCCTTGGCCATTCTAAATTTCTTAGTGCAGACTCCCCACCCGTGTTTACATCTTCAGTCGAATGTGAACAGACTAACTACACTTCTGCTTTCTGGATCAATAATCACAATGTGGAAAGAAGCAAATTTAAACAAGTGGGTCGGTTGACTAATCTACGGATGCTCAGGGGATCTACAGCCAACCCATTAAGTTCGGTTAGGACCAAGTAGACACCTCAGCAGAGAAAGACAGTGGAGGTTGAAACACTAGGGAGAAAGGGTTAGAAATGCATCCTTGGCCATTCTAAATTTCTTAGTGCAGACTCCCCACCCGTGTTTACATCTTCAGTCGAATGTGAACAGACTAACTACACTTCTACTTTCTGGATCAATAATCACAATGTGGAAAGAAGCAAATTTAAACAAGTGGGTCGGTTGACTAATCTACGGATGCTCAGGATCTACAGCCAACCCATTAAGTTCGGTTAGGACCAAGTAGACACCTCAACCCAGAGAGAAAGACAGTGGAGGTTGAAACACTAGGGGAGAAAGGGTTAGAAATGCATCCTTGGCCATTCTAAATTTCTTAGTGCAGACTCCCCACCGTGTTTACATCTTCAGTCGAATGTGAACAGACTAACTACACTTCTTTCTGGATCAATAATCACAATGTGGAAAGAAGCAAATTTAAACAAGTGGGTCGGTTGACTAATCTACGGATGCTCAGGGGATCTACAGCCAACCCATTAAGTTCGGATTAGGACCAAGTAGACACCTCAACCCAGAGAGAAAGACAGTGGAGGTTGAAACACTAGGGAGAAAGGGTTAGAAATGCATCCTTTGGCCATTCTAAATTTCTTAGTGCAGACTCCCCACCCGTGTTTACATCTTCAGTCGAATGTGAACAGACTAACTACACTTCTGATTTCTGGATCAATAATCACAATGTGGGAAGAAGCAAATTTAAACAAGTGGGTGGGTTGACTAATCTACGGATGCTCAGGATCCTACAGCCAACCCATTAAGTTCGGTTAGGACCAAGTAGACACCTCAGCAGAGAGAAAGACAGTGGAGGTTGAAACACTAGGGAGAAAGGGTTAGAAATGCATCCTTGGCCATTCTAAATTTCTTAGTGCAGACTCCCCACCCGTGTTTACATCTTCAGTCGAATGTGAACAGACTAACTACACTTCTACTTTCTGGATCAATAATCACAATGTGGGAAAGAAGCAAATTTAAACAAGTGGGTCGGTTGACTAATCTCCCGGATGCTCAGGGGGATCTACAGCCAACCCATTAAGTTCGGTTAGGACCAAGTAGACACCTCAACCCAGAGAAAGACAGTGGAGGTTGAAACACTGAGAGAAAGGTTAGAAATGCATCCTTGGCCATTCTAAATTTCTTAGTGCAGACTCCCCACCCGTGTTTACATCTTCAGTCGAATGTGAACAGACTAACTGCACTTCTGATTTGGATCAATAATCACAATGTGGGGAAGAAGCAAATTTAAACAAGTGGGTCGGTTGACTAATCTACGGATGCTCAGGGGATCTACAGCCAACCCATTGATTCGGTTAGGACCAAGTAGACACCTCAACCAGAGGGGAAAGACAGTGGAGGTTGAAACACTAGGGAGAAAGGGTTAGAAATGCATCCTTGGCCATTCTAAATTTCTTAGTACCGGAGCTCACCGTGTTTGCATCTTCAGTCGAATGTGAACAGACTAACTACCGCCTGATTTTCTGGATCAATAATCACAATGTGGAAAGAAGCAAATTTAAACAAGTGGGTCGGTTGACTAATCTACGGATGCTCAGGGGATCTACAGCCAACCCATTAAGTTCGGTTAGGACCAAATGAACACCTCAACCCAGAGAAAGACAGTGGAGGTTGAAACACTAGGGAGAAAGGGTTAGAAATGCATCCTTGGCCATTCTAAATTTCTTAGTGCAGACTCCCCACCCGTGTTTACATCTTCAGTCGAATGTGAACAGACTAACTACACTTCTGCTTTCTGGATCAATAATCACAATGTGGAAAGAAGCAAATTTAAACAAGTGGGTCGGTTGACTAATCTACGGATGCTCAGGGGATCTACAGCCAACCCATTAAGTTCGGTTAGGACCAAGTAGACACCTCAACCCAGAGAGAAAGACAGTGGAGAGGTTGAAACACTAGGGAGAAAGGGTTAGAAATGCATCCATGGCCATTCTAAATTTCTTAGTGCAGACTCCCCACCCGTGTTTACATCTTCAGTCGAATGTGAACAGACTAACTACACTTCTGATTTCTGGATCAATAATCACAATGTGGGAAGAAGCAAATTTAAACAAGTGGGTCGGTTGACTAATCTACGGATGCTCAGGATCTACAGCCAACCCATTAAGTTAGGTTAAGGACCAAGTAGACACCTCCAACCCAGAGAGAAAGACAGTGGAGGTTGAAACACTAGGGAGAAAGGGTTAGAAATGCATCCTTGGCCATTCTAAATTTCTTAGTGCAGACTCCACCCGTGTTTACATCTTCAGTCGAATGTGAACAGACTAACTACACTTCTGCTTTCTGGATCAATAATCACAATGTGGGAAGAAGCAAATTTAAACAAGTGGGTCGGTTGACTAATCTATGGATGCTCAGGGGATCTACGGCCAACACATTGGATTTGGTTGGGACCAAGTAGTTACCTCAACCCAGAGAAAGACAGTGGAGGTTGAAACACTAGGGGAGAAAGGGTTAGAAATGCATCCTTGGCCATTCTAAATTTCTTAGTGCAGACTCCCCACCCGTGTTTACATCTTCAGTCGAATGTGAACAGACTAACTACACTTCTGATTTCTGGATCAATAATCACAATGTGGAAAGCAAATTTAAACAAGTGGGTCGGTTGACTAATCTACGGATGCTCAGGGGATCTTACAGCAACCCATTAAGTTCGGTTAGGACCAAGTAGACACCTCAACCCAGAAAAGACAGTGGAGGGTTGAAACACTAGGGGAGAAAGGGTTAGAAATGCATCCTTGGCCATTTCTAAATTTCTTAGTGCAGACTCCCCACCGTGTTTACATCTTCAGTCGAATGTGAACAGACTAACTACACTTCTGCTTTCTGGATCAATAATCACAATGTGGGAAGAAGCAAATTTAAACAAGTGGGTCGGTTGACTAATCTATATGGATAACTCAGGATCTCGGCCCAACACATTAAGTTTGGTTAGGACCAAGTAGACACCCTCAACCCAGAGAGAAAGACAGTGGAGGTTGAAACACTAGGGAGAAAAGGGTTAGAAATGCATCCTTGGCCATTCTAAATTTCTTAGTGCAGACTCCCCACCCGTGTTTACATCTTCAGTCGAATGTGAACAGACTAACTACACTTCTGATTTCTGGATCAATAATCACAATGTGGGAAGAAGCAAATTTAAACAAGTGGGTCGGTTGACTAATCTACGGATGCTCAGGGGATCTACAGCCAACCCATTAAGTTCGGTTGGACCAAGTAGACACCTCAACCCAGAGAAAGACAGTGGAGGTTGAAACACTAGGGAGAAAGGGTTAGAAATGCATCCTTGGCCATTCTAAATTTCTTAGTGCAGACTCCCCACCCGTGTTTACATCTTCAGTCGAATGTGAACAGACTAACTACACTTCTGATTTCTGGATCAATAATCACAATGTGGGAAGAAGCAAATTTAAACAAGTGGGTCGGTTGACTAATCTACGGATGCTCAGGGGATCTACAGCCAACCCATTAAGTTCGGTTAAGGACCAAGTAGACACCTCAACCAGAGAGAAAGACAGTGGAGGTTGAAACACTAGGGAGAAAAGGGTTAGAAATGCATCCTTGGCCATTCTAAATTTCTTGGGTACAGACTCCCCACCCGTGTTTACATCTTCAGTCGAATGTGAACAGACTAACTACACTTCTGATTTCTGGATCAATAATCACAATGTGGGAAGAAGCAAATTTAAACAAGTGGGTCGGTTGACTAAATACGGATGCTCAGGGATCTACAGCCAACCCATTAAGTTCGGTTAGGACCAAGTAGACACCTCAACCCAGAGAGAAAGACAGTGGAGGTTGAAACACTAGGGAGAAAGGGTTAGAAATGCATCCTTGGCCATTCTAAATTTCTTAGTGCAGACTCCCCACCCGTGTTTACATCTTCAGTGAGTCATGGAAACAGACTAACTACACTTCTGATTTCTGGATCAATAATCACAATGTGGGAAGAAGCAAATTTAAACAAGTGGGTCGGTTGACTAATCTATGGATGCTCAAGGGATCTACGGCCAACACATTAAGTTTGGTTAGGACCGTGTTCTCTTGAGAGAAAGACAGTGGAGGTTGAAACACTAGGGAGAAAGGGTTAGAAATGCATCCTTGGCCATTCTGAATTTCTTAGTGCAGACTCCCCACCCGTGTTTACATCTTCAGTCGAATGTGAACAGACTAACTACACTTCTGATTTCTGGATCAATAATCACAATGTGCAGAAGAAAGCAAATTTAAACAAGTGGGTCGGTTGGCTAATCTACGGATGCTCAGGGGATCTACAGCCAACCCATTAAGTTCGGTTAGGACCAAGTAGACACCTCAACCCAAGAGAGAAAGACAGTGGAGGTTGAAACACTAGGGAGAAAGGGTTAAGAAATGCATCCTTGGCCATTCTGTATTTCTTAGTGCAGACTCCCCACCCGTGTTTACATCTTCAGTCGAATGTGAACAGACTAACTACACTTCTGATTTCTGGATCAATAATCACAATGTGGGAAGAAGCAAATTTAAACAAGTGGGTCGGTTGACTAATCTACGGATGCTCAGGGGATCTACAGCCAACCCATTAAGTTCGGTTAGGACCAAGTAGACACCTCAACCCAGAGAAAGACAGTGGAGGTTGAAACACTAGGGAGAAAGGGTTAGAAATGCATCCTTGGCCATTCTAAATTTCTTAGCAGTGCAGACTCCCCACCCGTGTTTACATCTTCAGTCGAATGTGAACAGACTAACTACACTTCTGATTTCTGGATCAATAATCACAATGTGGGAAGAAGCAAATTTAAACAAGTGGGTCGGTTGACTAATCTACGGATGCTCAGGGGATCTACAGCCAACCCATTAAGTTCGGTTAGGACCAAGTAGACACCTCAACCCAGAGAGAAAGACAGTGGAGGTTGAAACACTAGGGAGAAAGGGTTGAAAATGCATCCTTGGCCATTCTAAATTTCTTGGTACATTCCCACCCGTGTTTACATCTTCAGTCGAATGTGAACAGACTAACTACACTTCTGCTTTCTGGATCAATAATCACAATGTGGGAAGAAGCAAATTTAAACAAGTGGGTCGGTTGACTAATCTACGGATGCTCAGGGATCTACAGCCAACCCATTAAGTTCGGTTAGGACCAAATGAACACCTCAACCCAGAGAAAAGACAGTGGAGGTTGAAACACTAGGGAGAAAGGGTTAGAAATGCATCCTTGGCCATTCTAAATTTCTTAGTGCAGACTCCCCACCCGTGTTTACATCTTGATCGGAATCGAACAGACTAACTACACTTCTGATTTCTGGATCAATAATCACAATGTGGGAAGAAGCAAATTTAAACAAGTAGGTCGGTTGACTAATCTATGGATGTCAGGGGATCTACGGCCAACACATTAAGTTTGGTTAGGACCAAGTGAACACCTCAACCCAGAGAGAAAGACAGTGGAGGGTTGAAACACTAGGGAGAAAGGGTTAGAAATGCATCCTTGGCCATTCTAAATTTTCTTAGGTGCAGACTCCCCACCCGTGTTTACATCTTCAGTCGAATGTGAACAGACTAACTACACTTCTGCTTTCTGGATCAATAATCACAATGTGGGAAGAAGCAAATTTAAACAAGTGGGTCGGTTGACTAATCTACGGATGCTCAGGGGATCTACAGCCCAACCCATTAAGTTCGGTTAGAGACCAAGTAGACACCTCCAACCCAGAGAGAAAGACAGTGGAGGTTGAAACACTAGGGAAAAGGGGTTAGAAATGCATCCTTGGCCATTCTAAATTTCTTAGTGCAGACTCCCCACCCCGTGTTTACATCTTCAGTCGAATGTAGACAGACTAACTACACTTCTGCTGGATCAATAATCACAATGTGGGAAGAAGCAAATTTAAACAAGTGGGTCGGTTGACTAATCTACGGATGCTCAGGGGATCTACAGCCAACCCATTAAGTTCGGTTAGGACCAAGTAGACACCTCAACCAGAGAGAAAGACAGTGGAGGTTGAAACACTGGGGAGAAAGGGTTAGAAATGCATCCTTGGCCATTCCTAGAATTTCAGGTGCAGACTCCCCATTGTTTGGCATCTTCAGTCGAATGTGAACAGACTAACTACACTTCTGCTTTCTGGATCAATAATCACAATGTGGGAAGAAGCAAATTTAAGCAAGTGGGTCGGTTGACTAATCTATGGATGCTCAGGGGATCTACGGCCAACACATTAAGTTTGGTTAGGACCAAGTGAACACCTCAACCCAGAGAGAAAAGACAGTGGAGGTTGAAACACTGAGAGAAAAGGGGTTAGAAATGCATCCTTGGCCATTCTAAATTTCTTAGTGCAGACTCCCCACCCGTGTTTACATCTTCAGTCGAATGTGAACAGACTAACTACACTTCTGCTTTCTGGATCAATAATCACAATGTGGGAAGAAGCAAATTTAAACAAGTGGGTCGGTTGACTAATCTATGGATGCTCAGGGGATCTACGGCCAACACATTAAGTTTGGTTAGGACCAAGTAGACACCTCAACCCAGAGAGAAAAGACAGTGGAGGTTGAAACACTAGGGAGAAAGGGTTAGAAATGCATCCTTGGCCATTCTAAATTTCTTAGTGCAGACTCCCCACCCGTGTTTGCATCTTCAGTCGAATGTGAACAGACTAACTACTTCAGTTTCTGGATCAATAATCACAATGTGGGAAGAAACAGAATTTAAACAAGTGGGTGGTTGACTAATCTACGGATGCTCAGGATCTACAGCCAACCCATTAAGTTAGGATTGGGACCAAGTAGACACACTCAACCCAGAGAGAAAGACAGTGGAGGTTGAAACACTAGGGAGAAAGGGTTAGAAATGCATCCTTGGCCATTCATTCTTAGTGCAGACTCCCCACCCGTGTTTACATCTTCAGTCGGAGATGTGAACAGACTATTTACTTCTGATTTCTGGATCAATAATCACAATGTGGGAAGAAGCAAATTTAAACAAGTGGGTCGGTTGACTAATCTACGGATGCTCAGGGGATCTACAGCCAACCCATTAAGTTCGGTTAGGACCAAGTAGACACCTCAACCCAGAGAGAAAGACAGTGGAGGTTGAAACACTAGGAGAAAGGGTTAGAAGTACATCCTTGGCATTCTAAATTTCTTAGTGCAGACTCCCCACCCGTGTTTGTCTTCAGTCGGATGTGAACAGACTAACTACATTACAGTTTCTGGATCAATAATCACAATGTGGGAAGAAACAGAATTTAAACAAGTGGGTCGGTTGAGAAGCTAAGCAATCTCTACGGATGCTCAGGATCTACAGCCAACCCATTAAGTTCGGTTAGGACCAAGTAGACACCTCAACCCAGAGAGAAAGACAGTGGAGGTTGAAACACTAGGGAGAAAGGGTTAGAAATGCATCCTTGGCCATTCTAAATTTCTTGGTGCAGACTCCCCCACCCGTGTTTACATCTTCAGTCGAATGTGAACAGACTAACTACACTTCTGATTTCTGGATCAATAATCACAATGTGGGAAGAAGCAAATTTAAACAAGTGGGTCGGTTGACTAATCTACGGATGCTCAGGGGATCTACAGCCAACTTGTTAAGTTCGGTTAGGACCAAGTAGACACCTCAACCCAGAGAGAAAGACAGTGGAGGTTGAAACACTGGGAGAAAGGGTTAGAAATGCATCCTTGGCCATTCTAAATTTCTTAGTGCAGACTCCCCACCCGTGTTTACATCTTCAGTCGAATGTGAACAGACTAACTACACTTCTGCTTTCTGGATCAATAATCACAATGTGGGAAGAAGCAAATTTAAACAAGTGGGTCGGTTGACTAATCTATGGATGCTCAGGGGATCTACGGCCAACACATTAAGTTTGGTTAGGACCAAGTGAACACCTCAACCCAGAGAGAAAGACAGTGGAGGTTGAAACACTAGGAGAAAGTTAGAAATGCATCCTTGGCCATTCTAAATTTCTTAGTGCAGACTCCCCACCCGTGTTTACATCTTCAGTCGAATGTGAACAGACTAACTACACTTCTGATTCTGGATAATAATCACAATGTGGGAAGAAGCAAATTTAAACAAGTGGGTGGGGTTGACTAATCTACGGATGCTCAGGGGATCTACAGCCAACCCATTAAGTTCGGTTAGGACCAAGTAGACACCTCAGCAGAGAAAGACAGTGGAGGTTGAAACACTAGGGAGAAAGGGTTAGAAATGCATCCTTGTGCATTCTAAATTTCTTAGTGCAGACTCCCCACCCGTGTTCCCATCTTCAGTCGAATGTGAACAGACTAACTACACTTCTGCTTTCTGGATCAATAATCACAATGTGGGAAGAAGCAAATTTAAACAAGTGGAGTTCGGTTGACTAATCTATGGATGCTCAGGGGATCTACGGCCAACACATTAAGTTTGGTTAGGACCAAGTGAACACCCTCAACCCAGAGAGAAAGACAGTGGAGTTGAAACACTAGGGAGAAAGGGTTAAATACTGTCCTTGGCCATTCTAAATTTCTTAGTGCAGACTCCCCACCCGTGTTTACATCTTCAGTCGAATGTGAACAAGCTAACTACTTCTGCTTTCTGGATCAATAATCACAATGTGGAAAGAAGCAAATTTAAACAAGTGGGTCGGTTGACTAATCTACGGATGCTCAGGGGATCTACAGCCAACCCATTAAGTTCGGTTAGGACCAAGTAGACACCTCAACCCAGAGAGAAAGACAGTGGAGGTTGAAACACTAGGAGAAAGGGTTAGAAATGCATCCTTGGCCATTCTAAATTTCTTAGTGCAGACTCCCCACCCGTGTTTACATCTTCAGTCGAATGTGAACAGACTAACTACACTTCTGCTTTCTGGATCAATAATCACAATGTGGGAAGAAGCAAATTTAAACAAGTGGGTCGGTTGACTAATCTATGGATGCTCAGGGGATCTACGGCCAACACATTAAGTTTGGTTAGGACCAAGTAGACACCTCAACCCAGAGAAAAAGACAGTGGAGGTTGAAACACTAGGGGAGAAAGGGTTAGAAATGCATCCTTGGCCATTCTAAATTTCTTAGTGCAGACTCCCCACCCGTGTTTACATCTTCAGTCGAATGTGAACAGACTAACTACACTTCTGATTTCTGGATCAATAATCACAATGTGGGAAGAAGCAAATTTAAACAAGTGGGTCGGTTGACTAATCTATGGATGCTCAGGATCTGACCCAACATTAAGTTTGGTTAGGACCAAGTAGACACCTCAACCAGAGAAAGACAGTGGAGGGTTGAAACACTAGGGAGAAAGGGTTAGAAATGCATCCTTGGCCATTCTAAATTTCTTAGTGCAGACTCCCCACCCGTGTTTGCATCTTTAGTCGAATGTGAACAGACTAACTACACTTCTGCTTTCTGGATCAATAATCACAATGTGGAAAGAAGCAGAATTTAAACAAGTGGGTCGGTTGACTAATCTACGGATGCTCAGGGTCTACAGCCAACCCATTAAGTTCGGTTCGGACCAAGTAGACACCTCAACCCAGAGAGAAAGACAGTGGGTTGAAACACTAGGGAGAAAGGGTTAGAAATGCATCCTTGGCCATTCTAAATTTCTTAGTGCAGACTCCCCACCCGTGTTTACATCTTCAGTCGAATGTGAACAGACTAACTACACTTCTGCTTTCTGGATCAATAATCACAATGTGGAAAGAAGCAAATTTAAACAAGTGGGTCGGTTGACTAATCTACGGATGCTCAGGGGATCTACAGCCAACCCATTAAGTTCGGTTAGGACCAAGTAGACACCTCAACCCAGAAAAGAAAGACAGTGGAGAGTTGAAACACTAGGAGAAAGGGTTAGAAATGCATCCTTGGCCATTCTAAATTTCTTAGTGCAGACTCCCCACCCGTGTTACATCTTCAGTGGGAATGTGAACAGACTAACTACACTTCTGCTTTCTGGATCAATAATCACAATGTGGAAAAGCTTTGAAATTTAAACAAGTGGGTCGGTTGGCTAATCTACGGATGCTCAGGGGATCTACAGCCAACCCATTAAGTTCGGTTGGGACCAAGTGAACACCTCAACCCAGAGAAAGACAGTGGAGGTTGAAACACTAGGGAGAAAGGGTTAGAAGCCATCCTTGGCCATTCTAAATTTCTTAGAGTACAGACTCCCCACCCGTGTTTACATCTTCAGTCGAATGTGAACAGACTAACTACACTTCTAGTTCTGGATCAATAATCACAATGTGGAAAGAAGCAAATTTAAACAAGTGGGTCGGTTGACTAATCTATGGATGCTCAGGGGATCTACGGCCAACACATTAAGTTTGGTTAGGACCAAGTAGACACCTCAACCCAGAAAGACAGTGGAGGTTGAAACACTAGGGAGAAAGGGTTAGAAATGCATCCTTGGCCATTAAATTTCTTAGTGCAGACTCCCCACCCGTGTTTACATCTTCAGTCGAATGTGAACAGACTAACTACACTTCTGATTTCTGGATCAATAATCACAATGTGGGAAGAAGCAAATTTAAACAAGTGGGTCGGTTGACTAATCACTGGATGCTCAGGGATCTACGGCCAACACATTAAGTTTGGTTAGGACCAAGTAGACACCTCAACCCAGAGAAAGACAGTGGAGGTTGAAACACTAGGGAGAAAGGGTTAGAAATGCATCCTTGGCCATTCTAAATTTCTTAGTGCAGACTCCCCACCCGTGTTTACATCTTCAGTCGAATGTGAACAGACTAACTACCTTCTGCTTTCTGGATCAATAATCACAATGTGGAAAAGCAAATTTAAACAAGTGGGTGGTTTGACTAATCTACGGATGCTCAGGGGATCTACAGCCAACCCATTAAAGTTCGGTTAGGACCAAGTAGACACCTCAACCCAGAGAAAGACAGTGGAGGTTGAAACACTAGGAGAAAAGGGTTAGAAATGCATCCTTGGCCATTCTAAATTTCTTGAGTGCAGACTCCCCACCCGTGTTTACATCTTCAGTCGAATGTGAACAGACTAACTACACTTCTGATTTCTGGATCAATAATCACAATGTGGAAAGAAGCAAATTTAAACAAGTGGGTCGGTTGACTAATCTATGGATGCTCAGGGGATCTACGGCCAACACATTAAGTTTGGTTAGGACCAAGTAGACACCTCAACCCAGAGAGAAAGACAGTGGAGGTTGAAACACTAGGGAGAAAGGGTTAGAAATGCATCCTTGGCCATTCTAAATTTCTTAGTGCAGACTCCCCACCCGTGTTTACATCTTCAGTCGAATGTGAACAGACTAACTACACTTCTGATTTCTGGATCAATAATCACAACGTGGGAGGAAGCAAATTTAAACCAGCGTGTCGGTCGACTAATCTACGGATGCTCAGGGGATCTACGGCCAACCCCTTAAGTTTGGTTAGGACCAAGTAGACACCTCAACCCAGAGAGAAAGACACTTGTGGTTGAGAGGCTAGGGAGAAAGGGTTAGAAATGCATCCTTGGCCAGGCCAATGTGTCCAGGTCTCCGTATCACACTTTCTGTTCTGTTAGAATACTTGCCAGGTATTTAAATTTCTGCACCTGTTAAAATTTGTAACAGACTTTCGAAAAGTAAATGCAGTAACTAAAAGTGACTCCTTTTCAATTCCAAGAATTGATGACTGAATTGACAACATCTGCATGGCAAAATATGTCAGTAAATTTGATAAAATGAAAGGTTATTGGCAATGCCAAAGAAATTTCAGCATTTGTGACTCGAGATGGTTTATACCAATGTAAGGTTATGCTGTTTGGGATGAAAAATGCGCCGACAACATTTCAAATTATGATGTGTTCCCTTCTACACAAAATTCAGGGATATAAAGTCTACATAGATGATGTAATTGTTGAACAGCATAACTTGGGACCAACATGTACGCATCATCGAGCAATTTTTTCTTAAACTGGAAGAAGCAAACCTATGTAATTGTAATTGGCATTTTGGCCTCCTCTTTTTTACTAATTACCATACATTCGATTTTTTTTTTTTGTAGTTTATTTGTAGTCTGTCACAGTTTTATGATATGCACCTATAACATAACTGTCACAGTTATATGACACACACACCTATGAAATCTTATGACTGTCAGTTACGATATGATGCACACATCTATGACATGGCTGTCAGAGTTATGATACATACACACATAAAATCGTATGACTGTCACAGTCATGACTCACACACACCTATGAAACACTCAAACACCTATATCATCTGACAGAGTCCATTTCTTAACCCAAACATGTTCAATGGGGATCAAGTCTGGTGATTGTACTGGGGTATTGTTGAAGTTTTTACAGAACATCTGCAGTAGCATGGACATCATGTAGGTAGGCTTTATCCTGATGGAACAGCACATCACCTTTTCAGCTTCACCTGAACAAGTTGAAGAATGTTTTCACTTTCTTCAATATTATTTCTACAAAAATTAAACATGTGAGTGCATAATATATATTTGAAATTATTTGTCTGAACATCCATCTTGATCAACACTCATATCCAAGTAGACACTCTGTTTACAATCAAACTTCTACCAGCCTAACTATTCATGATAAACTCTTGTTACGAAAATGTGTGTCATTTGGCAGGATTCAAACCTGCGATCCCTATCAACATAGGGGAAGCCGCCAATTAATCTGGCGCGTCTTAGACTTCTCAACCTATCACACACATTTTCATAACAAACATCCATCAGGCTGATAGAAACAAAAATATATATATATATATATATATATATATATACTACCTAATCAAAAACAGAACATCTACCCAAATTCGATCAAAAATAATGTTCAAACAAATAATTTCAAATTGTTGGTTGTTTATAGATATTTTGTCAATCTTCATTAATTTTTAGAAATATTTGTATATATATTAGCAGTATAGCCTGGCGTTGCTCAGATGTAATGAAAACTTTTATATATATATATTATCGATTTTCTGCACTATTGTAAGAACTGCAACCTTGAAACTTCTGAATATTGTTTCTCATGTCTTTGTCTATCAGTGTATCAAATTTGATCAAAATCGGACCACTCCTTCTATAACGTGATTTTTTCGATTATCGATATTTATCAGGGGGTACCTCGACACAAAACCTAGCTAAGAACACTCGCAGACGCTTATAGTACAACTGTGTAAATTTTCAAGAAAATCGGTTCAGCCGTTTCGGAGTCTATAGGTAACGGACACACACACACACACAAAGTTCCATTTATAAATAAGTTTAGATAGATATATTTTTTCTGTTAGCACACACACACATATTTGAGCTAAAAATTTATGCCCAGTGTGTCTAATAACGTTTTAGTCTTTTGTGTGTTGACAAATGACCCATCATGCATAGACTATACAAGATTTCTAACCTTAACCCTCTGGGGCCTGTTGCCAGGATGTTAACAGTAAGTCCTTTAAGAGCTGCAAGTGATGTGTTAGACATTCTGAAAAATAAACTTGTCCATCCAATACATTGCCTAAAATCTCAGCTGGGATGAGATTTGAAGAATTTGGTGTCCATGTTGTGAAAACTATTTCTTTAGAACTTCTGCACCACAGCAAGAGGCATTCTCCTGCTTCAGTGTATCACTGCCATCAAAGACGACTTACTACAGAAACATGAATCTGGTCTTTAATGTCATTTACGTAGGTAATACACAACAAAATATATTTTACAGGGATGATATGACACAGTGTTTGTCAACGGAATATTACCCAACCCATCATACTGCTTCCACCAGCTCATTTTCCCCACCATGCATCCTGGTGACATCATCATCTGAAGTTTGTGTCACAGTAGCCCTTCTATTCACTCATAATTGTCGAGGAAAAAAAAAATCTGATTGATCAATAAGCTGTGGTTATTTTCTCCCTGTCTTGATAGAGTTCAAAAGCATCTACACAACCTTGGGGTGGTGAATTATATTCCAGCCTTCAAGATCTTTTTCGCAGACAAAGTCTCATTGCTTTATTGTTAGTTTCATGGCATGTGTTCAGATTAACTACATTCCTTAGACCTTTACAACTGGGGTTTGCCTGCCACGTACACAGGAGTGAATCATCCCTATTTTCTTTGTGTTTCTTTGGCAAAAAAGAAAGTAAGTTTCATACAGACAGCTTCTATTCCCATGGCATTCATTTTTCATTTCATTTCATGACATTCATTTTTCATTTCATTTCATGATGTTCATTTTTCATTTTATGACATTCATTTTTCATTTCATTTCATTTCTCATGGCATTCATTTTTCATTATACTGCCTATGCAACTGAAATTTTAACATCTATGTTTGTTTTTTATGGAGGAATTTAACCATGATTGAAGACTTAAAAAATAAACACACCCTCCATTTGATTTAATTTGAATGTTATAAGATCTTATTCTGCTTGATTAAAATATTGATGAATCCTGTAAATAATACAAAACAGATTTGATGTTAATTAGTAAAGCATTTTCAATTGATTAATTGCAAGATTGAATCCTGTTAAAATCTTATTCCAAAACTTTGAATTGTTTGAGCTCAAATTAAGTGAAAACATCAGATTTGTCCCAATTTCTTACATGAAGCATTTTTGTTATTGGTTCCTGACATCAGTTTCTTCTGGTTTATCATAAAGTTCCCTAATTCATCAATCAACAGGGTAGCATAAGTCAACAATTCCAACAACATGTCTCCTGTTCCTGCCATCCCAGTTGCACTGATCTGTTGCCTCTTAAAACACTTTCTATAGCCTGAATGACAGATCGAATTTGCAAAGGTCAAAAGAGAGTCTTGTGAAAGTATCTGACTCTGAGATTTTAAAAAAAAAATATCTTCTTCTATGTGCCTTGTCCTTTCAGGACGTAGGCGGTCATGGCCCTCCACGTCTCCCTATCCCCAGTGGCTCTTAGCATGCTTTCTCCTGTTGCACCATGCAGCCCTCGTTCCATCATTCACCTGATCAGGTCCTTCAAATATGTTATCCGCTGCTTTCCCCTGTCTCTTTTTCCCTCTATCTGGCCTGATAGTAACAGGTTCTCCAATCCCTCCTTCCTCATTGCATGTCCCAGGAACTTTAGTTGTCTCTTCTTGATGCTCGAAATACATGACTCAATAAAGCTGCCATTTTCTTTTTGAGAATATTTTACACGTGAGATACATCCAAATTCATTTTTGTTTGGGGATTAAGCAATTTTCTCTCGTGAGTCTTGCATTTCTTTCTCTTGATACAAGAGACATTTTAGTTTGATGATCTTTAAAAACAGGCAATGTGGATTAGAAAAACATAGCCAGCTTACAGAAGAGTTACTACGGCAGAGACTAAAATCAAACTAAAAAAAAAAAACACATTTGTATTTACTATGACTGCACAAAGTAATAAACAGTAAACATTAATTACTATATTACATTTTTAAATAATAGCTGTGTGCAAAGGTTTTGTGCATATAGTCTCTAGTATGTTTTAAAGAGAGGGTAGGTAGGCAACTTATTATAGAGTGTAGTAAGTAACTTAAAGAGAGATAATAAGTACGTTAAAGAGAGGCTAATCAGTTAAGTGCCATATGTGATACACATCTTGGGCAATCATGTCTGGAAAGAGATATGACTGAATGGGCAAAGTATTTTCCTACAGTAGGTTGCCATTTCTTTCTGTAGTAGACTGGTTGTCAACCAAGGCTAAAGAACCCAATCTGTCCTGCTATTTAATCCATAACTAGAGAGAGAAAAGACAGATTAATGCATTTGTGTATAAGTGAATGTAACAAAGTGAATGTATTCAAACTTGACTCTCTAAGTTCAAATTCCAGTTGAATTCGTTGCATTCACTGAGAAGGTAGTAGGTAACTTGGAAAGAGAGTAGAGTAGGAGCCTTGATGATGTTTGTCAAATTGGCCTTGTGCCAAACACAACCAAAGTCCCCACAATTTAAAATATCAGAAGGTTGAAAGAATGGAAGAATAGATTATGAAAGTAAAACACTGCACCTCCTCGGATTAACTCTCACATCAGACCTTAAGTGGAATAACTATATAGAATCCATAGCTAAATCCACTGCTATGAAAGTCGGTTCTCTGTGTAGGGCCAGGAAGTTTTTCCTGTCCGAAACAATCCTGCACATATACAAATCTACCATCTGCCCGTGCATTGAATATTGCTGCCATATCTGGTCGGGTGCTCCTGCTATCCACCTAGGGGTCCTTGATCAAACTGCTCTTGATGTGAGAACCATTGAAGATTACATTTACTTGACTTAGAAAACCAGACTAAGTTGGACACACTTCCATCCCATTTATTTTTGCAGACTGTCTCCTTGCATTGACATGCTGCAGAATAACAATTTTTCTTTTACCAAATGATCCATTTCATTTATGCAATGAAGTTGCTGGGATTATTCACCTGCAGTGACGGTCCATCCATGTTCCAACTGCTCGTAATGGATGACACCTTTCTTATTCCACTAGACACGAAACAAGGACTTTTCTGGATAAACTCCTGATTTTGATATTGCCACTGGTCTCTCATTTTGAGATAACCGACTTTTTCATATTTTTTGTTGACATATAAAATTCATTTTTCATCACCTTCATAACAATACAATGCCAAAATTAAAGATTCTGGGTGAAAAGACTGTTGTAGATGGTGGGATACGGTATTCAGTTCTTGAGTTAAAACTCACAAAGAACCTAAATTCCTTCTAATATTTTCTAATTAACTTGAGATGTTTGTGAACAAGACACTTCTTAATGTGCCATGTTATTTTTGAGCCAAATCTCTCATGCTTTGATGTAGACCCAATACAATAGTCTCTTTTAAAAGTTCTTTATTCACAATTAGTCATCCTCAAAAGCTAGTTTTGTCAGAGATGTTATAATCACTCTTATCGTCACTCTGACAAGCAGGAGTCTTCACTGCATCTGCCTACACTAAACCAGCATTTTTCAAACTTTTTACTGTGATCCACAGCAGCCATATTTTGCATTGTGACCTATTATACGTATGTGTAATAAATCAAAGACAAACCATTCATGAAACTCATTTAATCAGAACTAGCAGTATAGCCCGATGTTGCTTGGGTGTAATGAAAGCTTTAAAACTAATCCATGGTCCTTGAGCTCAGACTCTTTGGACATTGGCATGAAAGACTAAAAAGCAATAGTTGTTTCCAGTTAAAGCAAAACCGTAGACTGAAAGAAAAATGAATGGATGTAAGTCAAATTTTGATTTCCTGGTATCGATATCAAATAAGTTTTGTTTTCATTGTGAACTGAATTTTGAAGGCTAAATAAGTCCTCTGAGTAAATGGTATCATGGCTGACACTAAGAACTACAATTATACCTACTTAGAGCCAAACCCAAAGCAAAAACTAAAATAAAACGGTTGAAAAAAATAGACATACAGGCAGATAAACAGACACACACACAAACATCTTGCCTTATATATATATATATATATATATATATATAATCGATTTTCTGCACTATTGTAAGAACTGCAACCTTGAAACTTCTGAATATCATTTCTTATGTTTTTGTCTATGAGTGTATCAAATTTGATTAAAATCAGACCACTCCTTCTATAACTCGATTTTTTCGATTTTCGATATTTATCGGGGGTACCTCGACACAAAACCTAAGAACACTCACAGACACTTAAAGTACAACTGTGTAAATTTTCAAAAAAATCGGTTCAGCCGTTTCGGAGTCTATAAGTAACGGATACACACACACAGACAAAGTTCCATTTATAAATAAGTTTAGATTTAGATTAGATAAATTTGCCTTGGCCTTTTCTTCAGCCTGGAACCAATCACTTTTTCTATTGGTCAAGATATATTTTCACACAGGCTTGCGAATTTGAAAACAGCGAAGAAAAAAAAGTTATTTTTATTTTGTATTCACCATTTTTGTATTCACTTCAAGATTGTTAAAAAAAGCTCCAATGAAGATATGATTCTGTGTAACCTTTTCACCTTCTCTCTATTCGTATTCAAATATATGCCTAAGATCAGTGGTTCCGAAACCTTTTTTCTGTCATTTCCCCCTTGAATTCTATGAGAGAAAGAGCAGTTAAAACACATACGTTGTACTCAGAAAAACCAACATGAAGCACTGAATCAGTATAGACTGGGATTGTGGGTAAGATGCTCCCAGGCCAACTGACTACTCGTAACACACTGTGAGTGTACTCCTGTACCACCTCTGCCCTCCCTTTAGAGCTCATGTTTGAACGTGAACCGACTGGTAGGTACAGCACCGTCCGTCTACAACAGTCTCTCTCTTTCAGTGTCGCTCTCTCTCTCTGGCAAATAATTTTCGCTTTTAAGGTAATTCATATAACACGAAAATCTGTCTCTCTCTCTCTCAGACATGAGAAAATCCATCTGAGATTTTTTTTTATTTAGTAGGTAGTGTAATTATTTCCCTCCTGGTAGAGTCAAATTTTAAAATCAGTTTTTCAGAGAAAATCCAAGTTTCTTTAACTGTGGAATGAAAGATTTGTCTTCATGTTCAGCTACAATTATTGAAAATGTAGTTGATTACATTTCTGATAAATATTATTCAAATAAATTTCACTTACATTTGTTTTTTTAATCTTTCTGGTAAAATGTAATTACTTTCTAAACACGCTAATATTTAATTTACTCAATTAATATTAAGTTTGTAAGGTACCCACTACCCTCTTTTTAAGGTACTTACAATTATAGGATACAAATCCTATATCAAATACGCAAAAAGTAAAATTGCACACCTGCAAAAATGGATCGGAATGACTGAAAACATTTTGGAAAAACCCAGACCAGGGCAAATTTCACAAGTCAGTGTAAAAAATTGAGATTCTAGATTCTGATTGGATGGGAAATAGCAAATTGATCTATGACCCTGGTTAAATTTTCTTCACACCAAGAAAATGGGTATGCAGTGCGAGCCGATCACATGACAAGATTCCACTACTTAACCAAGTCTCTTGAACAACAATAATCAGTCAGTCTGATATGGGAGCGGTAATCTGATAAGGGCCTTGTCGCAATGTAATGAAATAAATTTCAAGACGCCAACCCTGTCACGCCTCATTGATATACATTCGTTTTTCCTCTCTTTTCAATTTTCCTTTCTTTGTCTTCACTCACACGCCGCCAAAGAAACAAGAAGATACTTCAACTGACTCATAAAAACTAAAGTCCGATAAGTACAATTTCCCTTTATTGCTTGATCTTCCTTTTCACTTTTTCGCTGGCCATAAAAAGGAAGGGAATACAGACTTTATTAGTAACCTGTTAATATTTCTACATACACACATTCTGCTACTATCAACTATAAGCACTGGGTTCATTTAACTCCTTACTCCCATTTCTCTGGAACATTTAACTACGTACATTTTTCTCTCAGAACATTGACTTCTTACAAATTTGTTATTGTTTAGTTACTAAAATTTTACTTTAACATACAAAATGAAATATTCTATTCTTCCACTTTTCAACATCCAACCTTCTGATATTTTGAATTGTAGGGACTTCAGATGTGTTTGGCACAAGGCCAATTTGATAAACATCAGAAAGGCCCCTACAATATTTTAATCCACTAGACCATTGTCCCTTAGGTCCTACATAGTCGTGGGTTCAACCCATGTGTCAGGTACTGTGTACAGTGGAAACAACAAGCAGTAACTGAGCAGTACTAAAAATAAGAACTAGTTGAGATATCTCTAGAGACAAAGTGTCGGGATTATCTCACTGACAGGTAGAAGTGGGAAGGAAAGACGATGTCAAGGCTTGCAACGAAAATTCTGGCGTTGCTTACAAGTGAATCTTCTTTTTTAACGGTAACGATAGTCAAAATGACTGGTAACACCCAGCACTCTCCCGTGTGTAACTAGTGAGCTTTTCAAAGGATTTGTAAACAACTGAGCATGTAGCACCTTTTAATCTCTCTAGGCCACGTTCAACGTGATTCAACAAGGCTAGAGCGTCTATAAGAATCGTCAATCAATGTCCATGGTAAGACAAAAACAAGTTTGTCAAGCATATTTCTAATAAAAAAGACTTCTTAGCCTAAAATAAATATTTTATTAACATCAATCTGGTTAATGAAACAAAATCTCTTCAATGTCTCCAACTCAATTTAATTCAGTAAAAATTTCATATATTCTACTTGTCATTTGAATCCACAACAAAAGGTGAACAGTCTATTCCCATAGATTAGAGTTCAGTTTGATATTTCTGGATTACTATCACAAAGCCTATTTCAATTTCATTTTTGTTATGGGGAAACACACCTATTCCTCAGATAATGGACTCTTCCCTCCTAGGAAGTTAACGGGAGAAGTTCTTAGAAGTTTTTTTGACGTGTGTTGTCATTTCAGACTTCTCCGACCTTGTTTTGGCGAGGTTTGAACTTTTTGTTGGAATTTATTTTAAAACCCATTTGAACTAAATTTCTTTTACAGAAAAGACCCTTCTTTGGTTTAGATAAGTTTATTTTTATTTATCTTTTCGTTTTCTTGCTTTGTTCTTTTTCTTTTATTTTCTAGCTTTTTGTATTTTAGTTTCGTATTTTTTGGCGGCCATATTTGTTTTTGTTTAGGTCGGCCGTCTTGAATTAATTTTTTGTTTCTCTTTTTTTTCAGTATCCGTTTGGCCTTAAGTGCCATATTTATTTTTGTTTAAAAACTTTTCTTTTAATAGTAACTTTCATTTGAATTTTTTGACCAAACAACCATTTAATTAACTTTTTTTTCTATGTTTCTTTTTTAACCCCTCCCCATATTTCATTTATGGAGGTTGCCTTAGGCGACTCTTTGCTTTTTGTTTGATTTATTTTTTTTGTTTTCTTTGTGTAGTTTGTCTTATTTTTGTAAAGTTTATTCGTTGTACAAATTTATTTTGTTGATTCCTTTTTTTCGTAAACTTTATTTAATCCCATCAAAGTTTATTTTTAACCCCTCCTCCTATTTTTTTTAACAAGAGTAGCCTTTTTAGGCAACTCCTTTTTTTCCTGTTTGTTTTATTTCTTTTTTAGTCTTGTTGTAACTTGTAAAGTTTATTCATTGTTCACGTTTGTTTTCTTTTATTCTGGTAAACCTCTCTAGAGGCTTATCTTTTTGCCGTTTTAAGGCAAGTTTTTAGTTTGTTTTCGTAGTTTATTTTTTAAAGGTTATTTTTGGCTGCTAAAGGCTAGTGTTTTGCCATTATTGGCTAATCTTATTTTGTATTTATTTTTAAAATCCTTCGGGTTTTGTTGTTTTTATTTTAAAATCGTTTTCTTGTCTTTATTGTTGCTTGTTTATTTTGTGTTTTTATTTATTTGTATTCTTTATATTTTCCATTTTTACTCCCGTCTTTTCCCACCCCTCCAGATAAGTTTAATTTAGATTGGTGGAAAAAAAAACAATTAGTATTGCGTGGAGTTTTAAAACTTTAAAATGACCGAAAAAAGTCGGTCAATAAAGAAAAAATTAAGTTTTGACCCCCCTTGGAAGGGTCCTCCAGAAAAAACCGATGAGGCATTTCCCCCTCTTCTGGGAGAAGAGCAAGAAGAAAAGGACAAAGAAAATGTGGCGAAAGCAACAATGGCCGAGAATGAAAGAACCAGAAAAGGAAAAAATGAACAATGACAAGACAACAAAAGATGCTGGGGCCGGGGAATCGCCCTGTGGCTGGAAGTCCCCACCGAAATGCAAGATCAATCTGACGGAGTTCTTAGAGAGAGCTAAGAGCTATGCACACCTTGTAGTAGAAGGTGGGCTCTTGGAAGCTCCCCAAGAATTAAAGCAGATTGAAAAAAGAATAGTGTCAGTCTTCGTGGTGGACAAGCGTACGCGCAAAATTTGTCGCAGCACGAAAGACACAGTGATGAAAGCACTGCAGTCAACAGGGGTTAAGCCCTTAAGAATAGTTAAAGGTGCGGGCTTCTTCATGTGGGACGTACTGCTACTCACACCAGATAACTGCTTAAAAATGGCTACGCAGGATCTGATCACACAGGATCATATTATAAGAACAGAGTACAATGGCAAGAGAAGGACCATAGTAGCAGTATATGAGGTTCCTCCTCATGTCTTCGGGGAGCATCTTGCTGCATACTTTTTGCAGTTTGGCAAAATTTTAGATGCCTCCTGCGATGACCTGACCGGGGGATGGTCTTTCGAAATAATGATCAACCGCCATGCCTTCCTGACCATCCCCAACTGTCTTGACGTAGGGGGCCTGAGCTTGCCGGTGATCATGTCCGGCCGAAAGCCAAAATGCTGGAGGTGTGGAGAGACTGGTCACCTCTCCTCCTCCTGCCCAGAGAAGAAGGCCTCTGGAAGCCAGGCCCCAGTAGACCAAAATCCCCCTCTGGCCGCTTCTGTAACATCCATCTCGCCTGTAGTGGGCATGCCAATACCCAGGACCTGTGTGGTAGTTCCCCTGGTTGGGAACAAAAAAGTTCCCTCACCCTCCGAAAAACCATTGCCAGCTGCAAGTGCAGCCACGGAGAAGGAAAAGGGGGAGTGGCTGGTTGTTGGCAGGGCCAGGGGGAAGCGTCAAGCAGCGGAACCTCGGTCCCTGGAAACCTCTAAGACTAAAGGCACTAACAGCCCCACTCCCACCATCAGCAAGAAGGGCGATGCCTCGGCCTGGTCACCTCCAAAACTGGAAGAGCTGAGAAAGGCTTATGATCCAGGCCATGAAAAGATGGAAAAATAAAAGAACTTAAAAAACAACTGGAAAAACGGCCATTTCGTCCATCAGCAGATTTAAAACAGGTTCGACAACGACTATCTTGACCCTCGGCCTCTACCCCGTCCTCTACTCAAAAGAAAAAGCCTGATCAAACAAAGAAAATTCATTCATCACAACCTACACCCCGAAAAACGTCCCCTCGAACTCGAGACCCCAGCCTGATCATAAACTACTTCAAAGTTTCTCCCTGTCCCTCTCCCCTCTCCCTCCATCAAAAAGGCAATGGAGCCCATCTGCGGAGGACAAAGAGACAAGAAAAAACTGGCAAAAGTAGCATACAGGCAAGGAGAGGACATCTGCCGTATTTCCCTGGCCCAGGCTGAACGCGCAAAAAATTTTGGGAATCGGATCAAGCAGCTGAAAGCGCTTTTGGCAATGAAGAAGTGTGGAGATAAAGATATAGAGGTCCCTGAAAATTTCCCAAGTGTGCAAAGGCTACTAACAGTTATCCGCACTGGGCCGAGGGTGCGGCAGACTTGGAGCATGGTCAAGGAGGCCGCTAAAGCAATACCAATGACTCCACCCATCACATCCACAAAATCCGAGAAACTTACAAACTTAGAAAAATTTTGTTCAGGACGGGTGCCAGTTTTCGTTCATCCCTCCCTCTATAAAGCTCTGAAATTAACCTTTCCCTGGGATGTTGGCGGCGTCTCCTCTGACGGCACTATCAAGAATGAGATGGGCCATGGTTCAATGGGAGAAGCTGTCGGCATCCTTTCCCCGTCCATGTTCTGTCCATGAACCCAACCCTAATTACGTATCACAATGGCTCTCTGGTTAGCAAGTTTGAATGCCTGGGGGCTGAGGTTAGTGTCTCGGAGGGTGAGACTCCTTCATGATCTCCAGTGCCTCGGGGTGGATGTTTGCTGTTTGCAGGAGACCCGGTTTTTTGCTGGCGACTATGAGGGCATACTGTCTAGGGATTACGATCTCTATTCAGCATGTTTTGATGGTCGTTCTAGAGGTGTTTCCTGGCTAGTGAGCAAATCTTTGGGTGCGGTGTGTGCGCTTGTCTTCGCAGATCCAGCAGGCAGAATTTGTGTGCTGGATATTACTATAAAGGAGAAGTCTTTTCGGCTCATTGGGGTTTATGCGCCCAATGACCATGTGGAGCGTCCTGCTTTGTTTCGGCGGCTCGAGTCGTTCTTTGGAACATCGAGGTGAGAAGGATCGTATAGGAGAAAGATCGGCTACTAACAACCCGAATGTGAAACCATTTCGGGAATTTATCGACAGGAATGACCTTGTCGATAAATACCGAAATGAACACCCCCGGGAGGTAGTGTGGACTTGGACTAATAGAGGCAGCTCGGATTCAAAGGTACGCGCAAGCTATCTCGACTGAGTCCTAGTTAGGAGAGTCAATGTAGGGCACTTAGGTTGTCCAAGTTTCCATTCCATAGTTTACACGGATCATAGGCTCGTCTGGGTTCATGTAAACTTAGATAAGCCTAAGGTTAATTTGGCTGGATACTGGAAATTGAATGCGTCATTATTTGATAGCCAAGATTTCCAGGAACAGCTGTTACTAACACTAAAGCGGGAACAGACGGGGGCTGTGGTTGGGAATAAGTGGTGGGATACACTTAAATCCAAAATTAGGTTGTTTGCTGCCGACTTTAGCCGTCGGCTCAACTTAGCTAATTTAGTGGCGCAAGCGGCAATAGAGAAAAAAGTTGATCGGGCAGTTAAATCCCGTAATAGTGGGGACGTAGCCTTAGCTAGGGCCGAGCTGGCATCCTTGCTTATCAAGAAGGATCAAGCCCTGGTAGTTAGGGCTAGGTTAAAAAGAATGTCTTTTAAGGCAATGAATATGGCCGCAGAATTGCGTGCAGAGGAAGCTAGGCGAGCAGTCAATCGGCATATCAAGGACATCACATTGCCGGATGGACGTACCGTGACTACAGACGTGGGTATATGTTGGGCTTTTCAGGATTACTTCCAGGATCTTTTCACCAGGGAGCCCTGTCTGAGGTCTGCTCAGTTTGACACCTATTTGGCTGACTTTCCCCTCCTCGAGGCAGCTGAAGCAGCTAGGTGCGAAAGGCCCATAACAGAGTCGGAAATCTGGGATGCGCTGAAATTGGTTGGCCGGGACAAAACTCCGGGATTGGATGGTCTTCTCTACGAACTGTACTTGAGGCAGTCGTCCGTTTTTGTTCCCCTGCTGGCGCTCGTTTATAACAACTGGATGGAGCAGGGGTCTATACCTCGATGCTTCACCAGGGGTGTAATCAAGTTGCTTCGCAAGAGCAAGGGCGGTGGAGGTGGCATAGATAATTATCGGCCTTTAATGATGTTAAATACTGACTTAAAGATTTTTGCCAAGGTCTTGGCCCGCCGTTTGCAGGCTGTCCTCCCTAGTCTGATTGGCCTCGAGCAGACTTGTGCTGTGAAGGGCAGGACTATTCAGGACAACCTTTATTTGGTACGCCTGATCATCGAGAAAACCGACACTGAAGCCGTGCTGATCAATTTGGATCAGTCCAAGGCATTCGATAGGGTTGACCATCGGTTTTTGGAGTCTGTCCTTTCTGCCACCGGTTTCAGGCCATACTTTCGCTCTTGGATCCGACTGCTGTTTGAGTCCCCCGGTGTGCTGGTGGAAGTGAATGGGGTAAGATCGAAGCCCTTCACATTATCTCGCTCCATTCATCAAGGTTGTCCACTTTTGCCTTTGCTGTACGTTCTTGCGTTGGAGCCATTCCTTCACAAGTTAAAGGCGAATCCGGTCCTTCGCAGAATTTCCATACCTGGTGCTACCACCTCGGCCAGGTACTCCGCCTATGCTGACGACGTTTCGGTTTTTGCGTCGAGCAAAGCCGAGATTGACGAAGTTAGCAAAGAAATCAGATGTTATGAGATGGTGACAGGGGCCAAGATCAATTGCGATAAGTCTGTTGGCTTGCGATTGGGTGTGTGTAAGGGAGTTTCTCTTCCTGGACCTTTCCTCTGGACGGATGGGCCGATCAAGATTCTCGGCGTCTTCTTCGGTCCTGATCTCCAGTTGGAAATGAATTGGTCAGAGGTTCGAGAGAAGGCCGAGTGCGCAGTTCGTCTGTGGACTCGGAGGAAGCTCTCATTAAAGGGGAGGGCAGAAGTATGTACCTAGCACATCTACCCGATTCTCCTTTACCAACTCTCGGTACTTCCTCTCCCGTGTGCCATTCGTTTGGGGTTAATTCAGCTCTTGTTCTCCTTCCTTTGGGGAGAAGGCAAAACTCCCAAGGTGCGTCGCGAGATCTGTTGCCTTCATCCTTCTGAGGGTGCTCTGGGCATGTCTAGTGTTGAGATTCGTCAACACACGCTTCACATTAGATTCCTGGATCAAATGTGTATGCTGGCGGATGAGAATGGCGCCCTCGTTAAAGAGGACGTCCATAAAATCTTTCCATCCTTGAGAAGTGTGCATTTGTTCGGAGGAGGAGGCCGGCCGTACTCCTCGTGGCGAGTGCTCCTTCTATAAAGAATGTCGTTTGGCTCTCCAGTTTCTCTTGCGGGCTACGGATGGCCTCTCCAACGCCCAAGCGTTGTCTCTTAGGGCATTATATCGGGTTTTAGTTAGGGGGCCGTTCAAGATGAACTGATTGGCGAGCTCGGCTTACGAAGCAGGAGGCTCGCTCCATATGGCCTTGGGCGCCTGGGTTGAAATGTCTCACTAACGATGAGGCATCACTCACCTGGCTGATGATTCGAAAGGCTCTCTGGGTAGGAAAGAAGCTTCATGCAGCGGGCCTAACTCCGAAATCAACCTGCGTGCGTTGTGGGCTGTTGGCGGAAACCGTCGATCGTGCCTTCTTCCACTGTAGTGTTGTTGCTCCATTGTGTAAGTTTCTTGAAGATCTCATGGTTCGTATGCTGCGTGGAAAGTTCTTTGTCCTTGAGGCTAGTTCTGTTTGTAGCAATGTCGTACCTCCGTTATCTAGGACTGAGCACTATGTGCTCTTTTGCTTACTAGGTGTTATGCGAGTCGTGATTTGGACGACACAACAGAAGGAATTCTATGGTGATGAGAAGTTTACCTCTTCCCAACTGATCTTGTTCTTTAAGCATCAGCTTAAAGTCAAGATCAGGACGGAAAGGAAACGACTCACTCCATCTGAATTTGGCAAAAGGTGGGCGAGTCTTGCGTGTTTCTGTCGAGTGAAAGGTGCTGACCTGGAGTGGTTTTTTGATGCTGGTTAGGCATCAGGATATTGGGTGCGCTGGGCAGAACATGTACACCCCTTCCCTGTTAGGTTAGAGTAGGTAAATTTTGATTTTCTGTTTCTCGCTTTAAAGTTAACTTAGCTAGGTTATGATTGCTCATTGGCCCCCTTTTCTTTTTGTCCCCAGTTTTCTTTTAGTTTCATCCCCCACCCTTTCCCGCTTTAGGTGTTCAGAAATGTTAGTTCTTCGGTGGATGCGCGGCGTCTTTCGTTATTTTTCAGGTGTGTTTTTCGTTTTTGTTATGGTGTTTAAATGTGTGAGTGATTGTGTGAGTAATTGCTGATCGGATAAGTGGTATTATTATATTTCTAAAGCCACGCATTATATTTCGTCCAGGGAACTGATTTTGCTGTCACAATATTAGAGTAGTGGGGGGCTTTTATTACTAATACGATTTTATTTAGTTTCTGTATATATTGTATTCACTGTATAAAATCATTGGGGATTTTAAATGTTGTTATTTTCTGCCCATGCCCTCCACTGAAAATTGTACATATGGGAGTTAAGTAGGACTACATAGAGAATCTGAGATATTATGGTGGACGTGGTAAGAATGGTAAGTAAAAATGTGGTATTATGGTAAAAGGTTTATTGTAAGCGTGTCAGGGTCAATGAAAGTGAATAGCTAAGTTAAATTAGGACAGATGAAGACCAGCCTTCTCCATCCCCGTTTTAGGCCTTGTGCCACATTTGTACTCATAGTACAATAAATACTGAATTTCTTAGAAGTACTTGGGAAGTTCATGGGAGTTCTTTAGACTTCTATTGGAGTTCAGTAGAACTACTAGGCAGTTGATATTAGTCAGCATTTAGCCAAATACTAAGGAGTCAGTTTTCAGTTGAAAGATTAACAAGTTCCTAACATTTTGGGTACATTAAGTCGATTAGCAACCAACATAGCACAATTATAACCTTCAGTGCAAAAAAACTACTCCACAACAATATTGTAAGTCACTTTGTTTCTAAGACAACACATAATTTCAATGTTAAAAAAAAAACAAATGATGTTTTTACTGAAACTGTCAGGATTATCTCACCAAAAAGTAGGGAGGGGGGAAAACGAAAATGATTTCAAGGCTTGCAATGAAAATTCTGACGTTGCTTACAAACAAAGTCTTCCATGTAACAGTAACAAAAGTCAAAATGACTAGTAACGCTCAGCACTCTCCTGTCCTGTCCATGACTAGTGAACTTTACAAAAGATTTTTACAAAATGAACTGCTATACGACAGAATGTAGCACAATCTCTCTAGGTCTCATTCAATGTGATTTGATGAGGCCAGAGCATCTATAAGAGTTGTCAATCCCACGGCCCTGGTTCGGTCAGGAGAAAAATTACCATTACCAGACAACGAATGCAGAGCACTGACCTACCCTTGGTGAGTACAATACTTTGTTCTTTCTTTTTTTAGTTACCATACATTCCCATGTGTGCTGTGGTGCAGTGGATATTGGCTCAGAACGAGAAATCGGGGAGCTGAGTTCAAATTACAGTTGAATTCATTGCATTCACTTCCGCACAAATACCCTTGGGAAAGGTATTAATCCGTCTCTTCCTTCCAGTTATGGGTTAAATAACAGGACAGATTGGGTTCTATAGCCTTGGTTGGCAACCAATCTACCACACAAAGCAATGGCAACCTACTGTGGGGTAATCTTCTGCCCAATCAGTCATGTCACTTTCGAGACATTATCGCCCAAGCGTGTTTCACATATGGCACTTGACTGACTGACATTCCCATAAAAAAGAAAAGAAAAAAAGAGAAAGAAAAAATTCCAACTGATGGAAATCAGGCAGTTCTCAGCAACCATTGGAAACCAGGTTTGTTTTTTTTTTTATACAGTTGACAAACTGGGTCTACCAGCTCCTATTCTTCGAGGGTTACAAGTCAGGCAGAACCATTGTTCGTCTTCCGGAGGCGTTTCAATTAGGCCTACTCAATAAAGGGTCTGGTATCCTCAGGTCTATTGCAAGCGGGGAAAATCCAAATTATTACATTTTCCTCCTGTTGTAGACTGGGTTATGTCCTGAAAACCTGATGGTCCCATGTTCCCTTTAAATTCACCTTCATGTTCTCCAGGTTGTTGAGGAAATTCCAGAGGAAAGAGATGCTTGATGGAGTGCATGTCTATAGCTTCATTTCCTTTCCTCACCTTCACCATGTGTATCAAGCTGTCACTCTCTTGGATTAGTTCGAAAACCTCACCTAGGAACCAGAAAGGCCTTGTCTTAAGGGGGCTTTTTATCAGTACTATATCCCTTGGTTTTATTTTATTCTTGAACAAACAATCAGCCAGGCTGTGCTCTTTCCCTAAAACTCAAATTTTTCCAGGCTCTCTTCCCAAGAATGCAGTGTTTGAATTATATCAATTCGACTGAGGGGGTTGATTGTTTCCAGGTCCTGGTTGTTCAATATCATCATTATTTCCTGGCCAACGTTCATATTTAGAAGTGAATTAGGAGTCAGGATATCTAGATCAGAATCATCAGAGCTTTTATATGTCAGAGGGCGGCTATTCACAGTTCTTTGCATGTCTGATAAGATGGTTAGTAGACCAAAATAATCTACCTTTCCTCTTCCTATAGTCTTTTGTAGTCTTGATGGATCTTTCCCAAGTACCATCGTACCAAGGCGAAAACAGTGGAATGGTACAATATTTCAAATGGTATAGGCCAAATCTCTCTTTGAATTCATCCATGATCATCCCCCTTGTTGATAATCCTTGTTGCAGCATTAAACGTGCAGACATTATCCAAATAACGGTCTGAGGGGACTCTATTGGCATTTGGGAACCTAAGGCCTGCATGTTATTGTCATGTCAGGAACCAGTTCTAAATGTATAGCTCTAATGCTCATGCATGTCAAGAGAAGGATGTACATTTTATAATCCTCATCGTTACCTTGAACATAATTATGACTGGTATAATCCACACCAGTATGCAAATAGGGCCCGATGAAATTCACTCGAGATGCTGGTAAGTCAGTTGCGTTGGGTACCAAAAAAGAAACTGCGTTTTATCTTTTACATTTTACGCAAGTGATAATCACATTTTTAATGGCCTGCCTGGCCTATGGGATCCAGTAACCTGCCAACCTTACTTCATTGAGGGTTGTGGTCAAACTAAAATGTTGACTTCTCTAATGGTACTCTTGAATTATCAGATTTGTCAGATGGCGCTTTTTTCCTAATATAATAAGGGTGATATTCCAACCCTCCTTGGCCGTATGATGCCTTTGGGGTCCAAAAAGAGGTTCAGGTTCCTCACCAGTTTGAGCTTGCTCTTGTTCCTTCAGGGTCTAACAAAAAGTCCAACTCCACAGGAAAAGATTCCCTTTGCATAGTCTTGAGCAGGTAGCAATTTGCTTGCAGGTCAAGATCCATTTCCCTCTTTTTTAGTCTATTGACAAACTTAAAGACCAGTGAGGTCACACTGATCAACTTATTAAGGCTGGAGAACTTTCCCATTTGAACAACTGCAGTAGCTACAGCTCCACTTTCGGTTATATAATTCACTGAGGGGCGAACTTGTTCTCTCTGAACCTCCGAAAGGAAGCCTAGTTCATGATTGTACCAGCATGACTCTTCTTGCCTTATCCACTCAGGTCCTGCATACCAATGAGACAGCTTCTCTTTAAGTTTTTTGATGGTCAGTCCCTCTGGTGATATAATCAGCCAGATCGTCAGCAGTTGAAACATATCGAAAGTTCACTTTTAAGCCAAAATCTGATTTGATCTTGTCAGTCATTTTAGTGATATCTTGCAATCTGTTTCGTACAAATATGTTCTTTGTGTAGACGAACTCAGCCAGTATCCAGGACAAATCCACCTGAGCATCTGTGACCATGTAAATGTTCTTTATTGGAATGACCCCTAGAAATTTTTTTAAAAAAGGGAAACACTTCACGGCAAGAAACACCGACAGGAGTTCCAACATTGGGAGGGATTTGCTCTGCAGGGGTGACACCTTTGCTTTGGCAAATATTAAGGATGATCTTCCATCCTGTACAGCATACGCTGAAAAACCATATGCAGCTTTAGAGGCATCACAAAAGAAAAATAACTTTATTCTTCCCTTCGTCTAAAACTCTCCTAGGAAAAGATATGGAGTCTAAGGCTGATAGATCCTTTGCCAGTGTTTTCCAATCTGAGATCATGCTTTCTGGAGCTACATTATCCCAATTCAGTTTTTGTTTCCACAGTTCCCTCATCAGTAAGTGACTTTGCACTGTTACAGGCAGATAGAGAGAAAAAGGATCAAATACCTTCGAGATCTCCGACTATTCTGCTTTTGGTTAATACCTCCATATCACACAAGTGTGAAAGGACCCTTATGGAGTTTTTTAACAGTCATAATGGTATTCTAACATCTTTTCCCAGCCAGAGTCGAATCCTGATCAGGTTCCATTTGCCTCCATTTTCTTGTGCAGCTTTGCACAGTTGGAGTTGCAAGACTGTATGTCGAAATTCCATTTTTGCAGGCGCTCTCTCACAGATGTATACAAAGCAGATAGAGCTTCAGTATCATTTCCTATTTTCACAAAGTTATCTACATAAAAGTTAGATTTTAATGCTTTTGAACATTCATCCGAGGAGAATTTGTCTGCATGAAACTTTAACATGTAATTCAGAATAAAGGGGCTTGCATTGACGCCAAAAATAAGGGTCTTATATCGGTAACAATGCAAATTCTCACCTTTTTTTTTAGAAAAAAAGACCGATTACGATCCTTTTCAAACGCTAGGCAAATCATCAGAAATGCTTTTCTAATGTCTGCCAACAAGACATATTGATTTGTTCTGAATCGAATCATCAGTTCTAACATGTCCGCCATAAGATTTACTACGGGATATGCAGCTTCGTTTAATGAGACTGAGTTTTTTTGTTTATAGGAACAATTAAACACAGGACTCACCTCAGTTGTAGTTTGATCTGCTAGCTTTAGTACCGGCCTATGGGGAATCCAGATGTAATCTCCAAATCTTTCAGAGGGCACGATTATTTCTTCAATAATACCCTCGTCCTCTTGTTGCTCAAAACCTTTTTGATACTAGTCATACAAGTTTTTCTTCTCCAGATCCTTATTTACCTTTTTCAGGATCCTGAGAGCAGCATTGTGGTCAGAGGGTACTGATTTTATTTTGTCCTCATACCATTGAAGTTGAGCATGGTAGAGGCCATCCTTGAATGTGATAGAATCTCTGAACTGCTTTATTTTCTCTTCATCCAAAGTGGAGAATTCTTCAGTAGCAGGTAATCCAAATTCAAGGTTGGCCATATTCTCTAATCCTCTCTGGACATTACTTTTCTCAAACCAATTTTTTAAGGAGTCCGGGTAGCATTCCTCTGGGTGGATCACGTAGTTGATTCTGGAAGATGGAAATTGAGGCATTTTGGCTAATACAGAAGTATAATTAATTCGTGACCCTTTGTTCTTTTTTTATCTGGTTTTTATATAAAAACAGCAACTGTTGCCAAAAGGAATTAGTCCTTTTTATGTTTTAAAGACCACTCCGAACATGCAAGGAACTACCTTTAAAGCATCCAAATAGTGAATCGCGTCGAATCCCAGCAACCCATTGATAGTAATTAGGTCACCCTTGGTACTAAATTCCGCAGCCAGCTTGCTTTTCTTTAGATTTTTAAGAATCTGAGGAAGTCCTTCAATGTTATATGACAGGTTCAATTTAGTTAAAAGAATCTGGTAAGTATGAGCTTCATCAGAGAAAAGCTTCAATTTCAAAGGGATTTCTTTAAAGGTTTTGGTATTTGTGCCTAAAAAGGTTTTCACTTCCATCACCCTGTTTTTGCTAAAACCTTTTTAGAACTAAAGTGTTCAAATAGGTTCTCTGACTGCTGGTGTCCAACAAGCAGTTCACCTTTACTGCCTTATCTTCTCCTCCCACTATTATGCTAATTATGGGAGACAGGAAAGCACAATTATATGTATTTGTATATAAACAGGTATCAACCTTGTACACTGCTTGCGATGGTTGGGCACATAGCTGTTATGTGTCCTTTGGTGTTGCAGCTATGACAGTCAATTTTTCTTGATATCTTCAATGGGCACCTATTTCCCATGTGAGACTTCTTCAAGCACCGAAAGCAAAGATGCAGTTCTCTGCATCTAGTTATCCTGGCTTCATGGGAGGCGTAGCTGTGACAGTCCTCAGAGAAATGTCCATCTGTGTTGCAAAACTCACATTTCTTTGTCTTCGGTCTCACCTCTGTGCTGAAGGTTTTAAGAGAGGGTGAGTCACTCGCAATCCCTGCTTTAAACTTAGGTTGAGGCTGAGTTTTGGTTGCAGGTATTTTTGATAGTTTCCTGGCTATCAAAAGTCGTTTGACTATTCCTGGGGTTTCCTTTAATACCGTTGATAATGTTGGGTAGGTACTCCCAGAAATCTGCATCAGCTCTCCCTTCATTTCCGAAGGGAATTTGGAGAACAATACTTGTGAAATTATTATGGCACCGTCTGACTCATCCTCATATAAGTCACAATTATATGAGGCCCCGAGTTTCCAAACATTTTTATAATAAAGTTCTTTAATCCCTCCAGGTCCCTGGGATTGTCCAACTGAAAATACAATATTTCCCCCTCATCTAAATATTGGTCCTTCAAAAGCTTCGGGGCCATTGGGTAACTATCTTCAGAGAGAGAAAGATAATCTATCAGTTGAAGAGCTTCCAAGGAACATCTCAAGAAATATAGTTTTTTGGTGACTGATGTCATTGACACCGCACAATTTTCGAATTTGATCAAGAAGTCCTTGAAACTCCTTTTACTGGTTTCAAAGTTTTTTCCATCAAAGTGTGGACACTTCAACCTTATTTTGAAAGGCTCTGCTGAAAAGCTGGAGTGGGCTGTTGGTTTGGAAGGAGGCGGGCCACCAGTATCTGGAGTAACAGGGTTTTCTCGACTTGGAGGGGGGGTCAATATTTTTTTCTAGCGCGGGAACCCTCGGAAGCTCACTTTGATTGACTTTTTGCAGAAAATCTAGACATTGCTGCACGTCATACTTGAAGTGGAAAGAACCTCGACTCAATCTTGCCAAGTATTCTGTGTCCTTCTCTGCAGCTAGCTGCTTTCATGCCAAAAGAAACACCTTCCTCCAGCCAGCCTTCTATTTCTTGCTTGAAAGAAGAGAACACCTCTGTAGAAACACCTTTTTCCTTCTCTAGTTCATCAAGAGTAGTTGTAATGTTTCTTTGAAGAACATTTTACCTTCGTTTGAGGTCTTCCAGAGAGACTGAGCCCTCCATGCTGTTGGGATAGGAAAAAAACCCCAAAAAACTCTTCAATTAATTCTGGATTGAACAAGTTTTTTTTGCAATGATGTGCGTTGTGGTGCAGTGGATATTGGCTCGGAACGAGAAATCGGGGAGCTGAGTTCAAATTACAGTTGAATTCATTGCATTCACTTACGCGCAAATACCCTTGGGAAAGGTATTATTCCGTCTCTTCCCTCCAGTTATGGGTTAAATAACAGGACAGATTGGGTTCTATAGCCTTGGCAGGCAACCAGTCTACCGCAGAAAGCAATGGCAACCTACTGCGGGATAATCTTCTGCCCAGTCAGTCATGTCTCTTTCGAGACATGATCGCCCAAGCGTGTTTCATGTATGGCACTTAACTGACTGACTGATTGGAATTATTTCACCGACAAGTAGGAAGGGGGAAAACGAAAGACGATTTTAAAGCTTGCAGTGAAAATTCTGACGTTGCTTTCAAGCGAAGTCTTCCATGTAATGGTAATGAAAGTCAAAATGACTGGTAACACTTAGCACTGTTCTGTTCGTAACTAGTGAGCTTTACAAAAGATTTGCAAAAAGAACTGCTATATGACAGAATGTAGCATATTTTAATCTCTCTAGGTCTCGTTCAATGTGATTTGATGAGGCCAGAGCATCTATAAGAATTGTCAATCACATGACCTTGGATTGGTCGGGAGAAAAATTACTATTTTAGACGATGACGATGCCAGAGCACTTACTTCCCCACTCAGACCTACCCTCGGTGAGTACAGTACGTTGTTCTTTTTTTTTAGTTACCACAAAACACGTGCAACCACTAAGTTTTTTGTTTTTTTTAATCATATCAACTCAAGCAAGGCAGTAACGCCACTGATGTGCAAGGGGCTACGTAAGAGTGAAAAGATTGGAAAAGAGAAAGCCAGAAACCACATCCTAAACAGGAAACAAGGGATGAGCCTATTCACCTGATCAATAGACGTGGGTGGAGTGTGAACCGGGCGATATATTAAATAATGTTTATAGGTGTGGTGAGTAAAAAATGCAGGCAATAAATTTAACTTACCTTGAAGGACATGGACAGTTTTTTCTTCTAACATCAACTTGATCAGTTCATGAGGAAATATTTTTAGAAAAGCAGAACCTATGACTGTATCACTTATTGATTCTGGGTACTCGCTTACACCGCGGATTTGGTCGACAGACTTTTCAATTTCACTGTGTGCATCAACTAAGGCTTTCACTTTACTCAAGTCCTGGTCATCAACACCAAGCGTTCCGGCAGCCCATACAATTCTTCCCAGCTCCTTCGTGCGCACTGAAGATGAAGACTGAACCAGTTCCACAGATCGTTGAATGCATTCGCAAATCAACTTGGGATGATAAATCTTTGTAGAAGCAAATGACATCAATATATGCATGACTTGATTGAGTTTCAAATTACACACTGTTTTACTTGACACCAGAAGATCGGCAAGCCTTTCAAAGTAAGTAATCTTTGAATAACCGGCGTGTCGGAAGGATTTTAACATGTGAATAAGGTGATGGGGTTTGAGGCTATGGAATTTGTCAATAGATTTTTCTGAAATTTGATCTAACAGTTGAAAAGACTGGATTCGCCGGTTGGCCCTAAAGTAACCGAGGCAAGCTAGACTTATATCGTTCATAGAGAGTTCGTTCACGTGTGCTAACAGGTGGTCTTCGATCTTCTGTAAAAGAGTCTCCGGACAACTGCCATGAAAATAAATGTAAAACATAGTCTGGGACAAAGGATTGCCTTCTTTAACGGACACAATCTTGTCAAAGTTGTTGTCGATATATTCAAACAAAACTGCCATGTATTTGGGTGCCCGGTGATGGAGCTGAAAGAAACATCTTGCAACTGAAAACATTTCGTGAATGGTCAATTCGTTAAGCTTGTAAACGAATGCATCTTCTAGAGTGCGGATCCGTTTCAGAGAACTTCGGGTAGGGGATGAAACTTCATCTTTCAGAAACTGTAAAATTATTTCTTTACTCATCTCTTGAAAATTAGTGATCTGCGATAAGACATGCTGACGAGGAGTTTTTCTTAAACCCATTCCAATCGACGTAGCCTTCGTGTTAACCTCACCGGCAGTAAAATCAAATATTCCGTGCGATGAATAAATTGAGTCGGCTACATTAAAAGAGACAGGACGACGATAATTGGTTACCTTTCTTTTCGGGCGACTTCTCACGGCATCTGAATTATTTTTCTCTTTCGGCAACGCGGTGCTTAATCCACGGCATGAATCAAGAAAAGCATTATAAGACCAAAAAGACAAATATTGCGGTTTGTTATAGTAGACCCGACTACAAAGAGAACACCATTTTGCGGATGCCTGCAACATCGTATAGCATAAGCTGGGCTTGTGAAGCAACGATTTGACTCCCAAGGAAAACATATTTACCTATCGTAATTAATTTTATATTGGCTTGATCTGATTTTAAATGAAGTAAACAAGGACATCCAATAAATGCACGTGTTCTTCTCAAATATTTCCGGTGTAAACCCAACGAAGCGTTTATCTCCCTTGAAAATTCAATCACACGCTGAAAAGTTCCGACTTCGTTACAAAGAATTAATAAATTACAATATTTATTTATGCTTGTTTGATTATTTCATTATTATTTTTTTCTGAAAGAAATTTACAGAAAATTAATAATGTACTGAAATTTGGGCAAAGTGAAAAAAGGAGGTAAAAATATAGAATAATGAATTGAGTGCATTAATTTAAATGCTTTTTACTCGATTTTGATTTTTAATTTATTTGTCACTTATCTTTTTTTTTAATTTTAGTTTAAGTTTATTAAAAAATGTAAATAAGTGCTTAAGATTGGTTTTAAATTTCCGTATTTGTTTCTTAAAAATATTTGCTCTTCATAAATTGGATGTCAAATTTGTTAAAAGGAATAAAAAGTATTTGAAATATGCGTGCACAGGCGGCGTTAATCTGCAAAAAAAGGAATATTAATTTTTCTTTTTATAAATTTTAAAACCTATTCGTAACTTTGAATGGGTTCCATTATTATGAAAATATACACTTTTTTAGTTTTTTTTTAACAGAATGTACGTTAATCGCTATTATTTATTTGCGTTAAAAAATACAACATTCAGTGTTGTTAGTGTTGTTCACTTTTCCTTGACAGATCTCACAATGAAAGATACATAAAATAACAAAAACAAAAAAGTGAGAACAATAAACAAAACAAAATAAAAATAAACTAATGATTATCGCTAGAATGAAACACACATAATAATTAAATTTAATTTATAATAATTAAATAAAAAATAAATAATAATTAAATTTAATTTATAATAATTAAATAAAAAATAAATAATAATTAAATTTAATTTATAATAATTAAATAAAAAATAAATAATAATTAAATTTAATTTATAATAATTAAAATAAAAAATAAATAATAATTAAATTTAATTTATAATAATTAAATAAAAAATAAATAATAATTAAATTTAATTTATAATAATTAAATAAAAATAAATAATAATTAAATTTAATTTATAATAATTAAATAAAAAATAAATAATAATTAAATTTAATTTATAATAATTAAATAAAAAATAAATAATAATTAAATTTAATTTATAATAATTAAATAAAAAATAAATAATAATTAAATTTAATTTATAATAATTAAATAAAAAATAAATAATAATTAAATTTAATTTATAATAATTAAATAAAAAAATAAATAATAATTAAATTTAATTTATAATAATTAAATAAAAAATAAATATTAATTAAATTTAATTTATAATAATTAAATAAAATAAATAATAATTAAATTTAATTTACTAATAATTAAATAAAAAATAAATAATAATTAAATTTAATTTATAATAATTAAATAAAAAATAAATAATAATTAAATTTAATTTATAATAATTAAATAAAAAATAAATAATAATTAAATTTAATTTATAATAATTAAATAAAAAATAAATAATAATTAAATTTAATTTATAATAATTAAATAAAAAATAAATAATAATTAAATTTAATTTATAATAATTAAATAAAAAATAAATAATAATTAAATTTAATTTATAATAATTAAATAAAAAATAAATAATAATTAAATTTAATTTATAATAATTAAATAAAAAATAAATAATAATTAAATTTAATTTATAATAATTAAATAAAAAATAAATAATAATTAAATTTAATTTATAATAATTAAATAAAAAATAAATAATAATTAAATTTAATTTATAATAATTAAATAAAAAATAAATAATAATTAAATTTAATTTATAATAATTAAATAAAAAATAAATAATAATTAAATTTAATTTATAATAATTAAATAAAAAATAAATAATAATTAAATTTAATTTATAATAATTAAATAAAAAATAAATAATAATTAAATTTAATTTATAATAATTAAATAAAAAATAAAAAAATAATTAAATTTAATTTATAATAATTAAATAAAAAATAAATAATAATTAAATTTAATTTATAATAATTAAATAAAAAATAAATAATAATTAAATTTAATTTATAATAATTAAATAAAAAATAAATAATAATTAAATTTAATTTATAATAATTAAATAAAAAATAAATAATAATTAAATTTAATTTATAATAATTAAATAAAAATAAATAATAATTAAATTTAATTTATAATAATTAAATAAAAAATAAATAATAATTAAATTTAATTTATAATAATTAAATAAAAAATAAATAATAATAATTAAATTTATAATAATTAAATAAAAAATAAATAATAATTAAATTTAATTTATAATAATTAAATAAAAAATAAATAATAATTAAATTTAATTTATAATAATTAAATAAAAAAATAAATAATAATTAAATTTAATTTATAATAATTAAATAAAATAAATAATAATTAAATTTAATTTATAATAATTAAATAAAAAATAAATAATAATTAAATTTAATTTATAATAATTAAATAAAATAAATAATAATTAAATTTAATTTATAATAATTAAATAAAAAAATAAATAATAATTAAATTTAATTTATAATAATTAAATAAAAAATAAATAATAATTAAATTTAATTTATAATAATTAAATAAAAAATAAATAATAATTAAATTTAATTTATAATAATTAAATAAAAAATAAATAATAATTAAATTTAATTTATAATAATTAAATAAAAAATAAATAATAATTAAATTTAATTTATAATAATTAAATAAAAAATAAATAATAATTAAATTTAATTTATAATAATTAAATAAAAAATAAATAATAATTAAATTTAATTTATAATAATTAAATAAAAAATAAATAATAATTAAATTTAATTTATAATAATTAAATAAAAAATAAATAATAATTAAATTTAATTTATAATAATTAAATAAAAAATAAATAATAATTAAATTTAATTTATAATAATTAAATAAAAAATAAATAATAATTAAATTTAATTTATAATAATTAAATAAAAAATAAATAATAATTAAATTTAATTTATAATAATTAAATAAAAAATAAATAATAATTAAATTTAATTTATAATAATTAAATAAAAAATAAATAATAATTAAATTTAATTTATAATAATTAAATAAAAAATAAATAATAATTAAATTTAATTTATAATAATTAAATAAAAAATAAATAATAATTAAATTTAAAAGTTAACATTTCAGCGATTTTCTTCATGTGCATCAAACATGTTTTTTTTAGTCTGAAGAAGTCGTAAAGGATGAAATGAAACGCGTCATACGAATTATTTTTCCAATTTTGTCAATACGGTTGGGTTATTTATCCCGTTCAGCATTTCGATTTATAACTGATTGATCATCGCACAAGCTTCTAAAGCACTCTTTTGATAATGAGAAAAATCATAGATTCAAAAACAAATACTACCGCTCGAAATGTATTTCTTCTTCTGTGTAAGTAACAACTAGAATTTAATTTCACATTATGACGATGCAACAAAAAAGTTTTAAGGCAACTTAGAACTAAATTTGAATACTTGTACTTAAAGAAAGAGGCAGTTGAAATTTCTGCGACACATAACTTAAGGAAAGAGAGAGGGCTTGGAGAATTTGGCACTTAAAGTTAAAAAACTAAAAACAAGAGAAGTGGAATTAAACAACAAATAACTTAACGAGCTTAAACTAACAAGAACAGGGACTGAGAGAGAGACAAACATTATTTCGATCTATAAATGATAAATGATTGGAAATTGTGAAGAGCCATAGACGTTCACATTTTGAAAAGACACGAGACATAAAAGATTTCAAGTATTTACAAATTTGTTTTTTCGTTTTTTTTTCTTTTCTAAATGCCCAGTTTCCATAATATGAGTCGAGTTCAAGAAATTTACTGGGGTACAATGGTTGAATTTTCCCAATAAAACTTTTCATAAAATTATAACAGTAAAACTCAGTCTCATCAGAGAAACTAAGGTTTTATTTTTTTCTTATTGGTCAAATAATTTGACTAAATTAAATTACATTTTTCACAATTTCACATGTTTATGTTCTAACCCAGAGGTCGGCAACCTTTTGGAGAGTAAGGACCAAAAAAGATATGCAGACTCATGGAGGAGGGCCAAATGGCTCCAGTGTCATGGAGGAGAACCATTGTTAATAAATTTTCTATGTGAAAAAAAAAATAAAAAAAATAAAAAATAGCCTTGCTGTGTTTTTTTAAACCACCAAAATATTTTCTTATTTCATAAATTTGATGATAATGTTTGTTTAAAGAAGTTGCAAAAACATTTTCGTATGTCGAAAAATGTTCATAATAAAAAAAAATTACATTTAAATCATTTGAACGTAATTCCTCCTCCACCACCCCAAAAAATAAGGGTACATTTGAAAGTGAAAAAAAAAAATTATGCATAAAAATTGATTTTATATACAATTTTGAAATGATTTGGAAATTATTTTCAGTAAATTTTGCCTTGGAAAACGTATTTTGATATTTTGTTGTTTTTATTTACAAAAAAAGGAACTCTACCAGGAAGCGAAAATGTTCGGAGTTGCAGAAAGTATTTTCACGTTCTCAATCCGATAAAAGAAAAAAAAACCATTAAAATCGGTTGAAAACACTATATTCATTAAAAGGGCCTGCTCAGAAAAAGTGAATAAGTGAGGCCGTACGCTAATTTTGGCGATCCGTACAAATAAAAATATAAGTAAAACACATTCTCCAGGTAAAAAGAAATATTTTTAAAAAAATTTCGACGACATATATTCAGACTAACTGTTGCTTTGGTTTGGTTTATCGTGTCAAGCAAGTAAAGTAGCGAACCGGACGAGATACACTCGAGGGTCGGATATGGCTCGCAGGCCGGGGGGTTGCCGGCTGCTGTTCTAACCAATATACTCTTTGATTTCAACTAAAGTTAACAGTGCGTGTTGTACTGTTGAATCTAAATTTTTGCCGTGATTTATTTTAATATGGTATGTATGTACGTATGTAATTGTGTTTTTCTAATGACTAACTAAAACTTTTGTAAAAGACAAAAAGCAACCACATGAAAAAATTCCTACCAGGGGAATGAACTCTTAGTTTTTTTATTTAGATTATTCTCCCTTGATTATCACATCACTGATGTTTCTAGAGATACCCAGAAAGTCCAACAGTATTTTTTGTTTCTTAGTAGAATTTACAAAATGTACATAATTTCAAATCATTAAATTATTAGAAAATGAGATTATTGACAGAAAGATATTAAATATTTTAATCTTTCGTAACTCTTGAGTCAACTTTTTAAATTTATTTTTGTAGTTGTTATATGATGTGCGTTGTGGGGCAATGGATCGGATCATAAGAAGAATTTGAATTTGAAGAGTCCGAGTTCGAATTCCAATTGAATTCGTTGCATTCATTTACGAGCAAATACACCTGGGAAAGGTATTAAACCGTCTCTTCTCTCTTCAGCTATGGGGTAATTAGCAGAATAGATTGGGTTCTATAATCTTGGTTGGTAACCACTTTAAAGTAATGGCTACCTACTGCGGAAAAATCTTCTGCTTAAATCAGTCGTATTGTAGAATCACTTCTACATGCACGTATATACTTATATACATATCGCCATGTACAAACGTATACACACATATACCCACATCCTCTTACATTAGTACCGCACGTGAAACCTCTTTTTTCCCGCGCTTTATTCAGAAATATATAAGCTGATGTTCACACGTGCTTAGGCCAGTTGGATCCTGCTTTTCGGAGCTAACAGTCCGAATGCCGTTAGTTCTTTTCCACCTCACATACTACGCTAATTGCGTTCAGCAATTAGTTACACCAAAAATGTTTCTCTCTCTCTCTCTCTCTCTCTCTCTCTCTCTCTCTCTCTCTCTCTCTCTCTTTCTCTCTCTCTCTCTCTTACAAGCATACTTCACTACATGTATAATTATATTCAACTAGTGAAAATATCATATTTCCTTTTTTCAGGAACTCTTCCAGTATGAACATTGATACATTTTCTTCAACATCCAAGAGAGAACTTTCTCCACTAAATCTTGCACGCACAAATTAATGAATCCTGTAACTATGTTTAATACATTGTTGTTATTCTTGTTACATTGAGCTCTGAGTTATTTTTATTATAAATGTAGTGGATTGGACAACCAGTCTACTTTATAATGGTGACTCCACCTGCAAATTACTACCACGATGTTCGAGCTACAACAAATGGGATCCACGTTGTCCAGTCCACAACAGTATCTCTTTCGAAACGTGATCGCCCAAGCGTATATCACAATAAACTGACTGGATCAGGATGTCGACGATGATAACACTTTACAGAGCATGAATTCTCAAGAAAGGTAGAGAGATGTTTCTCGTTGCTTTCTTAACGAAGTAGTCTTTCTAGTCTGGCTAGTAAAAGCATTCCTTTTCTACACTGCCAGTTTATATCTAGAATGCCATTCCCACTGGTATTTGTGATTGAGTGCTACTGGTCAGGTGAAATTTTTGAACTCGGTTCATTTATACTACTTTTATTCTTTGCTACTCTTATTGAGAATATCTTTATCTACTTTCCCACAAAAGACTTTCATACCGGTTCCATCCAGGATTTTACAAGAGTTTGAAGAGCACGTCGCTCATTGGTCAGTAGATGTGAAACCTTTTCTCTCCATGAATAAAAAAATGGATCTGCAACAATTTACAAATCATTTTGGCGGTTCTTTAACCGTTCATTTTAAAACAGATTTTCACAGCTGCAACAATCTATCTTTACAAAACCGTCTGGTACAAAAAAAAAACCAAAAAACTTTTCTCAAAGGCCTGTGTAAAAACAAGGTTAACCTAGACAATTAGACATTTATTTGTGACATTAAAGAGTAAGTAATAAAAAAAATTATACGTAATGAAAATTCGTCAGAACTACCGATTTTTAAAATTTCTGATTTATTTTCCTGAAACGAGCTACTGACACAACTTCAAACGTGTACATTTGTAAATAAATTATTTATCTTGTTTTATTGAAATTACCAGTGTGCTTCCTCGTCATTGTCACTCTTCATTTATCTTCTTGGCATAAGTAAATCAAGTTCATTTTAACCCCAAAGCCCTACACAACTAACAGGGTACTGTGGTGATACCGACCGAGCAAAAGCGATGGACCGGATGTTTGCACCCTCACAACCAAAAAGCAAATGACCAAAACTCGACTGTGCTTCGCTGGATTCGCGCAGTGTTCCGTTTGAAAAATAAAAATTAATTAGATATTAAATTTCCAGTTCGCGAGCCTACGCGAATTTTATTTATCGGCCAATGGGAAGCCCAGAATCAAATACGGATATGAATTCCCAAATGATCACCTGCGATCCAAAAAGTCGAAATAAAAAGCCGATACAGAAAGCATCTCCAGACAGACCGACGCAGGCCGACACACATGGACTGACTCGAGAGAGGAGTGTAATCAGTATCCCCTTGACCTACGTCAAGCGGCTTACTATCCTAGCCTCCCTTCCCTCTCCTCTTATCTTTCGCTGTCTCAAAACTACTTACTGACCGAAGGAGCGAATACATCAAAGACATTCCTTACTTACAACGCTCCCACATTCCTAAGCATTAATTCTCTTTTCAGCATTTTATTGCCATGAACATTTTAACGTCCGTTGGACCTATACTTCAAGTATTACTTTAATTGTAAAACTTTAATTAATATGTGTACATATAAAATGTCATTTTTCAACTCAATTTGCTTTTCTTGATTTATAATCATTTTATGACTTATAGTGGGCTATCTACAGCAAGGCCAAATTCCGTTACTCTGCAACAATATACAACTACCCTTCACTAGAACGGACCCCCACTATAAACTGGAAAAGAATGGATAACCCGCTATAGTACAACGGTAAATGATCACAATCACGCATCATCGGAAAGTTAAACAAGCGATCGAACTTGAGTAAAGTACATCTGGCGACTCCTTGTAAGCATACGATTCAAAACCTGACTCTGACTCTTCAGAAGATATTTCATCCGGAGAAGTAGTAAAAGCCACTTCCAAAGAGAAGAGCATCAGGTGGAAGAGACCAGTCCCACCCTGTCAGATCAGAGAGGAAGAAGTTATCGGCATGAACGTAACATGTGAAAGAAATAAAAATAATTCTTTTTCTTCCTGGGAAAAGAGGGAGGACGTACTCTCTCTCTCCCTTATGCGAAACATTAACAAAGGCACAACAAACACGACTCTAAAATAAACGTGAAATTTAAAAGAACATTTATTGCAAAACATAGAAATAATATTGAAAAAGTTGGGAGATAGTTAATGTTTATTGAATTGGCCATATATCATGTATAACCATGGCCGTATCTGACTACCGGGCACTGGCCCAGGCCGATCCGTGCAATCACAGTGAAAATCCGGGCAAGGAAAAATGTCTTCGTCAGAAATCAAACCAAACAATTCACGAAGAAAGAAAGAAAGAAAGAAAGAAAGAAAGAAAGAAAGAAAGAAAGACGAAGAAAACATCCGAATGAAGGCAGTAAAAAATCTGTTTGTTTATTTATTAATATTGAGAGAAAAGACTGGTTATACTCAGAAAGTCCGAACCCGATTTCCTGATTTCGTTCACGTTCTGTGCCTAATTTCCATTGGAATAGCCGAAAAAATCTGCAAAAATCATAGTTTCTGGAAACGGATGACACTGATGACGTCATCACATATTGTCAATTAATAAATCCGGTCAATTTTCTCTGCGCCCGATGTTTTTGGTTTTAGCATCAGCTACGGATCTGTACATAACCGAACTACCTACAACTTAGGATTATTCGCTATCATCAGAAGGTTGGAAAGTGTGGAAGAACAAAAGTATACCTTTTGTAGGTTTAAATAGAAATTTATTAATGGAAAAGAATAACATGAATTAGTAGAGAAGTTAAAGGTTCAATGAGAAACAGTATTAAGAAGTTAAGGGCAGAGTTCGTAGTAGTCCTTGCAAAATGAGTTTATATGTACGTAGGCAGGAACGTATGTGTGTATGTATGTATGAGCGTTTATTGTTGGATAGGAGTGTCTTTGAAGTTATCGCTCAGGGTGAATGGTGAAAAGGAAGGAGGTGAGAGGTGAGAGAGAAAGATAGAGACAATAATAATAACAATCGCTTGACGTTTATCAAGGAACGTGTTAATTACCCTCATCTTTTCTTTCTGGCGACGGTCGAGCTTGCTCCGTCTTTTATTTCGTTTGTGGAGGACATTTGGGAATTCACTCCCGGATGTGAATCTGGCTTTTCTGTTTTGTTTTTGAATCGAGGTCACTCCCGGATGTTATTCTGGCTTTTATATTTTGTTTTCAGATCGAGGTGTGAAATTTCGCGAGTTTTGTGTGTGCTAAGCAAAGTTTGTTAATTCGAGAAAATTCGCTGATTTCTAACAAAATCAATGAGTTACTGCTTAGCATTTGAATTTCTAATTCTAGAACTTGTTTTGTTCACTACAGTATAACAAAAATTTTAAAAAATTAGATGGACTTGCACAATTTTTTCTTTCGTGCGCCTTATTTAAAAATTAAATCAAGATAACATTCCAAAAATATATAAATGATCTATAAAGATTTCAAGACAATCTTCGACAAATGAAATATACTTTGAAAAGATAATACAAAATTTGAAAAAGGCATATTTTTAAAAAGTAATGTGCACTCACCTAATCGTAAATCGAAAACAATCAAAGAATGAAGGAAGCTTTGACAATTTCAAACCACCAATGTCACAGAGATTTTTTTTTTTATAATTTATCTTTTATAGAACAGTCAGGCAGTTAATTGCCATACGTAATACACGCTTTGGACAATCATTTCTTTTTCGAGACATGACTCACTTTCCTGCTGTAGGTTTTCATTACTTTTTGTGGTAGACCGGTTGCCAAGCTATAGGGAGATGGTTAATGTTTATTAATTCGGCCTTGTGTCATACATAACCGAACTCCCTATGAATTACAGATTCATTTCTAATCATCAGGAGGTTGTCAGCAGGTTGAAGATTGGAATGTGTGAAAGAATAAAAGTATGCATTTCGCATGTTAAAATATAAATTTATTGAGAGAAAAAGAATAACATGAATTGTAGAAGTTAAGGTTTAATTAGAAAGTTAAGGATAAAGTCAAGACCTCCTATATATTACAAGGCCTAAGCAAATGAAATGTGACGTCACGGTAGTAGTGTCATGAATCGTAGCCGTAGTGTAGCCGTAGTGTAGCCGTCTTCATGATAATGTTGATAATCACAAAGACGTTATTTTTTAATAAAGATTTTAAAACTTTTTAAAATGTAACAAGAAAAAAAAAAAGAAAGAAAGACACATGTTTTGGTTTATGCTGGTTTTATTAATTTTAAATAAAATTAAGAAAACAATAAGAAAATATAAACATCATTGTTGACTACTGACTGTCGGTCGTGTTTGTAAACACAGTTTTAAAGACAAAACTTTTCGTTTATTAGTCTAAATTCTAAAAATTTAACAAACACTGCATAAATTTTCATATTTTTAATTTAATTATGAAAAATCACAATCACTTTTGTTTCAATTGCAAGAATTTTTAAATCAGAATCACTCAAATATAGCAATCAAGAAACCATTAGAATTTAGGAACAAACAAGAAGCAACAATAAATAAGCAAATTAATTAAAATATTTAAAAATGCAACAATTTAAATTCAAGCAAATTAATTCAAACTAAATAAGTTTAAGCTACTGTTTTTTTTTTTAAATCAAACTTATAAAAGTTTTTTATGTCTCAAAATTCAGCTGAATGTTTGAAGTTTTCTTTTTTTACTTAACTTCTTACAAGTAATATTATCATTTTCCTTGCTACAAAAATTATTTAATAATGCATTAGAAGAGCTCCAGATAATCATTTTTTCTATTTTTTCAATGCTATGACCTTCACCACATGAGTCAACATGAAAAAGAAGTTCATCATTAGCCAAAACATCCAATGTTATGTACATAGACAATTTTCTTTGATTCATTGAATGAAGAAAAGAAGGATTCTTTACAAGTTTATTAATAACAATATAATTGTATAGTACTAAATTTGTTGTTACATCATTGAGATATAACAGAGAACCTCTATTAATTCCTTGAAAATAACTGTTTATATCAGGTATTATATCATCTCTTCCTGATACTAAACTTTTACAACTATAACATTTCATTTTTTTTAAAACAGCATAACAGCAATAACCTGCTAAATATATTATAATAGGCAGGACTTCTTTGCACTGATGAACATCATTATCAGTTACGTCTATGTTAAATTTATAAACATCTAAATTTTGTTCCTCTGTCATTTCATTCCAATTCACCTCTTGTAAATTCTTCAAATTAATACTTTGATTATTAAAAGGCAGGCTAAGTTTTAAAACAGACAACATTCTTAGTTTTTTTTCACATTCAAATAATTGACGGATAGAGATATTATATTGATCACCACTAAGTTGTCGATACTGGCCAAATCTTGCCTCCAGATGATCAGTTTGAAATTTTCCAGGTAATATATACAACATTTTCAGTTCTTCTGTACAATATTGTGTTAGTTCTAAAATGGCATAAGTGGTATGGTGTAAAGCAGTAAAAGTTTCCTTTGTTAATTTACCACTTTTTCCAGGAATGCTATCCCAAGATTCCAACCAGTTACAAAATATTGTTAGAAATGCATAATTTTCTTCATTTAATTTTAATGGATTGCAATATTTATTTTGAAGATTCCAACCTTTAACTGGTGTTTTCACATTCATTATATTCCACCAAATAAAAAATATGTTTATAAATTCCGCAACTTCAGCAAAATTGGGCAAACATTTTTCTTTTCCTAAAGTTAGCAATCCCTGAATAGTATATTCATTAAATATTTGTAATACTAATATTAACATTTTGCCTTTCAAGATTACTAAGAGAAAGTGCCTTGGCAGTCATTTTGTAACAATATTTTAGAAGTGATTGCGATTCCAGGGCATGAAGTTTGTGTAAGGTACAAAATGGAGCACTTTGGACATTATCTAATTCATGATTTCCATTGAAACAAAACTTTGGAAATATCATGCATTTACTTGCATCTTTTTGACCAAGCCAGTTGTTTCTGATACATTTTAAAATATGGACTGAGTCAAATATGAAAAAAAGAGGTCTAGACTTCAGAACTGGGTGTGGATATACAATCGAAAGTTTTGCTGGGGAACAAAATAAAGACATAGCTTTTTTATTTATTGCATTGTTATCCATTATTACACACAATACTTTAAAGCCTATTTCTTCCAACCCAATTATTAAGCGTTTAATTATGTTGAATAAATTTTCTGCTTTAAGACATTTAGTCGGCATTCATCCTTATAATTTGATAACACACTACTAAGCATAAAAGCAAATGCACTTGTTGCTGCCTCATCGGTGTTATTGGCTAAGCCAACAACATTGCCACCTTTATAATCAAAATAAGCTTTTAGATGAATTTCATCAACAAGTAAAGATACTGTGATATCTTTCTGAGCAAGTAATTTGAACTTATTTTTTATATACATTAGAAAATTGTTGTTATGTTGCTCAACAACAGGATTCATAGAGGGTGATAGGGTAAGTCTTCTAATGGTTGAATAGCTTGGTAAAATTACATTTTTTGAATCTCTGAACAGTCTGTATCCAGTAGGAGAACAGTTATATAATAATGAAGAAAATATCATCATTTCTGTTGAATAATTGAACTTATTTAGTGTCATTAGGTTTATTTGTTCATATATAAATTTAATTGCACTATAATATTTATTTGACTCCTCTTGCAGTAATAACAGAAATGACATGATCAATTTTAATATTGAAATTACATTTTGCGGTTTGCTTTGTTGTTCTTCTATGTCCATTTTTTGAAGGTTTGAAATCAAAATTTCAAAAATGTTCACATCAGTTACAAAGTTAGGAATCTTATACTCCCCTATTCTGTGAATTTCCACATCATTACAGAACACGTGTGCTGCAAAATCGGAATCAATTACAATAGACAGGGTCATTTTAGGATATGGAGACTGGATGATATGACAAATAATAAGTTTATCCTGTTTCCTAATAATGGTCCAATAATTTCTGTCGATAAAATTTAATTTATCTTCCATATCATTAATGTTATGGAACATTTTTTGTTTTTTGTATGCTAGGTCATCTGCAATACTTTGATCTAAAGCTCTTTTCAGATCAAAAGTTTCCCTTTGATTTTTCTTGGAGTTTGGTGATTTTCTAAAGGAGGTAGATGAAGATAAATAGGAGGGACAGTTTGGAAGAATCCTAGGTATAGCACCATCATAAAGACATGGTCTTTCAAGTTTAACTGTAATAGTTTTACCCGTTTTTTTATCAAATGCTGACGATTCTGTTTTTATGTCTTCAGGTCGAAAATGAAGTTCACATACCTGAAAAATATTTTCAAAAGAAACCACAACATATTTTAAATCTTAATTGTTAAATGAATGACTCGCTAAGGATTAAACAAAAAAATAGTCATCGGGGTTAAGTAGAATAAAGAAATATGCCTATCAAAAACTCATGAATTGATTTTTCGTTTTTTGGTTTTTTTTGGTTTTTGTTATTGCATATCAACTATTTTAGGTCCTTTAATGCCGAAAACAAAAACGTTTTTGTCAATACACAGTTTTTGAATAACATCGGCAGTGAAAGCATTATATAATCCATAGCTGAAGGGAATATGAGCATTATTTGTACCTTTTCCAAGGATATTAGTCCAAATGTGAACGTTAAACGGAAAGACTGGAATTCGAAATTTCGTATTACGATTCCAAAGTCCGCCTATTCACTGAATCAAGTGAATTTCCCTATTTTAATTTAAGTTAAAATATATATTCATTTATTAGAAAAACAATATTTAATGAATAGAATCAGCAAAAAAAAATGCTTTAGTAGTAATATTTTTATACATTTTATTGCCAGTTTTATGTTACAGCGGATAAAAAGAATTATGAATCGAACGAATTAATGATAGGATAGCTAAAATCTGAAATAGATTTTTAAAGTCTTGAGAACTTTTAATCCAATAGATGTATTAAGAATATCAAATGTCTTTAGGGAAATTCTGCTAAAAAAAAAACAAACAACGGAGTTCGAATTTTAAAATAAAATTTTGACATATTTTGAATCCATTGTTAATCCTACTGGACGAAATAAAAAGATATTTTTTTTTACCTTTCAAAAAAGATACACTTAAAAAATTCTAGGATATTTGGTAATTAAATGACATTTTTAAAATATTTTAATAGTAAAAAAATGAAAAAAGAAAGTAAAAATTAATGTTTTTATTTCAATTTCAATTTCATTTAAACTGTTTATAAAAAAAATCATGTTTTTGCAAAACTCTTTTTTGGTTAATGTTTTAATTTTTAAGGATTAAAAAACCCTAAACCAACTATAAAAGAATTCTTCAGTTAAAATTCTAATTTTTTATTTCCAATTTTTTTCTCTGGATTAATATCGATAACTTTCAAATTATCAAAAATAGGAAAAAATGTTTGGAAAATATATTTTTGAGGGTGTTCATTTTGTGCTAAATATTTTCTAAAAATTAAATATTTTAAAAGTTAGGTTTTAAAATTCAAGTGTGGTGTGATTTAGGCCTTTATGTTTCAAATAAATTCAAAACTTAGTCAGAAATAATAGGTTTAAACAAAGTTTAAATCATCATTTTCCAGTTTTTAAATTTTCGGTAATAGTGACTTTGACTTTTGTTTTTTTTGTAACACATAATTTCACGGAGTTTTCAAATAAAAAACCTTAAAAATAAAACAAATTCTTTTAAAATTGACTATAAGATAAATTTTGTAGTTTTTGTTAATACAAAAAAAAAGAATAAAAAAAATTCAATTCAGGAATATTTTTTCATGTTTAAAAACGATTCATAAAGTTGCAAGAAGTATAGAAAAGTTTTTACTTTCGTTTTCTAAGAATTTTTAAACATTTCATTGAAAAAAAAGACACTATTTTCTGAAATAAAATATCAATAAAATATTAATTCAAATACTTTTAGAAAATATAATGTTTAACAACTTTTTTCGACTTCAGTTTAAATTTTAAAACATTTCGAAAAAAAAAACTTACGAACGAATAGCCGTATTTATTTTTTTTTTCAGATATTTTTTATTTCAATTTTATTCAAAGAAATAAAAATAATATCTTAATTTATTGTATTAATTTAAAAGATATAAACAAAGTGCTTTCTTTCTTCTTGTGCTACGGCAAAACTAATTTTTTAGCAAATTTTGATTTTAGCGACTGTTGAAATAAATGGTGATAAAATTTTAACTACTTACTTTGCTGAATGGAATTCTCCCTTTTAATGGCATGTTTCCATTTATCAAATAAATAAATGTTTATTTTTTGGAAACGAAAAACAATGAACTTTCGGTCCATTTTTATAATTCCCTTTACATTGTGGTACCACACAAGAAGAAGGCATGTTTGGTTCTGAAAATAAGTCAACGCTAACGGACTCCGTATAAAACAGAACTCTACTAAGTGTGACGTCAGCACGTCAACTTTAATCATAGCATAGGCCTTGTAATATATAGGAGGTCTTGGTAAAGTCCGTAGTAGTAACTTGTTGGAAAGAGTTTATGCGTGTGTATGTATGTATGTATGTATGTATGTATGTATGTATGTATGAGCGTTTGTTGGGTAGGAGTGCTTTTGAAGTATTCGCTCAGTCTTAAAGGGTTCCGTGCGGTTATCAAGTAGACGATGAAGAAGAAGGCGGTGAGAGAGAAAAAGAGGGGCAATAATAATACGGTTGCTTGACGTTTGTCAAGGGTACGTGTGAACTACGTTCATCTCATTTCTTTCTGACTGACGATCAAACTTGCTCGTCTTTTATATCGTTTTGGGAATTTACTCCCGGGTGTGATTCTGGGCTTTCCATTGGACGACAACCATTTCACATCGAGGTGTGAAATTTCGCATAATTTTTGTGTGTTAAACAAATTCGAGAAAATTCGTTAATTTCTAACAACGAGTCAGATTTTAATATTTAAATTTAGAACTTGCTTTGTTGACCACAATAGAACGGGTGGCTGCTAAAATTGCTTCCTTTCTGGGTCCTTTTTTCAAAATCACTTTTTGGTGTCACTTTGTCTCATGTCTTGGTTGAAACATTCAGTTCCTTCTTCGAAAATTTGATTACCTTCTTCCTTGAAAATTTGGTTCCTTTCTTCCTTGTATTTTGAATACTTTCTGAGATACTTTATCTGTTGTCATTTCTTTTTATATAAAAAATGAAGGTGCTCCAGATAGTCCTTAACTTTATTTACGTAGGCGTAAGTCCTCGATTTTGATTTGATGATAAATAGAAAATATACTATTTTTTTTACTTAAAAAATGAATTTGAAAAATTAACATAAATATTTTTGGCGTTTCTTTAACAGCCAATTCTAAAAATAGAAATGTTACAAACGCGAATGTAACGATATTTCATAAACCACCCGACTTTCTTTAAAACCTTCTTCTCTAAAACCTAGATGATTATAATATTTATTTATTTACACGTTTGTTTATTAATTATTATTTTTGAATTGCAAACTAATTTCAATCAGTGTCAAAAGAAACACGGAGTAGGCTGTACGTTGCTTGAAAACACCAACAACCACTATAAAAAATAACGTGGAAAAATGACAACCATGTGCCCCTTGCCACTTAAAGCGAAGACTTTAAGTGGTAAGGGGCACATTAAGTGGCCAATGAGGTATTTCAGCGGGACTTTTCTTGATGTTTTTTTTTTTTTGTGTGTGTGTCGATGCTGTGTCCGTAATAAAAATCGAATATTCTCGCAAAAATAAATAAATAAATAAGAATAAAAAAATTGATTGAGAAGGAAAACTCTTAATATGGGTTTATTTTCACCAATCAGAAGAACAGAATGCAAACACATGATAATTTAAAAGTTAAGTGAATGAGACTGGGCTATCTAAAAAAAAAAAAAATGAAAAAAGAAAGCTCGCTAGCCGGTGAATATCACTATTTATTCAAGCTTCGTCAGTAGGAACGACCATGTTATGGTTTACAAAATGGCGAGTGTTCTAAAAATAGAAAAAGATAGACACACTGACGCCAAGAATTCAAAATTGGGCGGCAAAATAAGGAACCGTTTCTTTTGGTAGGAGTAGGAGTAAGAGTGGGAGTGGGAGTAAGAAGTAGGAGTTAAGGACAGTAGTTTTTTTGTGTAGGAGATTTGAAAAAGGAAAGACGCTAGTCAGTTGACGACTAGAGTCCAGAATGGATAGGCTCGTTTACTACTAGCATCCCACAGTAAAGAGAATTTAGCTAGTCTGACCCTGTGTCCACACAAAATTTAAAGGTGTAACTTGATGTAAAAACCTAAAGTTTTATAAAAATAAACATCATTAATTCAAGTTTGTGTTATCTTCTAATTATACCAAAACGAAGCAGCACAACAAAACATTAACCGGCTCCCTACACTAATCACACAAAGTCCATTCTTCTTTCCTTTCCAATTAAAATCTGTGATAAATAAGTAAACTTTTTTGTTGAATTTCATACCGAGTCGGTTTTATTCCTTTCTTGTGCGTCTAATAACAACTGATCTTTTCAGTTAGAATTTAATTTTTTATATAGATTAAATTTCCATATAACAACATAACAACAATTAATTGCTGTTTCTTTCTAAGATTCTGTGGCATAAATTTGTGGGATAATGAAATGAAATCGATAAATAGAATAATAATGATGAATAAAAAAATATAAGCAAAAACAAAAAAACAAAAATATATTCCCATAAAGGAATCGGAAATTTTGTTACACTACTTGGCTTCGTCTCTTTTCCATTGTAAACTGACATAACGATTTGGTTACCCGCTAACTAAAATCAAAAACAAGATTTTTTTACCCAAATTTTGAACGTGTAAGAAGGGATTAAAAAAAAAAAAAAAAAACTAACTAAAAAAATACTTTGATCTTTCCTCTTAACATTCATTTTGATGGAAAAAGTTCGTTTTTATTAAGTTTGGGTTTTTTTTCTTCATACTATTCTGTCTTTTTCAGCGATTTAGTGGAGGTACCTACTCCGGAGTATCGAACTCCCCAAAAATGTATCTTCTTTTACGCCAATGTTCACGGCTTCGTTAGACATCTTGTTTTTTAACTTATGCTTAAATACCTGACCTTGGTAGTTCTTACTAACCGCACATACTTGAGCCTGCCTAGCTAAACCTATTTCTAGGAGGTTTTCCAACAACTCGTCAAGCTGTTGAGTGTTGATTGTTGATTGTTTAACATTATTTATAAGTTTTCGTGCGTCGATTAGCGGAACAAGTTTTTATAAGGACATTGTTACTTTCGACACCGTACTACATATAAACTTCACCGTAGAATTCAGGACACATGCTTGTTGTTGGTAAGTACAGGTTTTAAAATTAATTTCTGTATTTTAGTTTTTGCTGTCTATTGTTAATAATCAAACACCTATTTTTCACAGTTTCATGGGAAAACACTGTTTACTGAAAATGCTTTTATATTTCCTAAAAAAAAGTTTACCGCTGGAAATTTTCGTGATTCCGGAGTCAAAGTTGGCTTGATTAAGTTGGTTATTTATTTTTTTTTATAATACCTTGGTCTTGAAGTAATAAAAAAATTATTAGTTTTTAAATAAGGAAATGATTAATCTTTTGATTTATATTTTTTTATTATGCTTTTCATTTTATTCTTTTTCAGTTCAATGTTACTTTTTTTTTTCAAGGTTACACGTTCCGATGTTCATTTCAAATTAATTTTGCGTTTTTTTTTTTTAAATATTTTTAAAACTTATCTACTGCACAAAAGTGCACTACAAACACTTAATTTAGAAAAATTGCATTTTTCCTGGTCTGTCCTTAAATATTCTGATAAAAAATGAAATAAAAATCTCTTGCGATTCGCTTCTCCTAAGAAAATAGTTTTTCTACGGGATAAATGTTTAAATTGAAAAATTTGAGTTGTGTAGTAAAAAACAACAACAACAAAAAAGAAATGGTCTATTTAGCTTTAGAATAAAAACATAAGAGAAGACTTGTCTGATCATTACATTCATGAAATTGTGGTGTGGTGTATTTGGCGGGAAAATAAATAATATTTTAAATATTTCAATTACTTTGACAGTAAAAATATCACTCAGTGACATATCAAAACTTTAAATGTTAAAAAAGAAAAAAAACATTCTGGTAAATTAAAATTTGAGTTATTTTTCCAAAGTAACCAGATTTATGCTCTCTATTTTCTCGGTCTTTTTTAAATAAAATTAAAAACAAAGTTACAAAAAGCATTAAAAAAAATGTGGAGTATTTTTTTATCTTATTTATTTTTTATTGGCAAAAATTCGCTTTCCCACGATGATAAATCCTAACCAAGTTCAGGCGGAGTTCCAACACTTTAGAGACAAAAACTCCCTCGTTCTCTCTGTCGTGAATTTTTTTTTTTTTGTTTGATGATCAATAATACTAACATACACATCAGGGACTCTGACCAGACTTGTTGCTTAATTTCTGTAATCGCATGGGAACCCATATGAAGTGAGACTTCCAGGCAACAAACACGTGGTTCTATTGCAGGTTCCATGAACACCATGGTTGGTCTATGTGATGAACAGTGAAGAAGTTTTTAGACAAATGGAAACAATAAGAACACTTTTTTTCTTTTTTTTTTATTTATCACCCCAAGCATGGCGGTGACGCCACTGATGCGCATGGGACTAATTAAGAGTAAAAATGATTGGAAAAGAGAAAGCCGGGAACCACATCCTAAACAGGAAACAAAGGATGAGCCTCTTCACCTGTTCAAAAGATGTGGGTGGAGTGTAAACCGGGCGATAGTTAAGTCTATCTACTCCAATTGAGAAAAAAATGAAGAAAAAAAAAGAAAAAAGTGAAAGAAGATTGGGGAAAAAAGAAAGAAAGCCGAGAACCACATCCTAAACAGGAAACAAGGGATAAGCCTCTTCACCTGTTCAAAAGACTTAGAATCAGAAAGAGAACATTGAAATTTCTGGGGCACATACCAAAGAAAGATGGCTTGTAAAAAGTTTTATATACTCACAAGACAAAAAGCAAGAGGGACAGAAAAAATGGTGTGAAACTAGTTTGTGTAAATGAAAGGCGGGACTGGGACATATAGTAAAAAGATAAATGCTGCTTCGTGCTACAAAAGGTAGAAAAAGATTAAAAACAAGTTTATCCTAACTTATAATTAAAACCAAAATTAAAGCTTCAAAGAAGGTATTTACATTGTTCAGACTGTTGTCCTCATCTTTGTTGCCATATTCATGATGTTTCAGATATTGTATGCTTTGACCTTCTTCAGGTGATTGGAATTTCAAACTGAACCCTTTATTTTGCTCACTGAAATTGTTCTTGTTCCACAAGTCATGTCACTTCCAGATGTTACAGTCATCTTCATTTAACTCAACTTACTAAGTTCTTTGTTCACCACTGCTGTAGCCGGGTATTGAACTCACAACTCTTTGGGCCAAGTCACTGGGTCCAACCAATGCTTTTATCCACCTGGCTACAGCAGTGATGAATAAAGAACAGATTTTGGAACAAGAACATAATATTTAGGTACTTTTTAACAGTCAAACTCTAATAAAATTCAAAAGTAACAGGAGTCTATAGGTCTGCCTATTGCCCAGTTCACACTCCTTCTTTATCTTTTGAACAGGAATAGAGGTTTATCCCTTGTTTTCTGTTTTGTATTGGGATTCTGGATCCTTCTAATATTTTCTCTTTCACTTCCAGTAATCCTTTGCAACTTAGTGGCATTATTATTGCCTTGCTTGGGGTTAATTGGTTATAAAACACAAAAAAAAATTAATGACAAGGGAAGATAACTTCATCAGAATAAAAATACACTAAAAGTCCTCATATCCGAACTTCAGTTTGGATAAAAGGATGGATTCGGATATAATGTGTCATGTTTGATATAATTATAACTTAATAGGAACATAATATATGAAAACTTAAGAGCTTCATGAAAGTAAATATTGTTTAATCTGCAATAAGTTTTCTTTTCAATTGTATTTCTTTTTTTTTTTTTTTTTTAATCATATCACCCAGAGCAAGGCGGTAACGCCACTGAAGCGCAGGGGGGCTACATAAGAGTGAAAAGATTGGAAAAGAGAAAGCCGGGAACCACATCCTAAACAGGGAACAAGGGATGAGCCTCTACACCTGTTCAATAGACGTGGGTGGAGTGTGAACCAGGCAATAGATTAGTCTATCTACTCCAATTGAAGAAAAAATAAATAAATAAATAAAAGAGTGAAAAGATTGGAAAAGAGAAAACCGGAAACCACATCCTAAACAGGGAACAAGGGATGAGCCTCTTCATGTGTTCAAAAGACGTGGGTGGAGTGTGAACTGGGCAATCGTTTAGTCTATCTACTCCAATTGAAGAAAAAAATTTCTCATTTTACTTATTTTTCATCGTTCTAGTTTTTTGAAGTAAGGCCTTTCTGCAAATTATGTGCACCTGTACATTCTGTACAACTGAAGAAAGACTTTTTTTCTCCATGAATTTGATGACCTCATAGTTTTCTTTACTGAGTCTGTCTTTTCATCTTCGTTTATATTTTCACCATTATCGAAAAAATTTGATTCTTTCTTTATTTCTGGACAATCCAAATCATTTTAAAGGGATTCTACTGTTGAATTCTTTTTTTAATTCATTAGAACCTTCATTTATCCATTCTTTGAAGTCATCTGAAGTGGATCATCTTCAAGCGTAAGTTTTAGTGCTTCATTCAGAATCTGCATTCATGTAAAATGAGCTTGTACCCTTTCCCAGTTTTCCAATAATCTCTAATTTCTGATCTAATGTGAAAGAATTTCTTTTCCTTTTTCTTGAAGTTTCTTCTGTGTAAGACATTATGAGTTGAGAAATTTCAAGTTACTCACAATTATTTGCAAAGAAATGAAAAATATTAGAATGTATCATATTCCTACAACATATAAATAGCAACACTGAAAAGTTTGGATATGAAGTCTTCTGTAATATTGCTTTCAAATTACAGATTTTATACTTTTTTTTTCTTTTTTTTTTAGTTTACTCAAGGTCACTAAGTGAGGTTGTTGTAAGGATGAAATAGAACAAGAAGTAAGAGAATTATAATTGATCCTGACTTCACACATTTTCACTGATGTAATGTGGCTTCACTCTGTCCTTTCTACAAGAATTTTCATGGCATCTTCTCTGATACTGTTTTTTTTTTTTTTTTTTTTTTTTTTTTTTTCTGGTTCTCCAACCACATGTATTGATGTGCGCAATGAAATTGACATTTAATACCATAAAATAGCTTCTTTTACCGTCAAAATAGTTAAATGTAAACCCTCTCCTTCTCTAACAGTTTATTTTCTCACACTTCCTGTTCATGGAATTCCTTTCTGTTTACTTGCTTCTCTGCTAGGTACAATTTACAAAAGTTTAAATGCAACATCAATTGCCATTTTCTATCTCCTTGATTTCCTTCCATCTCTTATCCTTTCTTTGACATCCCCAGTACCTTTTTCTCTCACTGTAAGCCCCTCTGCACTAGTGGTGGTCCTGCTTTGCTTGGGGTGAAATGTTTATAAAAAAATATTAAAGGAATATGTAAAAGATAGATATTGACTGACCCTAAACTTGAAGAGGTTAGGATTGTAGAGATCAAGGGAGTCTCTTGTCGAGCATGATTTACAAAAGTAAGTTTTGGAGGAGGAATCTCCCTTAAGGCAACTTGCTTACCAAAGGAACACAAAGGAAGGTGGGTGATTTGCCATTTTGGACATGACATGGTGGGTTCTGGTTGTGAAGATCTAAGTAGTGGGAGCCAGGGAATGTAACTTGGGAGAACATTAAAAGTCTGCTTAGTAAAAAAAAAAAAAAAACTACTGAATTTTTAAGTAAAGATATGTACGGGTGTGTGATATGAAAATTTTGTTTTCCTTACTTTTCAAATTTTTTTTCTTACAGTCTACATTGAATAATGTTAATCAGTGTGGAGAAAACAGCACTTTGAAAAATAAGGATGATGAACAAAAAAAGAATTGTTAGTGATCCGGATTAATTCCATTATGATGTTAATATTGTTTGCTTTGTTGTTCAAACCAGCATTTTCATCTGGGTTATTGTACAGTGTTTTGGCCATTGTACTCTCTGGCCTTCATGAGGTGTCTGTCTTCATACTCAGTTGATTTAAAGTGTTAATTTATACAGATTATCTTTTTGCAAGTTTTGAGCTTAATCTTTGGTTTTGCTGAAAATTTAAATTTTCTGATTTAATGAAAGGGATAGATATGTGACACAACGATGAATGAGTCTGCTCAGCATTAACTAATATGAGTCGTGCAACACTAGAAAAAATAGCTTACCTCCTAGATGAAAACAGATTCAGGTGACATGTAAAATATTCCCTAAAAGAAAATGGTGGTTTTTATGAGACAGATACTTTATTGAGAATTTTTTTCCTCCTATGCAAATTTAACCTGTCACTTAGTCTATAAAAAGTGCTTAAGAAGGCAGCAGAGCATTGTGACTGCAGTAATGGGTCGTGGTAGTGTTTAGCTAGCTATAGGATAGTTAACTGAAGACCCTTTCCCTTTTTCAGGCCTTGTGCGACAATTTGACAATTCGTGTATTTTTTACATGAATAAATATTGTGACTGCAGTAATGAACAGGTGATGTGTTGTTGGATTGCTTGACTTATTTTATTATGTTGGTTGAAGGAAACAAATTGAGAAATGAGAAGACTTACCTCCAGCAAAGTGAATTTGCTTGGCGTGTCAGGTCTTATTGAAAGATGGTGACCTCCATTTGAAGTGAAATGGATTATTTCGACTTCCAGTAGATGTACAATGTAAAAAATAAGAATTCCAACCAAGTTAAATTTATGAAATAATAAGTCCACACAAACAAGAATTGAGTCTTGTATGCAAATAGTATCCCCCCCCCACATAAGCAGGCATAAAATGCGAGTCTGTGAGGTAGACAGGGTGACAAAAAAAAATACTTCAGTTGGAGTGATGTTGTGTGAACAGACAAAGGAAGGCGAAGAATGTTTATTGAAACCTTGTACTTTGATTAATTTCCAGCAAACGACTGGTGACCTAAATCAACTACGGGAACTTTATTACAAGCCAGAGGAAACTGACTGCATCTGTCTCTCCTAACTGATGTGAGCTATCTCCCATAAGCATGGAATGCATAGCAACAATAATGTACCCACATAGATTGAATAAAGGGTTTAGTTTAAAATTCCAAGGTTACTGAGTATGGAGAGAGACACTTGGCTGAAATGTTGAGTATAACAATCAAAATGAATATGCTAATCTGAATAGGAAAGCATTGAACCATATAATAATTATCAATGTGTATTTATATATTTCCTGTCTCATCTGTAGTGGGAAGATAAATCCATTTAAGTTAGTAAATTTATGAGTGATGATTACCCTTTGTCATTTTAATAATTTATACAAATAAAATATTTATCTGCATTTAGACAAAATTTGTTCCTGAGTAAAATGAACCATTTAATCAATCAATTTGTTTACTTCTATGCTTCTTAAATGGCAGTCTTATTTATTCAAGTCTTTCATGTGAGGCACTCAGATACCTTTGTCGATTAAGTGATTATCTTGCTTCAACCTATTTTTGGAAAAGCATTGTTGTCACTGTCTTTATCATTCTGTTTCTAATATTTTCTTTCAAGAAATATTTCTATTTCATTGTTATATTAAACACACAAAATTTTTTCAATGAAAAGATATTAAGCAAAAAAGGATTTATATAATACTAGGAGTAATCAATGGATCATAGATACCATTGAATGTCTAAAAAGAGTATGAATGGAAAAGAGTAATGAAATGGTTCATTGGCATCAATTTTAGTTGTGAATTCTTCATCTGTGCTTTTTTTTTTTTTTTAAATCTCAATACATTTTCAAAACTTTTGTTTCATTGTGTCTCATTATTAAAACTGTCTAACAATTGCTGTCATTTTTAACGGCATGTGGACACTAGTTAAATAATTCCTCATCTAAAAAATGATCAAGTATGTTAAGTTCCAAATTTAGGTCGTTCTTGTGAACTTTGGTTCTGCAGGTGCCAAAAGACTGGCAAGTTTCTTAATTGGTAAGAAGCTTGTTTTTAGAAGCTGTTAACTCTTTGGCAAGCTGGTTCCACTGTTATCCATGATTTTTCATTTCTTATATAAAATAACGGTAAAGACAAAAGGAAAATTTAGCTGACATGTTTTGTCCTCTTAGGAATTTTATCAAGGCAAATGTAAGGATTTTATTTGTGAGAAGTATTTATATACAAGGGCAAAAATGTCATTGGTTTTTCAACAGTTTTTGGTATATGAGTGCTCATGAATATTCATCAGGTTAGTGGAAAGGTCAGGCAAGTTTCATGGACATGACTTGATACAGTTTAATGCTTAATAGACAAAAATGTTTAGCATATATATATATATATATATATATAATGTTAAATATAACAGACAATGCATATTTATTGTGTTTCATCATGAGCTGTTCAAACACTTTAGCTTTAATTTTTGGTGAAAATAAAGACAAAAATTGTTTAACATTTAGAACGTTTTTTATTAAGCTGGTCCTTGATCTAAGCTTTCAGTTTACATGGCCCATCTTCAGAGTGGTTGTATGGACATTAACATAAAGATAAAGGCTGCGGAAATTATATTTAATTGACATATCTCATATCTGAGAAAAAGTTACTGTATTAGTACCTTGAATAATTTTTTTTTTTTTTCATGAAAAGTAATGTTGTATATACAAAAATTAGGAAAAAACATGTAACTGAAAATATTGTCCCTTGCTAGTCTGTATTCTTCTCATCTTTCTGTTAGCATTTGAATTCTACATCAGAAAGACAACATTTTTTGAGGTTAATCATTAGTTGACCCATTTTTTTTTTTTTTTTTTTTTAGCAAAATCACTTTGTTGATATATCTGCTCATATGACAGACAATTTTACTCCGATGCTTAGCTCAAACACAAGAATTCTTGTTGATAGCAATCTCCTGTGATGGTTTTGGTCAGTTTGAGTAGGTGATAATAAACTACACTTCACTGATTCTACCAAATGAAGAGCAGAAGCTTCGAACCATGGATATTTGGCTATGCTGCCAATGTTGATGTATGGTCTGGCTTACCCTATGATCTTCTATGCTTAGGGTTATCATAGTGTATTCACTTTTCATTGCTGCTCACAATACAATGTACAAAACATTTTCCTTTCTGCTGTTGAAGCAGCTGTTTGCTCATGACATGATGCCATTTGACATCTCTCGGCTTCAACTCATATAACACTCAATATCGTTGCTTTTGTATCATTGCTAATGTTTTCAAATGTTTCGAGACTGTTGCATGATCAACTAATGATTCTGCAAGTTCAGCATGCAACTGACATGAGTTTAGGGTCCTGGGCATGACAGTAAACTGTATCCGGCAGCAAGGCCTTTGATTGGAAGGTTGTGAGGAGCATGGAACCACCTCTTAATTGCTGCTGTTCCCAGGTCCACCCTGACCCGAAGTGGTAGCACCTGTTAGGGTCCCAGCTATGGGCAAATAGTTAACCATCCCCTCCCAAACTGGGGTCAAAACACTATGAAAGTATATACTTTTATACAAATCTCTACATAAAAATTGACTTTTATAGAAAAATATTCATTTTTTTTTATATTACCAACAATACATTTTTGAAGAAAAAAATTATTACCACAACACATTTTTGAAGGAAAAATTATTCTCAGCAAAGCATTTTTGAATACAAGACTAGAAGACATTTTCAGTTTTCTAAAATAAAGTAAAAACAAAAAATTTTCATTAAAATCTTGACTAAATTAACTTTCTCACTATAACCAAATATTTTTAAAAAATCCTTAAAACTCTACCTTTTTGGCATTGAATAACCCACAGAGGTTGATATGCCATTAAACAAAACTCAAACTCAAAGACATGAGTTTTCATGAAGTAATGCCTTCAATTTTTCGTCTTCAAACTTTTTGGGTGCCCAAAAGTGTTCTTTATTTATTTATTTTCAACATCAAAATCCTTATTTTTAAAGCATCTAAACCAATGTCTGCATATTAAAACTTTTTTGAATAACATAGTGCAGTAAAATTCCCAGCAAATATTCTTTCTTTGACACAAAATCGGACATGGTTAATGATAAGAAAAACAAAGTGACAAAAAGAGAAAACAATTCAAGAAGACAGAAAAAGAAAAGTGCAACCACATTTTAGAAAAAATGTAAACATTTACTTACCATCTCTGGGACATTATAGTAATTTTAGAAAAGCCCTTTTTAAATTCATAATTCATGCTTAGAAATATTTCTTTGAATTCGTTTCATTCTTTGGTGTTTAACTGCAGGAGAATTTTCATTTGTACATCAAAATTCTTAGTTGCTCTGCAGCTGGCTGGTGACCTTGTGCCTTCTTGATGCTCTCTCCTTGACGCCAAATGTCATCTACTCCATGATGTTGATTTGCTTTGTCTTCTTCCATCTACTGACCTTAGTTCTATATATTTTGAAAGATAGCTTCACAAGATCCCATTCAGTTTCTTACTAGGACATGAGATCACATCTATTATTGGTCTGTATTGTATTGAAAGAGAAAATCAACTACCTTGAAAAAGAGTTTGTGTTTTGTATGTGGTTTGCCAGAAAAAAATTACCAAAAATTGTTAGCACTAAAAGAAACTATGCTAATTTTCTTTCCTCCCTTTCTGGCATGGCCAATCAAAAAATAGCTTATTGAATAAAGGTCATTGCTTTTGCTTACTGGGAGATATATTTTTCGAGAGAGAAAGTACGATTTTTGAGCTTGGTGAGTGAAAGTGCGTTTTTTGTCACTTGCAAGGAGAATTTTTGATTTTTGACCCTGTTTTTGTTACTATGTTGCCTCAACTGTTAGCAAGAGAGCTGCTATTAAATATTGTGTTGACACAGGGATTTATTTTTATATTTTCTGAACTAGAAACGGATTGTTTACATATGTTTTTTTTTTAACTGCCAAGCCAGAAAAGATACACAAGTCTAACAATTCTTTACACAAATGGATTTTCATAAAAATGCACTTCTTTGAAAAGATTGTGTACTAAAAAAAAAAAGCAACCTAGATGATTGAATATTTATTCAAAGTTAACATTTTAAAAGTAGTAAAAACAAAATTTTTATAGAATGCTTAAAAGATAACTTGTTCAAAAACTTACATTTATTTTCTGCATTAATTTTGGCTCCATGATCGACTTAGGAGGGATGTAGAATTTTATTTCCTGTAATATTCTTTTTTTTTTTTTCAACTGGAGTAGATAGACTATCGCCCGGTTCACACTCCACCCACGTCTATTGTACAGGTGTAGCGGCTCATCCCTTGTTCCCTGTTCAGGATGTGGTTTCCGGCTTTCTCTTTTCCAATCTTTTCACTCTTACGTAGCCCCCTGCACGTCAGTGGCGTTACCGCCTTGCTCAGGGTGATATGATTAAAAAAAAAAAAAAAAAAAATTAGTAGCCCTCACTCCAAACATTACTACTTGTTATCCCCTAAGACTTGTTGGCTGATTATTTTCATTCAAAATGCCAACCCAACCATCAGGTCCATCCAATTATGCTTTCGCTTCATCACTAAAACTTCACTTTTGGGAGTTCAGTTTTCATGTTACTTTAATTCACATTTCACTTGTTTGCTTGATTTTATATCTTTAATCAATGTTAATATTCTGCATTTTTCCTCTTTGTTTACATTTGCAAAGCCAGATTTTCTAAATATTTTGTTGCTAGTCAATCCGCTTTTCTTGTTTATTATTGTTTTAATTTTTTCTTGAATTTCTTCATTTTTCTTGATCTTGATTACTTTTTTTTTATTTACATATTTCAGTTTTGATTTTGATTTTTAAAAAAATTTTTTTTTTTCTATAATTGTATCACCCCAAGCAAGGCATTATACTGCCACTGTTGTGCAGGGGGTTACATAGGAGGAAAGTTATAGGAAGCAGTGACAGAATACATAGGGTGTCAGGAAGCGGGTAGGAGAGGGATGAGACTACTGCAGAAATGAGATGAGAGACATGATGCAAGTTATTGAGATAGAAAATGACAATTGACTTTACATTTAAACTCCTGGAGATTGTAGTTGTCAGGGAAACAATCATGTAGAAGGGAATTCCACAGGCAGGAAGTGCGAGAAAAGAAGCTGTTGGAGTAGAAATTGCGGTTACATCTTATTGGTTTCACAGTAGGGTGGGACCTAGATGCTAATTTGTTCCTCGAGTAAATTTGTATATAGAGGGTACCAGTGAGCTGCATACATCGGAGCAGAAGCCGTGAAAGTGTTTGTAGAAGAGACACAGGGAAGCCACACAGCACTGGTGAGAAAGTGACTGTATCCAGGCTGCCAAGTCGGGATCAATCACATTGCAGATTCTCTGTTGAATTTTGTCAGGGACCCCTAGATGGATAGCAGGTGCACCCGACCAGATATAGCAGCAGCATTCAATGCACGGGTGGATGGTAGATTTATATATGTACAGGATTGTTTCAGCTGAGAAAAACTTACTAACTCTGCACAGAGAACCGACCTTCTTTGCAGCGGATTTGGCTATGGATTCTAAGTAGACATTCAACTTGAGGTCCGTTGTGAGAGTTAACCCGAGGAGGTGCAGTGGTCTACTTTCAGGGAGACTAGCCTGATCCATGCTAATGAGGGGTAGGAGTGATTGTCTGTGATGGTTCATAGATAGCAGCTTCATTTTAGAAGCATTAAAATTCACGAGACATTTCTTACCTCAGTCCGCCATGGATTGGAGGTCCTTTTCAAGCCCAGTGGCAAGGTTTGCTTTTTCTGCCTCGGCAGATTTTTGAACGAGGCGAGAGTAAACCATAGTGTAATCAGCGTATATGCCTACTCGGGATCTTATTACATTGTCAATAAGAAAAAGTATAGGACTTAGAATAGAGCCTTGAGGGACACCCGTGTTTGTGTGATAGTATTGGAAGGCATGTCCGTTCAATACTACCTTAACTGTGTGATTTGAAAGAAATGACTGGATTAGGTTGAACAATTGTCCAGTTATACCATAGCCCTGCAGCTTGCATAGAAGGCCAGCATACCAGACTTTGTCAAACGCTTTGGGGATGTCTAGGGCAAGAGTTCGGGCTTCACCATTCTTTGTCTCAAATTTACAAATTTCAACCTTCATTCCCATCAAGTAATTGTTGTACATCTTGTTTGTTTCTTCCCAAATCGCTTTATATCTGAAATTGCAAAAAACAATCAATAACTACACTTATTTATGATCACTAGCTCTTGAGTTGCATAATAATATCTTGCACCTTCAAATAAGTTACTGAAAATATTTCTAACAGAAGCATCGCCCGGTTCACACTCCACCCACGTCTATTGAACAGGTTAAGAGGCTCATCCCTTGTTCCCTGTTTAGGATGTGGTTTACGGCTTTCTCTTTTCCAATCTTCTCACTTTGTTTTTTTTTTTCAATTGGAGTAGATAGATCTATCTATCGCCCGGTTCACACTCCACCCACGTCTATTGAACAGGTTAAGAGGCTCATCCCTTGTTCCCTGTTTAGGATGTGGTTTCCAGCTTTCTCTTTTCCAATCTTCTCACTTTGTTTTTTTTTTTTCAATTGGAGTAGATAGATCTATCACCTGGTTCACACTCTACCCACGTCTATTGAACAGGTTAAGAGGCTCATCCCTTGTTCCCTGTTTAGGATGTGGTTTCCGGCTTTCTCTTTTCCAATCTTTTCACTATTACTTAGCTCCTTGCACATCAGTGGCGTTACCGCCTTGCTCGGGGTGATACAATTAAAAAAAAAAGATATTTTAAATTTAAATTCTTATGATATTTTCATATACATGTATCCTGAAAAGTGTTACCAATTATTAGCAATATTATTCTGATTTGTATAAATGAATTCAGAGAGAGAGAGAGAGAGACATACATACACACACAAACGAGCTGGCAAGTCCTCAGCCCAAACACAATATATAGCTCTAAATGTCACAGTTTTTTTACTACATTTTTTATTTTACGATTCAAAACAGATTTTCGGAAAAACAGCCAACTGCTTAAAAATAAGAAAGACAGGCGATTTTTATTTATTTATTTTATAATTTCCATAAGGAATGAAACAATGAAACAAATTTTCGCAAAAGTATTTAATTTCTTGAAATTTCATGAATTTTCGTAGAGGGATGGTCAATCAGTTAAGTGCCGTTCATGATACCTGCTTGGGCAATCATATCTTGAAAGAAACAGCAGATTTTCCCGCAGTAGGTAGCCATTACTTTCTGTATAGACTGGTTGCCAATCAAGGCTATAGAATACCGTCTGTCCTTAAACTTAGTACCTCTGCTCATTTTCTATATCTAACTTTTAAATTAAATTTTTAAAAATAAAAAAGTTTTTTTGAAACTTTTATTTTAGTTTTAATTGAAAGCTAAATGATTAAATTTACTATTTCCAGTAAGCAAAATATGCTGGTGTACTTCAAACAAATTATATTGATTGGAATCTAAAATTCAATTTTTTAAAATCTTTCAATTTTTCAGTCATTTTTTTTCAGCGACCAACACATTTATAAACAAAAGGTAATTCTCGATCTCAAAAAACTTGGAAAAATAAAATATACATTGGTGACACATTATTTTTGGAAAATTAGTAAATTTAATATTAAATTAATCTGATTTATGCGAGTATTATTTATAGCCTGAAATTTTAGAATAAAACTATTCCTGACATTTCCACTGTATGTGTTGACAGATGTGAGATAAGTGCGTGGTGATCACAAGTGACATAATTGTACAATTTTTTTCCTGTAAGGAAAAGAAATCCTGAAACACATGACCTTTCAATTTAAACATAGAAATTACCATACAAAAAAAAACAAAAAAACTTCAAATACACAAAAAAGGTCCTATTATTTTAAAAATAGGAAGGCACAATGATTTGTCTTAAATTTTTTTAATTTTTGTTTAGTAAATATGATCATCACTTAATACAAATTTTTTCTTCATACTATAATGTACTGAATTTATATTATTTATTAAAGCAATTAAAAGCTTATCAAATTAAATAATGTCATAGTTTTATTGAATTTTTTTTTTTTATCAGAAATAGACAAATTTTTTTCAAAAATTAATAGATGCTTTACATTCCCCAGTGAGTCCTGCATTTAACTAATAAAATCGGTTTTCGCAACAAAATTTAATTACTTAAAATTTCATGCATTTTAGTGAAGAAAGAGTAATAGATGTAAAAAAAAAAAAATTCAAAGATTTTAAAAAAAATAATTGAATCAATTTGTGAACAAGTCTTGAAAGTTTTATTAAAATCTGACAATTATTGGATTTTTGGCAAGAATTTCCAGATTAATGTGTTTGTCACCAGAAAAAAACTGAGTTATGTAATATTACGTTTTTGATTGGAAACCCTAGTAATGATTTCGTTACCCACTAACTAAAATCAAGATTTATTTTACCAAAATTTCGAACGTTTTAGAAGGGATTAAAATTTTTTTAAATAATTGAAAAAAAATACTTTAATATTTCCTCTTAAACATTTTGGTGGAAAAAGTTCGTTTTTATTAAGTTTAGGGCCTTTTTTTAATTCATATGTTGCTGTTTTTTTAGTGATTTAGTGGAGGTACCTATAACTCGTAGCTGGAGGGAGAAGAGACAGATCTTTCCAAAGAGTATTTTCACATCAGTGAATGCAAAGAATTCAACTGGAAATCGAGCTCAGCCAAGAACGTCTAAAAGACGGTCTTGCCTCAGCCGAGGCCGTCGCTATATATTACCAGGCCTGTTCTATGATTAAAGTTGACTTGCTGACGTCACACTTAGTAGTGTCGTTTTACTACCCGGCGTCCGTTAGCGTTAACTTATTTTCAGAACCAAATTGCAAAGGGAATTATAAAAAATGGAGGGCACCTCGAGGTGGTGTAATGGTTAGCAAGCTCGTCTCGCTAGAACTATTGCAATTAAGTAGTGAGTTCGATCCTCACTGGGTGCCCTATACTTTCGGCCTTGTACCACATCTAAGCTGCGCTTAGTAAATTACAATTATAAAAATGGACCGGAAGTTCATTGTTTTTCGTTTCCAAAAAATAAACATTTATTTGATAAATGGAAAAATGCCATTAAAAGGGAGAATTTTACTACAAGTCCATTTAGCAAAGTGAGTAGTTAAAATTTTATCACCATTTATTTCAACAGTCGCTAAAATCAAAATTTGCTAAAAAATTAGTTTTGCCGTAGCACAAGAAAGAAAGCACTTTGTTTATCTTTTAAATTAATATAATAAAATAAGATATTATTTTTATTTCTTTGAATAAAATTGAAATAAAAATTATCTTAAAATCTGAATTAAAAAAAAAAAAAATTTATGGCTATTCGTTCGTAATTTTTTTTTTTTCTGAAATGTTTTAAAACTTAAACTGAAGCCGAAAAAAGTTGTTAAACATTATATTTTCTAAAAATATTTGAATTAATATTTTATTGATATTTTATTTAAGAAAATAATGTTTTCTTTTCAATTAAATGTTTAAAAAAATTCTTAAGAACAGAAAGTAAAATCTTACTTAACTTTTCTTACTTGGAACTTTATGAATCGTTTTTAAACATGAAAAAATATCCCTGAATTAAATTTTTTTTATTCTTTTTCCTGTATTAACAAAAACGACAAAATTTATTTTTTAGTCAATTTTAAAAGAATTTGTTTTTTATGTTTAAGGTTTTTTATTTGAAAACTCCGTGAAATTATTTCTTGCAAAAGTCAAGAAATCACTATTACCGAAAATTAAAACATGAAAATGATGTTTTAAACTTTGTTTAAACCTAATATTTCTGAATAATTTTTGAATTTATTTGAAACATACAGGCCTAAATCACACCACACTTGAATTTTAAAACCTAATTTTTAAAATATTTAATTTTTAGAAAATATTCATTAATAAATGAACACCCTCAAAAAATATTTTCCAAACATTTTTTTTTTATTTTTGATAATTTGAAGTTAATTATCGATAGAAAAAATTGGAAATAAAAAATTAGAATTTTAGCTGAAGAATAAATCTTTTATAGTTGGTTTAAGGATTTTTAATCCTTAAAAATTAATTAGCAAGTAAAACATTAACCAAAAGTTTTGCAAAAAAATGATTTTTTTTATAAACAGTTTAATATCATAAATGAAATAGAAACATTAATTTTTACTTTTTTTTTTTCATTTTTTACAATTAAAATATTTTAAAAATGTAATTGAATTACCAAATATCCTAGGATTTTTGAGGCATATTTTTTTTAAGGTAAAAATTTATCTTTTTTTTTTTTTCATCCAGTAGGATTAACAATGGATTCAATCAAAATATTTCAAAATATTATTTTAAAATTCGAACTCCGTTGTTTTTTAGCAGAATTTCCCTAAAGACAATTTGTTGATATTAAATCTATTGGAGTTCTCAAGACGTTTTTAAAAATCTATTTCAGATTTAGCTATCCTATCGTTAATTCGTTCGATTCATAATTATTTATTGCTGTTATGCCGTAAAAAAAAATGGAAATGTTATAGTTGTAAAAGTTTAGTATCAGGAAGAGACCTGATATAAACAGTTATTTTCAAGGAATTAATAGAGGTTCTCTCTCTGTTATATCCCAATGATGTAACAACAAATTTAGTACTATACAATTATATTGTTATTAATAAACTTGTAAAGAATCCTTCTTTTCTTCATTCAATGAATCAAAGAAAATTGTCTATGTACATAACATTGGATGTTTTGGCTAATGATGAACTTCTTTTTCATGTTGACTCATGTGGTGAAGGTCACAGCATTGAAAAAAAATGATTATCTGGAGCTCTTCTAATGCATTATTAAATAATTTTTGTAGCAAGGAAAATAATAATATTACTTGTAAGAAGTTAAGTAAAAAAGAAAACTTCAAACATTCAACTGAATTTTGAGACATAAAAAAACTTTTATAAGCTTGATTTTTAAAAAACAGTAACTTAAACTTATTTAGTTTGAATTAATTTGCTTGAATTTAAATTGTTGCATTTTTTAATATTTTTAATTAATTTGCTTATTTATTGTTGCTTCTTGTTTGTTCCTAAATTCTAATGGTTGCTTGATTGCTATATTTGAGTGATTCTGATTTAAAAATTCTTGCATTTTTTGTGATTTTTCATAATTAAATTAAAAATATGAAAATTTAAGCAGTGTTTGTTAAATTTTTAGAATTTAGACGAATAAACGAAAAGTTTTGTCTTTAAAACTGTGTTTATTTACAAACACGACCGACAGTCAGTAGTTAACAATAATGTTTATATTTTCTTATTAATTATTGTTTTCCTTATTTTTAATTAAAATTAATAAAACCAGCATAAATCAAAAACGTGTCTTTCTTATTTTTCTTGTTACATTTTAAAAAGTTTTAAAATCTTTATTAAAAAAAAATGACTTTGTGATTATCAACATTGTCATGAAGTGAGAGACACGGCTGCTACGCTAATTCCTGACTCTACTACCGTGACGTCACATTTCATCGCTTTGCCTCAGCTCACCTTCTCGTTTCAAGGGTCAGTCAGTTAGTTAAATGCCATACATGAAACACGCTTGGGCGATCATATCTCGAAAGAAAGAGACATGACTGACTGGGCAGAAGATTATCCCGCAGTAGGTTGTCATTACTTTCTGCGGTAGACTGGTTGTCAGCCAAGACTATAGAACCCAATCTGTCCTGTTATTTTAACCCATAACTAGAAGGAAGAGACGGATTAATACCTTTCTCAAGTGTACTTGCGCGCAAGTGAACGCAATGAATTCAACTGGAATTCGAACTCAGCTTTCCGATTTTCCGAGCTGATATCCACTGCACCACAACGCACATCACGGTTAACAAATGTAAAAAAAACAGTTATTTTTTTACTAAGAATAAGATTTTCTAAAAGTAATAATTTAAAAAATAAATTCATTCATATGTAAGTCCTGAAATTTTTATTTAAATTTAAAATCCTATAATTTTTTATTTTTATTTTTGCGAGAAATTAATTTTTTTTCTTTTTAAATTTCGAACGTGTCAGAAAAGATGTAAAAAAAAAATACTTTGTTGATTATTCCTTCTAAACATTTTGACGGAAAACTTTCTTTTAATTTTGGATTTTTTTTTTTTTTTTTTTTCAGTTAATTAGTACTTTTATCTGAAGGAAAAAAAATACTGTTTTCTCAGGATGGTTAACTAGTTTAACCGTTAGATTTATTTCTTCGTTATGTTTCGGTTTTTCTACGCCATGGGCTTTTTTTTTTTTTTTTTTTTTATAGCCTACGAGAATTTCATTTTGCTGTTCCTCCAACTAATGGAGTTATTCCCCTTGCACCCGTGGCTGGTTTGCCCGAAAGAGTTGCTCCCCTTGACATCATCCCCCCCCCCCCATGTTTTTCTTCTAATTTCTTGCCGTTTGGTTAGCGACACCAAGTCACTGGGCGAATCACTCAATCATAACTTTCAATTTTAATTTAAAAAGACTTTAAAATTAAATGTCGCATTAAATTTAATTGAATTCCGAAGGAAGCAAAATGTCGACCTTCCAGTTTTGCCTTATCTTCAAGGATTGGAGGAGGTTTAAAATTTAAAAAAAAAAATGTTGTCTACCTTGGCTCAGCCGGTGAAGACGTCCAATGTTGTTGTTTCCTTTTGAAACTCCATCTTAAACAATCGGTTTTGACCTGAGCGATCGACTCTTTGGAAAAAAAAAGTCTTTTGACTTTCCTTTTTGCTTTTCTTTGCTTTAGTCAAAGATTAGCAAACTTCGTGGAATTAATGATATTTGGCCTTATTAATTGGCCCTCCACTTTTTTTTTTTTTTTTAGTAAATACATTTAAGATGTACATTGTGGTGCAGTGGATATTGGCACGGAACATGAAATTGTGGAGCCGAGTTCGAATTCCAGTTGAATTCGTTGTATTCACTTACACACAGATACCCTTGGGAAAAGTTTTAATCGATCTCTTCTCCCTCCAGCTATGGGTTAAATAATGGGAAAGATTAAGTTCTCTAGCCTTGGCTGGCAACCAGTCTACTGCAGAAGCAGTGGCAACCTACTGCGGGATAATCCTCTGTCCAGTCAGTCATGTCTCTTTCAAGACATGATCGCCCGAAGTGTGTACCATGTAATAATTTTTTTGGTGGGGCAAAAGCAGTATGACAAAGTGGGAAAAGTTTTCATGTGATGTGTCCTTTAAGACTTGTTTATGCTAATGCGACTGCATATGCACAAGAAGGAAAGGGAAGATTCTGAGAATTTAGAATTAATTTTTTTTGTTGTGTTTTGGGTGTGTCTGTATGTATGTGTATATATATATATATATATATATATTTATCATATCACCCCCCGAGCAAGGCAGTAACGCCATTGATGTGCAGGGGGCTACGTAAGAGTGAAAAGATTGGAAAAGAGAAAGCCGGAAACCACATCCTAAACAGGGAACAAGGGATGAGCCTCTTCACCCGTTCAATAGATGTTGGGGGGAGTGTGAACTGGGCGATAGTTTTTATATCTATATATACACACACACACACACACACACAGATGAGCAATGAAGAAAATATTTACAGCATTTGAAACTGCTCAGTATAGAAATAGTTATGAATATTTATTATAAATTTTGTAGTAGATAATAATTTGGACATGTTCTAAAATATAATTTATTATATATATATATATACACACACACACACACACACACATCTAAAACATAAAAAAATTAATATAATATATAAAAAAAGTAGATTTTCTTGATGTAACCTTAGATTTAAAAAAGAATATATACCAACCATATAAAAAAACAAATATAAATCCTTTATATATCAACCCAAAATTTAACTATCCTCCTCCTGTTATTAAACATGTACCCTTTGTGGTGCAGTGGATATCGGCTTGAAATGACAAATCGGGTAGCCGAGTTCAAATTCCAGTTGAATTCCCTGGATTCACTTCCGTGCAAATACCTTTGGGAAAGGTTTTAATCCGTCTCTTCCCTCCAGTTATGGGTTAAATAACAGGACAGATTGGGGTCTATAGCCTTGGCTGGCCACCAGTCTACTGCAGAAAGTGATGGCTACTGTACTATGGGATAATCTTCTGCCCAGTCAGTCATGTCTCTTTTGAGACATGATCACCCAAGCATGTATCACATATGCCACCTAACTGACCTGACCCTCATCAATAGAATTAGTAAAATTAGTAGAAATTCAGCAAATGAGGACATGTTTAGTAAGCATAGTAATTTTTATAATACTGCCTTAAAAATAGTGGATACAAAAGCCCAAATATTAAATATGTAAAAGAGAAAATCAACCCCTGAAGAAAAAGTAGGAATAGAAATACTTTCTGAATAATAATCTATCAAGTTGTATTTTCAATAAAAATTAAAAATACTCTTAAATTAATAATTTATAGTTGTATGAATAATCTGAAAAAATTATAAAAAATCATTTTTAAATAAAAATTTTAACATAATTGAAATAAAAAAAATCTAATAACTGAAATTAACAATTTGGACAGTAATAAATGTAAATGTAGAAACCCTATAGATTGTCCTTTAGTAAACAGATTCCTTACAGAATCAATCGTTTATCAATGTAAAATTTCTTCTGTGGAAAACCCCAGTAATGTAAAGATTTATGTGAGTAGTACTAAGAACTTTCTGAAAAAACAATTTTATCAACTCCTGTCTTCATTTAATGATAATAAGTACAAAAATAGAACATCCCAATTATTGGTATCTAAAGGAAACAAATAAAACACCCACGTTAAAATATAAAATTTTAAAAGAAGCTAGAATATGTAAGTCTTTAAACGACCCATGCCCTTTGTGTCTATACAAAAACTGTATATTATTAAACTTCTTAATAAAAATTTATGAAATAAATGTAATGAAATGAATGTCATATGTAAACATTGCAAAATGTTCACCTTAGAATATGGATAAAAAAAAAATAATTAAATTGATATTTAAATTTTTTGTAATTAAATAGATATCAAAAAGATTGTATTATAATATTAAGAATTGTATTAGAATATAATAATAATAATAATAATAATAAAATAGATTTTATATAAAAGTATAAAATTAATTTACAAAAATTATTTAAGAAATAAATAGATCTTAAGAAATAAAGAATGTTATTTATTTATTAAAAGTTTTGAAAAATTAGAATAAAATGCATTCTGAATTGAAATAAAAATGGTATATTTGTTCAAAAGTCCCTTTAAGTTAGATCAAAAATATAAAATGTTTTCTTTTTCTTTCTTCATCTCTTTTCTTTTTCATTTTAGAAAATGTTGGGACATGGAGAAAGCTGAAAGAAAAATTTTGTAACAATAATGGATACATCAACAGAAATAAGGTCTAGAAAGGGATTTTAAAAATTAGGTTGACCCTTTGGCCGTTAAGATTGAAAGAAGAAATCATGTATTCTCTAAAAATATAAACCCCTTTTTTTTTCTTTTTTTTTCAAATTTAAAGTGAATCTCTATTCTGATTTGTTAAATTGAACACATGCATTAATTTTCATGTCTTCTCATATCTATAAATAACAAACGTATTGTTTCTCATATTTAAATGAAAATCATTTTCACAATCATGATTTAACATTGCCTGATGAGGAGATAGAAATCTCGAAATATTGAAATTTCCGTGTCACAACATAATTTTAATTAAAAGACTAATGTAATTATATGATTTATTATGCTCTACAATATTTATTGTATTGAGCAGTTTTTTAAAAAAAGTATATACCAGAGAACTCAAAATTGTAAAACTGTTGGTTCTCTTTACCTGGCGATATATGTCTGATTTCATTTAAAATTTAAATTCTATTTCTTTTTGTTTATGTTTCCATCACTTTTGCTGTTAAATGTCTCACATTGTGATGATAAAAGATCTGAGTGTGGATGATCTAGCAATCAAAGCGCTTTCTAAATGTTTTGTCTTAGTGAATTAGTATACAATGTTATAGCAAAGAGGTGCTATTTTGTAATGCATGTGATTGAGGCAGGTTGAGAAATTTCAAAGTAAATTCAACATTTTCAAAGGAAACAAATTCAACGTATTATATGTTTCACTAGTCTGAGAAGACCTCACATTTGAAACCCAAGTAGCATGATTGGTTGGCTGGTTTTTAGCCTTTTGTTAAACATCTTCACTCCACATATTCAATTTTGATTTTGGTATTGAGCACTTTTTTGTTGTTTATTTCTTAAGAGAGGCTGTTTTCTGCTTTCCTTCTGTGTTTTTATATATATATATTTTTTCCATTTGTACATGAGTTATTACATGACCTAGGTTTCTACCATGAGTGGTGTCTTCAGCCGATTTTCAGTAACTGATTTTACTGTTTATTTTTATTTTTATTTTTTTTTAACAACGCTAACATAAAGGTGGTGTTATTTGGGTTTTTTTTATGCTCATCTGGCAGGGTATTTTTGAATGCGCAGTTTTTAAAATTACAAGGAATTATGGCATTTCACACACACACACATATATATGTATATATATATATATATATATATATAGCTCAAAAGATACAGGGGGAAAAAAAATATATTCAGATGCTTACTGATAACTATTTAAAAAAAAAAACAAAAAAAAACTTTGAGATTAGCCCTAGTGAGAATGTCTGATATCCATGTGGTTTGTTTGAAATTAAGTCTTTGTTTTGCAAATGAAAAGAAATCTACCCTGGTGGAGAAAAGTCTTGATGTCGTCACAACTACAATCCAGAGTAAAAAGTGAGAAAATGGTTTTATTCCCCTTCCTTAACTGGTTTTGAATACAAAGTTGCCTACTGGCAATATGCTAAATCTATTACAAGAAAATTTAAATCTGCTTTACTGGAAAAAAAAAAAAATAAAATCATTGTGCTGCAGCAAAAAGAGAAATTGATGAGCTGCTTTCAAGTTTCAGCCTCCTCAGTTGCTTTCACTTTCACACTAAAAGGCATGAATCCATTTGTTGTTCTTCTTGCTCCCCAGCTATGAGTGAAATCACAGGGTAGACAGTCTAGGAGAAGAAAAATTTGAAATGATGTAGAAGAAAAATCCAAAACTGGAGAGAAAGTAACACGAAACCACTCTGTTATCTTTCCCAAGACGTTGTGGCGATTTGCAATTCCACAGTTTTCCTATTTTAATTTTTCTAAGATAATGAACGAATAAGCTCCTTGCTATTTCCACAACACTGAAATAACCGTGGAGATTTCTCCCTTGCCTGGCTAAATATTTGAGCTTAACAACTTTAACAAAATATTAGAATAACAATCATATAATATGTAAATGAAGTCATTAGTTGAAGAAGTAAGAGGGTACAAATGAAATTATTAAAAACTGACAATTTTTTCCATTTCACTAAAACAGATATTAAACATGTTATCACCTCCTCTGCCGTCTTTCTTTTGCTAAAAACAAACAACACCTTTTATATATCTTCTGTCTCTTCTTCCAATCAAGCAGGAATGGTTCATTGTTTATCAGAGGTAATAACAGGTCGTAACACATGTGCTAAGGTAAGAAGCGAAATTACAATATGATGCTCCATGCATTGCTAATAATATATCTCGGGAATCAAAAAGAAAAGGGATTGTCAGTGGTCAGGAATTAATGTAACTGGTAACAAAAAGAAAGGACTATGATTGATCAGCATGGAAAATGAAATTGACTTTCAGCTGAGGCTCAAATAAATAACCCTGAGAAAGGCATGAATCCACATCCCAGGAGATTATGAAATTCCTGAGTTATGTGACCCATTGAATGTGCAGTTAACTTGTGTTATGAGGATGCATTTATATATAAAAATAATATTAAAAATGTATCAAAAGTTAAAGTAAGGGATTCTATTGAGTCCTACTTGTATTACTGTTACGAGGATGCATTTATATATAAAAATAATATTAATAATGTATCAAAAGTTAAAGTAAGGGATTCTATTGAGTCCTACTTGTTATTACAGAAAAGTTTTAATTCATGAAGTAATTATAAAAATAGAGAAATTAGGAATAGAACGTTTTGTAAGATGCCAGAATGTTTCATTAAAATCGAGAGTGCTAAATGTTCTAAAAGTATTCAAATTAGATGTTATAAAAATAGATTTTGGGAAGAGAGTAGTTAGTTGTTAACAGGATTTGCTGACATTATCAACTCTGGCCTGATTCGTGGATCTGTGCATCCAGCTGAAAGAGTCTCTAAGAAAAGTTGCCAATCAACTAAAACCTGAAAGAAAACCTCATGGAACTATATGAGTAAATAGATATTTTTGACTCTTTCATTGATCAAACTAATAATTTTTCTTTATATACACATTTGAGGATTTCGTAAAAGTATAGAACTTAAACTTCTTCGCTGTCTTAACTGGGTACAGATACTGATCCTTCCTTCCCCTTCATAACACTTCGTCTACCAATAGTAAACTATGTCCCTGTTTTGAATGTAAAAAAAATTGTAAATTTTGCATATATATATATATATATATATATATATATATATATATATCATTTTGTGTTTTTCGTTGATTAAATATTTGTCTGTGATTTATCTCTTTGTTTTGGTTAATCGTTTTTTGTTTTGTTTTTCCTTTCGTTACACATAACACTTGACTGCTATTTTTTTTTTTTTTTAATCATATCGCCCTGAGCAAGGTAGTAATGCCACTGATGTGCAGGGGGCTACGTAAGAGTGTAAAGATTGGAAAAGAGAAAGCCGGAAACCACATCTTAAACAGGGAACAAGGGATGAGCCTCTTCATTTGTTCAATAGACGTATTGATACATTCAAGTTCTTACTGAGTCTGTTTTGTTCACTTTGCATTAATGCCCTTGGAAAAAGTATGAATACATCTTCTATCTCTGGGTTAAATCACAGGAAAGACTAGTAACCAATTTAGGAGAAGGATAACTCTGAATTCATAAATAATGGAGCAGTCTGGGGTTTTCCAGTTTAGGAGACAGACGTTCTGAAGAGGCATGCACTCTGTCAGGTTACCTTGCCCTAGACACAACCACTGCTACTATGGCTACAATACATGTGATATTTTGACAAAAAATGTCTACTCACTGGCATGTCAGAATGATTTGACAAAGAACAATGTTTAAGTGAACGTTTGGGCAGACCACATTTCCACTCAGTGAATATTTGGAACTTTCAAAACATTCCTGAAGTTATCGAGTTTGAAAGTAGACAGAATTTCAGCACTGGTCTTTGTTGCAATTCCAAGTACTTGTCAAATTATGATCGTTAGAAATTGATCAAAACACATTGATGCATAAAAATAAGGGCTTGGGTTTTATTAAAATTCTAAAAATAGGTTTTTAAAGCAATAAGAATTGTCAAGAGTTTATAGTAGTAGCCAAGTCAAGACTAAAACTGACCTCTTGACACACTTATTTTTTTTATTTTTTTTTTTTTTTTTTTTGTGGGTACCTATGTTAAACTTTCTCTTACTTTTCATGTACCAAAATATTTCTAAACTTTTAAATTGACACCACCACAGTACTAAAGGTCATAATGTCTTGCATTTTCGTACTGGCCAATACTGATAATAGTCACGACAAAAGCTAGTTAGTATTATTAACAAATTATTATTTGTTAGTCTCAGCAGAAGTCAGATTAGGTTTAAGGCTGCAAGTTCTACACTCAGGATTGTCCCATGGAACAATAACATAGCAGATTAATGCATTGGTGTGTGAAGTATTCGTGTCATACTAGAAATGCAGTCAGTAATAATAAAGCATTAATTGTGGATCAAGACAGGATATGCCTAGATGTGGTCAGTGGAGCAAGATGAGATACGCCTCTGGGTGAGTAGATTAATTGAAGGCTTCAATTTGAAATTCCCTGTAAGTTACCCAGATAGGTAAGCACCTGACAAAGACCATTGTGTTATGAACAACAAAGATGAGGACAATAGTCTGCATGTAAATAATATCCTATTACAATCGTGCTTGTCCCTTCCTTTGTTAGTTTGCACGTAATGCAAATCATTTTTTTTTTTTTTTAAACTGTTGCTAGATTTCAGAAAATCTGCTCTGAATTATAAAAACAAAATTGCAATAGAGCTATGCCTTCTTTATTTAGATAAATTTTTAATTGCTTTTATAAACAAGTTATATTTAGGATATCACTAGCAGTATAGCCTGGCGTTGCCCGGGTGTAATGAATGCTTTAAAATTAATCCATGGTCCTGGAGCTCAGACTCAGCCTAAAGAGTATTTGTGTGAAGTTTGGTGAGAATCAGATAAAAATTGTGGATTTGTATGAAGGACATACAGACAGATAACCACACACACACACACACACACACACACACAAACATCTTGTTTTATTTATATATATATATATATATATATATAATTGATTTTCTGCACTATTGTAAGAACTGCGACCTTGAAACTTCTGAATATCATTTATGTCTTTGTCTATGAGTGTATCAAATTTGATTAAAATCAGACCACTCCTTCTATAACCCAGTTTTTTCGATTATCAATTTTCGATATTTATTGGGGGTACCTCAACACAAAACCTAGCTAAGAACACTCGCAGACGCTTATAGTACAACTGTGTAAATTTTTAAGAGAATTGGTTCAGCCGTTTTGGAGTCTATAGGTAACACACACACATGCACATAAAGTTCCATTTATAAATAAGTTTAGATAGTCTGAAGAGAAAGAAATTTTGTATGTTTAAGGGAATGATCAATGTTTTCCAAGGCTCTTTATGGGCTTTTCCTTAATTGTTGGTATGTTTTGCTCAGTGAGTTTGAACCATGCTTCGTTCAATATTTTACCATTCCTTAAAACGAGCGACCTTGATTTCAAGGTGTTGCAACTCATTTGGGCCCATGTTATGTGCTTTTCAATTCCCTTTTAACAGCCATCTCACACCAACAGCAGTCGTTATCGTCATGTCATCCAGATATACTGTTATTGGCGGTTGCCTTGGTCCAGATCTGGTTACTGGCCGTCTGCATTCTGTTTCAGTGTCTTTGATTAACATATTCATTAACAAAAAAGGGTCGCTGAGATTGTACATAAAGTTATGATGCCTCTAATTTATGCTATGCCGACACAATATTTTCTGATACCGTTCACATTTAAAAGTTATCATAATCAGAAATGTTCAGTTATTTTAGTCAAGACATGATGATGTTGAAGTGCTTTTTCCACTAGTTTGATCCATAGGCATCTTGAAGATCAAGCCACAAGACTGTTATGTCGCCCCTATTTGTCTTTACTTCTTTTAAGAGTTGCGAGACGACCCATTTTTAACAAGGAACTCTGACAAGCGTCAATTCAGGATGCTAAAAAATATTTTACTTTCAGTGTTCAAAAAAGAGGTGCATCTGAACTGATTTATATTTCTTGTTCCTTCATTTTTTTTAGGGATCTAAATACCTTTGGAGTGTCTCCACTGTTGGGTTTTTTTCCCGTCTCCTCCAGATCACTTTTAATAACTTCCATAACCTGCACTGCAGTTTCGGACAGCATTTATAAAATATGTAAGGCACTTCATTTGGACCTGGTGTAAAGGCCAATTTGGCTGCTTTCATAACTGCAGTGATTTCAATCAAAGTTGTTTCTCTCAAGTCAAAAGGCATTGATGGCACTTTAGGTTTTATCGGGGATGTATTTTCTCCAATTTCCAGTTGTCTGTTCAGATTATTCATGGTTTCTTAGAGAAATGCATTTATTTCATCAGACGTACTCTTCAAGTGACCACTTCGCTTTTCCCCAGTTTCTTTGTAAAGTTGAATGGATTTAAGATGAAGGCCAGCCATTTTTTTTTTTACTTTTTCCTTCCTTTGTCATCTATGCCATTCTGCTCTATGTAAAGACCTTATTTTTGAATGAATTTAGTCTCTAATCTCCTGTAAGGGTAGTCTGTTTCAGGTTTTGTGATTTTATATTGTTTTTCAAAGGGATTTGGGCTCTGACCTGAATTGTTTAATTTTTCTCTCCTATTTTCTTTACTGGTAATCTTTCTTTTCTGCTCTTTGTGTCTGAATTTTCTGGCTACATAAGTAATAATGATTTTAGATATTGTCATTAGATGTTTATCCACCAAATCTCTCAATGTTGTTTCAAGGATCTCACCGAAGTCCACGTCAAATTCATGCCAACCGTGTTTGTCACTGGGGACCAATTAATCTTCCTGTGAAATAGAGTATCAGCTTCCTTTTGAACCTGGAACCTCTGCTTGGAAGAAATGATAGCTGTGGTGGGCTTCCCAGCCCTGCACCTCCTGTGTCTCATCAGGAGAAACTCCTGTGCACTGCTTTTGGTTTGATTGCACCTGACACTTCATTTTGGCCTGATGGATTTTTAGCCTGTACATATTCTTACACATTCCACAATGGCAATTCAATTTTGTTGTTCATAAATCTATATCTTGGTTTGTTTCTGTTTCATTCATCCTATTGGGGATCTCATGCTCCCCACTCTCGGGATCCCCTGGGAGTATTCATATGCATTTCTGTAGCATTTGCTAATATGCATAAATTGGGTTGCTAGCCCAGGTTTACACTTTTGTGGTCTCTCCTTACCATCAATTGGTTTTCCAATTTGTCAGTCATTCTATTCCCTATGCCCACACGTCTTATAGCTATGGTTCCTAACAAAGCCTTTTCATGAAGGTTTTTTTCTTTAATTACCAGCAATTGATTTTCTTCTCTCCATTTTCTTCCAAAATATACCTCAATTGCCTGCACCATCCACCTTTGGATCTTTGAAGAACTTGTACTGCATTGCTGTTCTTACTTTGGAGATTTTAAATTCCTTCACTAGGCTTCTAAAGTGAAGTTGCATAGCGTTAGGATTGCTGTATTGTTAGCGCTTGTCAGACTTGTTTCAAGGGTTGTTCCCATTACAGGAATAAAAAATCCCTTATATAAACTTTTTGGGAAGTATGCAATTCTTTCATTTCAATTTTATGTTTTGTGTGTACATTTTAACACTCAACAGGCTTTGCAAATCCTCCTTTAGTTACTTCATCATTACAATTTAACACACACAGACACATATATATAAACAAGGAAATTTTTTTTTGTGTGTGAGTTTGTTTTTTTTTTCTTTGATTGATTTTATTCTCTGGGTTAATTTTATTGAATTCTTGGAGGATATCATTCTGCACGTTGTGACCTTTTATTAAAGATGTAAATTAATCAGTTCAGATAAAATTTACATTTCAAACAGAAGAAATTAAAATCAATATATTGATTTTGTCACCTTTTGTTTACGAAAGAGCAAGACAATGTGAGATTGATAATCACGTATTGGCTTGTCTTGGCTTATTGAACATTGAAACTGAAGAGTGCAACCTGTGTTAAGGAATAGAATATAAATTCTCAGATCAAGAAGAAAAAGAATCGAAATGCAACTTTTTTATGCTTTTTTTTTTCATTACTATTTCAAAAGTCATCATCTTTTATGTGCCTTGTCTCTTTCGAACAATTTCTTGTCTTTTGTTGCTTTTAGTAAATTTGTTTTTTTTTCTCTATCACTCCTAATCCCTGTTCTGCCAATAAAAGCTCTTTTGTCTGGCTCTCGTGCCTGTGAGTGTCAATTTTTCTAAGCCTTCCTTTCTCATTAAATGACCTAGGAATTTCAACTGTTATGCTACAAATAAGTTAACTGCTATACGTGATACACACTTGGGCGATCATGTCTCTTTTGAGACATTACTGACAAGGCAAAAGATTTTCTCACAATAGGTTGCCATTACCGTCTGCAGTAGACTGGTTGTTAAACAAGGCTATAGAACTCAATCTTTCCTACTGTTTAACCCATAACTGGAGGGAGAAGAATTAGATTAAAACTTTTCACAAGAGTATTTGTACGTATGTAAATAAAACGAATTCAGTTTCGGCTCTCTGACCTCTCATTCTGAGCTAATATCCAGGAGACAGCAATGCTACTTATAAATTGTCTTTCTGTTTCCATTTTCTCTAAAACTTTGTCATTGCTCACATGCTCAGTACATGGTTGCTGTTGTTCCCAGGTTCACCCTGACCCTTGGTGGTAGCACCTGTTAGGGTCCCACATAGTTTATCCCCAAAGTGGGGTTAAAACACTGAAAGTATAACAATAGACTTTTATAGATCGATAAACATTTTTTGAAGGAAAAATATTACCAACAATACATTTTGGAAAGAAACAAAATTATTATCATAACAGATTTTGAAGGAAAAAAGAAAAAAAGGAATTATTGCCATAAGACATTTTTGAAAGCAGAAAATTATTACCAGCAATACATTTTTTTAATACAAAACTAGAAGACCTCTTCAGTTTTCTAAAATAAAATAATAATAAAATTTTTCATTAAAATCTGATTAAATCAACTTTTTTATTATAACTGAATATTAAAAGAATACTTTAAGATCCTACTTTTTTGGCAGTAAATAACTCACAGAGGTTGATATGCCGTTAAACAAAACTCACCCAAACCCAGTACATGTTATTCTCATCAACCTTCTGTAGAACTACGATTTCTTTTTCATCTGTGATAAGATTGTCTAGTTATGGCCACATGTTGAAACACTAATTCCTGTATAATCACCAGTTAAGCAATTTCGAGCCTGGTCAGTATCTTGATGGGTAACTGTGAATACTAGGTGCTGTAAGCTTGAATATGTGGGTAGTGTAGTGGATAATAGCTTGGACTCGTTAATCAGAGAGCCAAGTTCCAATCCTAGTTAGACTCGTTATATTCATAGCGTGGGGAGAAAAAAGTGGATTTGTACTTCGCCCAATCATTATTATCTTCAAAAATATCTTCTGGCTTTAAATAACCTGCAAAGAGTTCATAAGCTGTAGAAAAATCAATCAGATAGTCTAGCATTCACTGCTACATAATCATAGTCTAGCATTCACTGCTACATAATCATAGTCTAGCATTCACTGCTACATAATCATAGTCTAGCATTCGCTGCTACATAATCATAGTCTAGCATTCGCTGCTACATAATCATAGTCTAGCATTCGCTGCTACATAATCATAGTCTAGCATTCGCTGCTACATAATCATAGTCTAGCATTCGCTGCTACATAATCATAGTCTAGCATTCATGCTACATAATCATAGTCTAGCATTCGCTGCTACATAATCATAGTCTAGCATTCGCTGCTACACTAATCATAGTCTAGCATTCGCTGCTTTACATAATCATAGTCTAGCATTCGCTGCTACATAATCATAGTCTAGCATTCACTGCTACATAATCATAGTCTAGCAACGTCGCTGCTACATAATCATAGTCTAGCATTCGCTGCTACATAATCATAGTCTAGCATTCGCTGCTACATAATCATAGTCTAGCATTCGCTGCTACATAATCATAGTCTAGCATTCGCTGCTACATAATCATAGTCTAGCATTCGCTGCTACATAATCATAGTCTAGCATTCGCTGCTACATAATCATAGTCTAGCATTCGCTGCTACATAATCATAGTCTAGCATTCGGCACTGCTACATAATCATAGTCTAGCATTCGCTGCTACATAATCATAGTCTAGCATTCGCTGCTACATAATCATAGTCTAGCATTCGCTGCTACATAATCATAGTCTAGCATTCGCTGCTACATAATCATAGTCTAGCATTCGCTGCTACATAATCTACATAGTCTAGCATTCGCTGCTACATAATCATAGTCTAGCATTCGCTGCTACATAATCATAGTCTAGCATTCGCTGCTACATAATCATAGTCTAGCATTCGCTGCTACATAATCATAGTCTAGCATTCGCTGCTACATAATCATAGTCTAGCATTCGCTGCTACATAATCATAGTCTAGCATTAGCTGCTACATAATCATATTAGCATTCGCTGCTACATAATCATAGTCTAGCATTCGCTGCTACATAATCATGGTCTAGCATTCGCTGCTACATAATCATAGTCTAGCATTCGCTGCTACATAATCATAGTCTAGCATTCGCTGCTACATAATCATAGTCTAGCATTCGCTGCTACATAATCATAGTCTAGCATTCGCCTTTCCATAATCATAGTCTAGCATTCGCTGCTACATAATCATAGTCTAGCATTCGCTGCTACATAATCATAGTCTAGCATTCGCTGCTACATAATCATAGTCTAGCATTCGCTGCTACATAATCATAGTCTAGCATTCGCTGCTACATAATCATAGTCTAGCATTAGCTGCTACATAATCATAGTCTAGCATTCGCTGCTACATAATCATAGTCTAGCATTCGCTGCTACATAATCATAGTCTAGCATTAGCTGCTACATAATCATAGTCTAGCATTCGCTGCTACATAATCATAGTCTAGCATTCGCTGCTACACCAATCATAGTCTAGCATTCGCTGCTACATAATCATAGTCTAGCATTCGCTGCTACACAATCATAGTCTAGCATTCGCTGCTACATAAGAGAATCGACATAACAGTTAATTACTCTTTGCTTTGTTTCTATTATAATTTTCCTGTTTTTTCATACTTTGCTTAGCTTTTGAAAGGCAAATGATGTAAAAACCTGTATGGTCCCAATCATTCAATCAGCACTTTTTTCCAGTGAGCCATATGCTCTTGAGGACATCAGTATATGAATTTGTATATCTGAACAACCATTTTTTTACCAGAACTCATATTACAATTTGGTGTTGATATTGTTTTTCTCTAGCACTCAATATTGCTGATTCCTATATTGTATGCATGTCTATGTTTCGCTGGCTTAGGAGATTTGTGGCTTTGCATATGCACTGATTCCTTAATGTTTTGTATTTTCCAGTAACAGTTTATGTTTATCATTTCACCCTCATCCCACGATGGGCAGTGATCTCCCTTTTCACTCCATATGTAGTCATCCATGGCTGATTTTTGTATTTCTCCTTGTGTTACGGCTTCACAGTGTTTCTGCGGTCTTATCTTAAGGGGGTGGCCTGTTTTTCCTTTATATATCTTACCACACCTGTATGGGATGGCGTACACACAGTCTTTAATCATGTTCTCCTTCTAGGAGGTCTTTCTTTTTTCTCTTTTTTTTTTTTTTTTTTTTTTTTTTGTAATCATATCACCCCAAGCAAGGCATTTTACTGCCACTGTTTTGCAGGGGGTTACATAGGAGGAAAGTTATGAGAAAGAGTGACAGGTTACAGGGGGTGTCAGGAAGTGGGTAAGAGAAGGATGAGAATACTGATGAGAGTGGAGTGGACGGAGAAAGGAGCATGAGAGAGAGGATGCAAGTTAGCGAGATAAAAGATGGCTATTGACTTTACGTTTAAACTCGTGGAGATTGTATCCACCGAGAAAGCAAGTAAACAGAAGGGAATTCCATAGGCGGAAAGTGTGACAAAAGAAGCTGCTGGAGTAGAATTTGCGTTTACATTTTATTGGTTTCGCTGTAAAAGACTGGGACTTAGTTGCTAATCTTGTGGCTCGAGTAAATTCATATATAGGTCTTACTAGGAAGAGGTGTCTGCAAAGTGTTGAACCACTTTCGAAGATCAACCCGACATTATATAGACCATAGATCTTTTGTATTTTCTTCAATAATCCCTTCACATAGGGGGCTTATGGCCTATCACGTTGAATACACCAGTTCTTGCTCAATCACCGAAGTTAAGCAACATTGAGCCTGGTCAGCACTTAGATGGGTAACTGCTTGGGGATACTAGGTGCCGTAAGTGTATAGTGACGGATGTGTGTTATGGTGCAGTGGATATTGGCTCAGAAAGAGAAATCGGTGAGCCGAGTTTGAATTCCAGTTGAATACCCTGCATTCACTTAAGCACTGGTACCCTTGGGAAAGGTATTAATCCGTCCCTTCCCTCCAGTTATGGGTTAAATAACAAGGGTAGGACTTGGGGACCCTGCCCTTAAAAACAAATCCCAGTGAATCTTGGTACTCGAAAAAGAAAAATGTATTACTAGACACAAAAACTTATATAAACAATAATAAATTGTTGAAAGTAAAAGGTATTACTAGCAATAAATAAAGTTTAGTTGGCAATAAATGACCTGCCGAGGTTGATTTGCCATAAAAACCAACCAACCAACCCTTCACATAGGGTAGGCAGACTGGGGCTGTTTTCTGAGTGTTATCTTCTTGCACCCTTCTATTCCAGTTTGTCAGAGCCACTGTCTTGTACCCAGGGTAGTTGTTAAATTTTAAGGTACTGCTTATACTGACCATTTTTTTTTTTAATTATATTTCCCTAAGTTTTCACTGTTGACTTTTCTCATTGTTGTAAGCAGCGGACGATTCCTTTCTTTACACTGTATGGGTGGTGTGAGTTGAAGTTGAGGTATTGTCAAGTAAATGTCGGCTTGTGATATATAGATGTTTTGAACCCACTCTCTGTTCAAGATATTAGCACATCCAGGAATGCTAGTTGGTTGTTCTTTTCTTTCTCCATTGTGAACTGTATCAATGATCTTATCGAGTCCACATGGCCCAGTAGTAGCTGGACCTCTTTGTGCTGTAGCCAGAGTACAAAGATGTGAGTTCAATATCTGGTGATAGCAGAGGTGAACAAAACCTTTACAAGTTTAGTTAAAGAAGAAGATAACTGATACTGAAATATCTGGAAGAGGCATGGCATGTGGAACTAGAACAATCTACCTCAGGAGACCAAAACATGGTTCAGTTCAAAATTCCAAACACCTGAAGAATGGCAAAGTGTACAACAGTCAAAATGTTGTGAGTATGGCAACAAACATGAAGACAACAGTCTGAACAATTTAAATAGTGTAAATAATTACAGTGCCTCATCTCAGACATATAAACAGACCATACAGTGTTGATTCCCATGTCCACCCCTTCTCTTTCTCTGTAGACATACACACACACACACACACACATATATATATAATCCTACTACATTGAGCATTATTTTATTAACCTGTGAATATTATGTGTGTATCCCCATATGTATATTTATTAACACACACACACACACACAATATATATATATATATCTAAACTTATTTATAAATGGAACTTTGTGTGTGTATCCGTTACCTGTAGACTCCGAAACGGCTGAACCGATTTTCTTGAAAATTTACACAGTTGTACTATAAGCATCTGCGAGTATTAATAGCTAGGTTTTGTGTTGAGGTACCCCCAATAAATATAAAAAATATCGGGTTATAGAAGGAGTGGTCCGATTTTAATCAAATTTGATACACTCATAGACAAAAACATAAGAAACGATATTCAGCAGTTTCACGGTTGCAGTTCTTACAATAGTGCAGAAAATCAATAATATATATATACACAAAAGGCAAGATGTTTGTGTGTGTGTCTGTTTATCTGTCTGTATGTCCTTTATACAAATCCACAATTTTTATCCGATTCTCACTAAACTTCACACAAATATTCTTTAGGCTGAGTCTGAGCTCCAGGACCATGAATTAGTTCTAAAGCTTTTATTGCACCCAGGCAACGCTGGCCTATACTGCTAGTATATATATATATATATAATGTTATCCACAGACAGATCTGTTTCACTGTATCACAGCTCATCAGTATGGTTAGACAGCCGATTGCTTTTTACCAAGGACTGAAACCCAACTGAATTGGCGTCAGTTGGCGATTCTACCTCTGAGCTATGGGTGCTCGGTAGAAGGAGGCAGACTTTTTAGCATGTATATTATCATTATACATGCCCAATTTTTATATATATATATATACATAACAACAAAATATAGATGGAGAGCAGTTAAAGACTAGTGTCAAAGGCACTAAGCAATAAGAAGTGCTCAATACTATCCTGAGGAAGTAGAGAAATGCATTTACAATTTTTTGAGATCCATATCACACTACCCAGGTTTTGACCATTAGGTCTTTTCAGGATGGACACGGAAAACCAATGGATGTTGCCTCTATTTTAGGTTTTTGTCATTTAAATGTAAATCATTTGCACAACCAACAGCAACATTGCCTGATGATGAGAATCTCTCGAAACAGAAATTTCAGTGTTGCAATGTACAATTAATTCATAACTAATATATATATATATATATATATATATATATATATATATATTAATGCAGGTTTCATTGAATAATATAGACAAGTTTTGTCTATTAATTTTGTGTAGGATCCGTTCATAGAGAATGTATCTCTAACAACCTCAATAATATCTACATCGGCCACACCACAAATTCGCTCTCACGGCGTCTCTACGTTGCACTTAAATAAAAATTCAAATATATTCCGTCATTTAGAACAACACGGTTATCAACGCACACTTCTGAGAAAAACGCTCGTTGATAACACGTACATACTCAAACAAGAAAATAATAAGCAGAAACTAAAAATCCTCGAAGCACTCTACATTAAACAATTTAAACCTGGTTTGAATACAATCAATTTCGATATTTCCAACAACGTACTCAAATGTCTGTAAACAGACCAGGGACCACAACACCACTATTTTGTCACTGTCTTCGGCCATTCGCCACGGTAGGGATGGACTTATATTTTCAATTCAATTATCTTTATTGTTAATAGCTTAAATGTTCTATGTTTACTGTGTGTTAATATTTACTCTTTGATAATGGCTTATGTGAGCCGAAAGCTTAGACCCGATAAAAAATTCAACAAATACTGTGATTTTTTGTTGTCTTTTAACGACATCACCATCAAGTATATCAGACGGTATGAACGGATCCTACACAAAATTAATAGACAAAACTTGTCTATATTATTCAATGAAACCTGCATTAATGAAAAAATGCTGCCAAAATACACACAATATATATATATATATATATATATATATATATATATAATTATGTAGTTATGAATTTTCATTACTTGTGTGCTAAGTAATGAAGCTAATCTTCTGGATGTCTAATACTGTTGAGATTTAATAAATATATATTTTCTAGTGAGGTTCACTCTGTACAAGCCCTGGGGGCCCCTCGGAATAGAGAATTACATTAAGAGACTGTTTATATGGATAGGAGAGAAGAGACTAGTTAACTCTACACTTGAACAAGTTAAGATTATAGCGGGTGTTGGTTTCTGTTGTATCCTTGAGGAGGGTCGGTCAGTCAGTTAAGTGCCATACATGAAACACGCTTGAGCGATCATGTCTTGAAAGAGACATTACTGACTGGACAGAAGATTATCCCGCAGTAGGTTGCCATTTCTTTTTGCGGTAGACTGGTTGCCAACCATGGCTATAGAACCAAATCTGTTCTATTATTTAGCCCATAACTGGAGGGAAGAGATGGATTAATATCTTTCCTAAGGGTATTTGTGCGTAAATGAATGCAAGGAATTAAACTGGAATTCGAAATTGGTTCCCCGATTTGTCATTCCGAGTCGATATCCATTGCACCACAATACACATCCTACCTTTAAACATGAAAAAAGATTATCTTGCAGTAGGTTGCCATTTCTTTCTGCTTTAGACTGGTTGCCAACCATGGCTATAGAACCCTCTCTGTCCTGTTATTTGACTCATAGGTAGAAGGGGAAGAAATATATTATTAAAAAGCATTTAGTGGGGGATCAGTTTATTACTCCATAACAATATAAAACTGCCCCCACCCAACTTTATGCTCAGTAGAAGTTTTAATAGAAGTTTTCCAACTATTATATTCAGTCAGTCACTTAAGTGCCATACATGATACACGCCTTGAGGCGATATGTCTGACTGGGCAGAAGATTATTATTTAGCCCATAACTGGAGGGAAGAGACAGATTAATATCTTTCCTAAGGGTATTTGTGCATAAGTGAATGCAAGGAATTAAACTGGAATTTGAACTTGGCTCCCCGATTTGTCGTTCGGAGTCGATATCCACTGCACCACAACTCATATCCTACTCCTCAAAAATAACGAATTTTGCACCTGAGTGGTAAGCTACCAAATCTGAATGTTGTAGAGCAAACTGGATTATTTTGTAGGAGAGCAGTCACAGAGATTAGTCTACTGCAATATACACTCCTTGCTAATCAGTAGCTATGATGTGGCTTCCCTGTGTCTCTTCTATAAAGACTTTCACGGCTTCTGCTCTGATGAACTTAGATCACTGTGCCCCCTAGGTACAAATTTACACGAGATACTAGATTAGCAACTAGGTCCCACCCTTTTACAGGAAAACTGATAAAATGTAACCGCAATTTCTACTGCAACAGCTTCTTTTCTCGCACTTCCCGACTGGAATTCCCTTCTACATGATTGCTTCCTTGACAGCTACAATCTCCAGGAGTTTAAATGTAAGGTCAGTAGACACCTCCTAACACACTAACTCGCATCCATTCTCTCAAACACTCTTCCCATCTACCCAACCCTCAACCTTGGTACCCTTACCAGTCTATCACCCTCCTTATGACATTTCCTATATCTAACCACTCTTTCTCTTTACCTTCCCCTATGTAACCCCTTGCACAGTAGTGGCAGTGGAATGCCTTGCTCGGGGTGAAATGATTAAAAAAAACAAATGATTCTCATATAACAGATGAACTCCTCCATCCTTCTGTACCAGAAAAGTAGCAGGATATTCCACTACAACAATTTCACAGAGCAAGGTTTTTATAGGAAGAAACTGTTTGAGTGTAACTTACTTCTCACTGATAGAATACAGAGGGAATGTGGGTTGTTTGCTACAATGTGAGTGATATGGTAGGTTGCTATGAAAGTTATAAATGGTGGAACCAAGGCATGTAGATCGTCTAAAAACTTACCGTGGAAGTATATAGAGCAATTTTGAGGTTTGCCACTTCCTGCCTGTAAAAGAGAGATTGGAGGGTGAACAGTAATTTGTCTTTCACAAGGACTCAGATAATTTTGAACTCTATCAAGACTAAGAAGTGAGGACTGGGTAAATCTGACAACAGTCCTCCATTTTTTTTAGCCTGATCTGTTTCTTGTAAAAGTAAAGGATAGCACAAGGAGTCAGTTACTTACTGGAGTGGTTCAGGGAAGCAAACATTTTTTTCATGCATCTGGGTTGTAAGTACAAGTTCCCCTTGAGGTCAGAATTTAATATTAACCAATCTTCTTTATTTATCTGTATATATACACATATACACACATACATGTCAGTCAGTTAAAGTGGCATATAAGTGAATGCAAGGAATTCAACTGGAATTCAAACTCGGCTCCCTGATTTCTTGTTCCGAGCCGATATCTGCTGCTCCACAATTAAAATAACATATAAAGTAATAATATTCTATATCTATATGCATACATATACCGTGTGTGTATATGCTTAAAAGTATACTCGATTATAATCCAGGATTAAGAACAGTATGGTTAAATAAGGAAGACAAGAGAAAAACTATTTTTCTCACCTACGTGTTTCATCCTGAGATGGACTTTATCAAGGCAAAAAGACAAAATGAATTTTATCTTAAATAATGTATCTATTACACTGCACATGGAACACTTCTCTTCAAATATGATCTATGACGTTTTTATTTAAAACTTAAACGTTTCTGTTAATCTTATGAATAATTTGTGAGCGTTTTTTTCAGTAACCAACAATGTTTTGTTTATAGATACGTTATTTTTAACATCCACTTGTATTTGAGTAAATATTCTATTTTTAATCTATTAAAAATAATGTTCAAACAAATATGTCTGTTGTTGATCCATTTTGTTAATCTCCAGAACATTCCATTATTTATATATATATATATCTATATATATATATATACACACACACACACACACAATTTGCATGTATACACACACAGCCATAATTTTATTAAACAATGTGTTATGTGTAAATTGTCACCATTTTATATTCTTAATTTCACACATACACCTTGATTTTTTTTTTATTTTGTCTACTGCACAGTATAGTAGGGTCAGTTGGGTACCATCTATGAGATAAAGAGCACCATGACGCAATTCACTGTGCCTGAAATTTGAAATATGCTTAGCATTCACACCAGAAGCTTTAATATAAACCTTTCAGAATGTTTGGGTATCAGTCTGTAGATTTGCTGGGTCCCCCAAAAGATGTGCAGAGAGTGACTGGAAATGAAATATCCATTCACCATCATGGTGTTTGAAGTGATGGTGACCTTATGCTTCAATTCATCTTCCCACAGAGCTTCAGATTCAACATGGAGGCCTATATTAGGTGCCTTAAGGAGATAGTGTTGCTCCAGGTAAAGATGGTGGTTGGTGGGAGACCCTACTACTGGCAACAGGACTCTTCCCCATGCCACAATCAGGAGAACCTAGTCATGGTTGTGAGGCAATTTCTGCAACCACATCACTTCTTGCATATGACCACCTAGCTCCCCAGATTGCAACCCCCCCCCCCCCCTTGATGATTATGTGTGGGGTGCAGTTGAGTGAGCGACCAACAAAACTCCTTTTAACACCAAAGGTGAACTGAAGGTAAGGATTATAGCAGCATTCACCAACTTAAACAAGGAGACCATCCAGAAGAGTTGCAGGAGATTCCGGATCATTTTCACAACCAATATTGCTTGTGTTAAGTGTAACAAAAGGAAAAAAATGATTGATCAAAACTCAGAGATAAACATCACATACAAATTTTTAATTCATAAAACATTAGATAAAAAATATACAGTTTAGCATTCAAATCAAGAGACATAGAAAATGTATAATTTACTACTGCCCAGAGAAGGGGAGGGAAAGTGTCAAATAACTTGCCCAGTTAAGTTGGCGAGGAAGTTAAGTGCTATGGTGTTTGGGAATCCTTAAATGTGTATATAAAGACTAATTATTGGCTTGGTCAATGAAAGAGGCAAAAATATGTATTTACCCAGATAGTTCCATGAGGTTCTCTTTCAGGTTTTAGTTGTTCAGACCTTTCTGTGAGATTCTTTTGGCCGGATATCGATCCCTGAATCTTAAACCGGGGTTGATATGACAGAAAATCCTTTTAAGAACTCTTTCAAGTTTTTGTTTGTCATTGACTAGAGAGATTCTTTCGGCTGGAATATCAATCCTGAATCAAACCAGTGCTAGTGAGGTCTGCACATTCTTTTATTAACTGTTTCAAGTTTTATTTTTTTGTTGTCGACTTTGGGATTCTTTCAGCTGGATATACATCCTGAATCTACCAGAGCTGTGGAGGTCAACCCATCCTGCTATCAATTGACAGCTCTGTGCCCAAAACCTATTTTTATAACACCTAATTTGCATATTTCTAGAACTTTTAGAACTCTCTGGAACATTCTGGCATCTTCCGAACATTCTATTTCTAATTTCCTTATTTTTACGACTATTTTCTGAATTAACTTTTTTGTAACAACACGTAGGACTCAATAGAGTTATTTACTACAACTTTTTAAACGTTATTATTATTTTCGTATATAAATGCATCCTCGTAACACTTGATGATGAGATTTTATCTTGAAACACAGAAATTTCCGTGTCGCAATATAAATTTAATTCATAATTACATGATTTTTATATATATATATATATATATATATATATATATATATATATATATATTTCTGGTCAGATATAAACAAATTTTTTTGTTTCATATAAAGATTGATTTCGGGGAACTTAAGCAAAGAGATTTATTTCCGCTAATCCGTACTACCAATCTTTATTTCAGGTTTTATTGTTCTCAATTTTGCTTGCCACATTTAGATACAGGAATAGACTTGCTTTGAAAACATCCAATTAGGAAGAAAAACAAAAGCAATTTGTTCTTATGAGATCAGTTTTTTACTTTTTTCTTTTCATTTTTATTTATTTATTTATTTATTTTCTTTGTTTTTGTTTTCTGATTACTTTCCCAACTGCTGACCCATTTGCTTATTGGAAACTTTCAACTTGGGAACCCAGTACCAATGGCCAGCATGTCTTTCTCTAAAGTGCAGCTCTTGTGTCTTTCTCTCTTTCTCTTGTCTCTGATCTTTGCCTTGTGTTGACACGGCTTACGTCTGATTCACTTAGGGTTCTTAATACAACCGTTAATGCCGTTTGAAGTTTGTGTTTCATTCTTAAGTCAATAGCAATAGTTGCTCATCTGAAACCGTTCGATGACAGATAATTCAATTAGGTTGGGGGCCTCATCGAAATTATCAATCCATGGTTTTCGCTCATATTACAAATGACAGTCAATATTAGGCTGTAGTCGATGAATTAATTGCCGCTCTGGGAGAATGAGCAGAACGATATTGAGACCCTTAGATAGAACTGTCATGTGTGTATATATATATATATATATATATATATATATAAGAGTGGATCAATATGTCTGTAGCCTGATATTGTTATGAGCTGAAATTTGATCTGTAATTTTCACTGTATAATGTTCATTCTATGTGATTATTGAGAAATCACAGGGTTAAGTGTATTTACAAGGAAGATTATGTTGAAAAATAATTGTTGTGCATTATATTTTCATCATAAGGCTATAGAATAATTGATATGCTTGTGTGTTATGTAATGCATGTGTTTCTGTGTGTGTGTTTTTATATATATATATATATATCTGTGTGTTTCTGTGTGTGTGTTTTTATATATATCTGTGTGTTTCTGTGTGTGTGTGTTTTTATATATATATATGTGTTTCTGTGTGTGTGTTTTTATATATATATATGTGTTTCTGTGTGTGTGTTTTTATATATATATATCTTAACATGTTGGTGTGTGTGTGTATATATATGTATGTAATGCATTTTTGTATAGGTTGATATATGTAGTGTGGGTATATGTCTGTATCTAGTGCATTTGTTTATGTGTATGTATGTGTCTATAGCATGTGTGTGTATATGTCTGTAATATGTGTAGTGTGTGTATCTAGATGCATTTGTATGTATGTGTGGTATGCTTTTGTATTTATGTGTAGCATGCACTTGTATATGTCTAGTGTGTATTTCTGTGTATATATATATATATATATATACACACACACACACACACATACACTCATATATATATATATATATATATATATATAGTCATCTGCAGACAGATCTGTTTCGCTGTATCACAGCTCATCAGTACAGTTAGACTCCGATTGCTACACAACCCAGGCTCGAAACCCGACCGATTTGGTGTCAGTCAGCGACTCTACCCCTGGGCCACGGGGTGTTCGGTGGAAGGAGGCAGTCTTTTTAGCGCATATCATATTACACGCCCAATAGTTAGAGTGCTCAAATTTCATTTTTTCTGAAATGAGCGATAAAATGATATATATGAGTGTGTGGTGGGTAAATTGTGACCATTTTATATCTTTTTGTGTATATGCATTGTGTTCTTTTGATTCTGTCAAATGTGCAGTATAGTGGGGTCAGGTGGGCAAAAACAGCACCATGATACAATTCATGCAACAAATCTTAAAACCCCATACTGTACTGTTTGGCTTCATGTTAAAAGCTCCAATACGAACATTTCATAGTGTTTAGGTGTCAATCTGAAGATCGTACAGAAGATTCTAAAAGAGCTGGATGATATATCCAGTCAACATTATAATGTGTGAAGTGATCACTAGTGATGGTGATATTATACCTCCATTCATCTTGCCACAGGGCCTCAGACCCAATGTATAGACTTACAGAAAGAGTCAAGAGGGTGGCTGCTGGAAGACCCCATGTCTGGCAACAGGACTCTGCACCATGCCACACAAGCAGGAGAACTTAGTTTCTAACTTCCCAGACTGTAAACCTGTTGATTATGTGTGGGCTGCAATTGAGTGAGAGACCAACAAAACTTTTTGTAACCCTAAAAATAAACTGAAGGTAAGGATTATGGCAGCATACACTAAATTGAGCAAGGAGACCATCCAGAAAAGTCACAGGAGATTCTGAAGTCATCCAGGGGCTGTGGGTGAAGCCAATAACAATTTTATTGAATAAATTTACTCTTTAGTATTTTAAGATGTTTTGTGTAATTTTGGTAAACATATCTGTGAAAAGGCAATGTCAGTATTATTTTCATTTTGCATAATTTAGACAACAATTTATTCATCTCACTGTGTGTGTGTGTGTGCGTGTAATTTATGTTGGTATAAAATATTAGATGATTTTCTTTTTACATGATCTCATATTTTGAGGCATTAAAAGAAATTTTTGACCGCATTAATAATATAAAATGATTTGATTACATTTGATCAGATAAATATTGAATATAAATGATCAGCTATAAAGCAATCGGCAACGAGAATGCAGTTCTATCGTCTGACTAACTACTTACTGCAAGGACGTTATTCTATGCAAATAAGAGCTGAATAAAATGTGTTGATGATCAAGAATACTGAAAGAAAATGGATTGGAATACTTTCTCATCTAACTTGGGGGGAAAATGAATACAAATCCTGCATGCATTCATTTTGATAAGTGTTGCAGAAAAGCAACCTTGAAAAATCTGCAGAGAATGTAATTATCTCCCTTTGCTTTCAGTAATTTTAATGATAACAGATCATGAAGCCTATTCCAACTTCTTGCTCCAAACATGAGACATGTATATATGGAAGCATGAGAGAGCAAGGGATAGTGGATTGAGGAATCAGAGAACCAAGTTCGAATTCCAGTTGGGTCCATTACATTAGCTTACATGCTAATACCCACTGAGAAAGGTGTGAATCCAGCTATTTCACCCCCAAGCTATAGGTAAAATAGCAAGACAGACTGGGTTCTATAGCTTTCAGTGGCAACTGGTCTAGGAGAAGGAGAACTCTGAGTTCAAACCACCCTGGAGAGAGGCTCTGTTAGGCTGTTGTGCCCAAAGAAACATCACTCCTACTGTGGCTGCAGTACATGTGGTGCTCCTATGACACTGATGAGTCATGGGGGATATATATATATATATATATATATATATATATATATATTATAATAATAATAATATTAACTATAGCAACAACAATACCAACAGTAAAACTAGTATTAATCAAGCTATAATTTAAATCGTCTTGTATAACCCACCGAGAACAAATTCAGAGGGAAAAAAGGGAAAGCAAAACAAAAAAGGAACAAACGAAGTACCTGAACAAATAAATCAAGCACTCGTAAGAAAGAAAAAAAACCCAAGACAAAAACCGTAACACTTCTCTGATGAGCCGTTAGGCGAAACCATGGTCGGTTGTTGGCTCTTGCTTAGATTTTGGTATATATATATATATATATATATATATATATATATATATATATTTAGGCAGCAATTTTTCTTTTAACCCTTTTTTTAAATTTTTAAATTTTTTTTTAAACAACTGACAAACTAAGGAAGAATTTATTAAATTTTTACTTAATTTTTCCAGCACCCTTACATGTTACCTTTTCGCTGGTGATAAGGATTGTAAAAATGTCCCATAATTATTAACTTTCCAAGCACTTTCAGCCACTTCGTTGGCCATTCTCAAGGATGTTATGTTTCTAATATATTTATTATATCGTCATGTTTTGACTGTAATGTAATTTATTTTGTGTTTTTGAAAAGGAGTGTTCTTTAAAAGCTATCACATGATACACATGACTGGAATTCGCATGGGCATTTGTCTATTTTTAAAAAAAACTTTCAAGACTCTTTATCAAAAGAAATAATGTAAAATTGATGGTAGGAGAGAATTGTTTGATATATAGTGCCTATCTTACAGTGAGATGCTTTTGATTTTGTTATTTGAATAGTATTTTTGTATTTTCAGACAAATTTCCTTAAAGGTTGTAAATTATAGGTTAGCAAACTTTTTTTTTTTTATTGCACATTGGTTGGATAGGTAGCATGTAGGATGTCTTCTCAAAGAAGTGGTAGTATATTCAATACAGGTAACTGATTTATGACAAGAAATGTAGTCTGGGCATTGAAATTCTTTCACTATATTAGTCATATTATTAATCATGGAACATGTTTACATTACTTATCTCCAGCAAAAACGAAACATGTAGGAATGCTGGAGGAACTAAATTAGAAATTAATAAAATCTACCTTGTTGGTTGAATTTTAGCAAAACATATTTGCATATAGGGTTGTCAAGAAAGTCCAGGCTGATTTTTAGTCATTTATATCCCAACATATCACATTTATTGACAGATATAATATATATACTTCTGTTTCCGATCAGAGTACACTTCAAACTACTTCTTGAGAAAGAAAATTTAAATTTACTTACTTCATGTCAATTTTGCTACCCTAGGAAAAGTTATGAGCTGCATTTCAGATACTTGATACTTTTTTTTATTACTATAAAGGCAAAAATGTCTCACAAGCAACAAAAAGATATGTACTGTATACGGTAAAGGTGCTTTAGTCGACATAACAATACGGAAATGGTTTGCTAAGTTTAGAGTTCGTGATTGTAGCCTTATTGATGAAGAACACTCAGATGACCCCACCCCCCACCTGTAGAAGTTGACCAAGTCAAGTTATTGATTGAGATTAACCCATATTACACAATGCTGGAAAGTGCAGGAGGAATAAATTTATCAAAATTTAATATCCATGAACACTTAGTGAAGCTAGGGTACTCAAATGATATTTGGGTACCACATGATTTGAGTGAAAAGAATTTTTTGGATTGCATTTCTATGTATTTGTTGTATAATGCATTTTCAATGCACTCTTTTTGAAGCAACTTGTGACTGGCAATGAGAAATGGATCATTTACAACAATATTCAGTGAAAAAGATCCTGGGGTAAGCAACATGAACCAGCTTTAGCCACTCCAAAAGCAGGTCTTCATCCTAGGAAAGTCATGCTGTGCATCTGGTGAGATTAGAAAGGAATCCTGTACTAGAAGCTTCTGCCAAGTGACCAGTCACTTGATTCTGAAAAGTGCTGCTCACAACTGGCCAAACTGAAGGCAGCTGTTGAAGAAAAACAGACTGAATTGGAAAACAAGAAAGGTGTTGTTTCCATCAGGATAAGGCCAGACATTTGTGGGGGGTGGGGGACACACAAAAATTTTGCAGCTTGGCTGGGATGTGATACCCCACCCACCATATTCACCAGACAGTGCTCTTTCGGATTTTCATTTATTCAGGTCCCTAAAAATAATCTGCATGTTGAGTCAAGGATGATAATTTTCCAAAAGAGTTTCTAAAAATCGGTGAGTGTCTTTAATCTAGATGACATTTTGATTTCACTCTAGAAGCATTAATTAAATGATTGTTTACACTGACCGGGACGATAAAAGTGAGACAGTTCAATGATATCATTGTAGTTCATTCTAAGTAACTTGTGACTCTTCACTGGCATAATTTTCCGTTGTAAAAGGAATCAGATTTCCTTTTTCTTTCTTTGAAGGGACACATTTCATTGTGACATTTTTTTAATCAACCTCGTGCGAGTTTTTTTTTTTTTTTTTAATCATATCACCCTAAGCAAGGCGAAAACGCCACTGATGCGCAGGGGGCTACGTAAGAGTGAAAAGATTAGAAAAAAGAAAAACTGGAAACCACATCCTAAACAGGAAACAAGGGATGAGCCTCTTCACCTGTTCAATAGACGTGGGTGGAGTGTGAACCGGGCGATAGTTTAATCTACTCCAATTGAAAATAAAATAAAAAAGAGTGAAAAGATTGGAAAAGAGAAAAACCGGAAACCACATCCTAAACAGGAAACAAGGGATGAGCCTCTTCACCTGTTCAATAGACGTGGGAGTAAAGCAATAAACTTTAATCGGCCAATTAAGTTTTTAATTGACTGAGTCAATCAGACGAGTGAAATATCGAAGACTGGTTAGAACACTTTGCAAATATTTAAAACTTTGTACTAGCTTGATTTTATTCTCCCAGACCCGTATTTGGCATTTAGGGCTCTTTTTTGCTACAAGGTATAAAGAATTCTCAGTATCCCACAGACATCATATATATTTTGTGCATGGCGGCTGTCTTAAAGTAACTTGCTTGGTTTAAACCAGTGTTACATTTTGAATACATTTTGCCACAGAATGTTTCTGCTGTTGGAACAAGATGACTTTTCAAGCTTTTTAACATGATATTTACACACATTGAGCATTCGAGTTTTATTTGCTGGTTAATCTCAGCCAATATTTCTTGCCTGTTTTGGCTAATGCCAGTTCATGTGATTAATGAGCTACACACTAGACAGATGCATCTTGGACCAAAAATATATGCACACACAATCCAAAAAAGTCAATTCAAGATTATTCAATAGATGTTATAATGCTACCAATATCACTGGAGTCATTCTTTTGACAAGATTCTGTGTTTTGGGTAGCATGCTTGTACAGCCCTTTTAACATCATGATATGCTGTTTTTGTTTGTTTGTTTCTTTTTGTTTGTTTTTTGTTTGTTTGTTTTTTGTTTGTTTGTTTGTTTTTTGTTTGTTTTTTGTTTGTTTGTTTGTTTTTTGTTTGTTTGTTTTTTGTTTGTTTGTTTTTTGTTTGTTTGTTTTTTGTTTGTTTGTTTTTTGTTTGTTTGTTTTTTGTTTGTTTGTTTTTTGTTTGTTTGTTTTTTGTTTGTTTTTTGTTTGTTTTTTGTTTTTTTGTTTTTTTGTTTGTTTGTTTGTTTGTTTGTTTTTTGTTTGTTTGTTTTTTGTTTGTTTTTGTTTGTTTGTTTGTTTTTTTTTGTTTGTTTTTTTTTTGTTTGTTAGTTGTTTGTTTGTTTTTTGTTTGTTTGTTTTTTTGTTTTTGTGTCTTTTGTTGTGCTGTCTTTTGTTTTTTCAATTAAATAGAAAATGTGCTGCTTTCTTTTAAAAAAAGATTTTCACAGTTTGTTTTTTACAGTACCTACTTCTTACTGTAGCAATTTACTAAGTATAGCTTAGATATTGCACGAGGCCAAAAGTAAAGAGCGCCCAATGAGGGTTGAACTTATCATTCATTCGTAATTGATCTAGCAAGACAAGATTGCTAACTATTACACCACATGCTCAAAACTGCCACACCATATGGCATGAAGTGTACAAGAAGCACCATTTTGTTTTTGGTCATTCCAGAACATGGCTGTTTTGCTTTGCTGATGACTGATTTTTTGAATTTTTTGTGTGACTGATGATGATGGAGGCTTTCAGGTCATGGAATCAACCATAGCTCTTTCAGGCGATCAGCAATACTATACAGATGATGTTGTTGTAGTTCTAGTCAGTTGATGCCATGTTCTTTGAAGATAGTATTTATGCCTTTTTGTCTATGGGCGGGACAAATGCATCAATCTCTATCGTAAACATCTGGAAAGTAGCACAATGTTTTATTTGTACAGTAATAAACATGTTGGATTACTAAATATCTTAATTTTTTGGTCAGTGTGTGTATGTATGTATGTATCTCTCTCTCTCTCTCTCTCTATATATATATATATATATAGAGAGAGAGAGAGAGGGTGATTGAAAAGTAACTCCCTATTTTAAAATACTCATAATTTATCAACTATAATTTTTACAAAAAATGGATGTCAGAAGAAAGCGTTTAGCATGTGGTTTTATTTAAAATTTGATATGGGCACCAAATTTTGCTACCAGTTTCTCGAGCTGCCAAGGAATCGCGTTAACTGATTTTACCAGAAACTCTTGTGAGATTGAAGTCTTACCTTCTTGTATACACCTTTCAAGTTCCTCCAAAGTCTTGTAAAAATGATTGAAGCCAAGATGCCACATCAGGACCAATACTATTGCAGATTCTTCTTTGGGTTTTATCAAGAATCTCTAGACACATTTGTTATAAATCCTGTAAACTTTTTCATTGCCATGGGATAGAAAATGTTGCCTGTAATTGGATTATTGTGAATCCTGTCCCCACACCCAGTTTATGTGCTTGCTTTTTTTTTGTTTTTTTTTTAATGTTGATCTCTTTTTAAGACATGAACGAAAATATATCATTTGCCAACTTTTGTTGCTTCTCGGGGTGGAAAGATTTGTCTTAATGGTGTTTAGCGTTTAACAGGGTTTGATCCTGTGCCAGCTTGACTTTCAAAGATATTTTCTTCTCTTGCCCTTCTCAGTCTCTTTCTTTCATTATCAATTAATAAACACAATTCAGTACATGTGGCGTTAAGGGAAGAAATAGAAAAGGTCTAGTATAGCAGATGGCACTGAAGACGGATGGGCACCATGGATAGGTACACTTATAAAGAATTAGATGAAAAAGGTGTGCAAGAAATCTGCTGAAAAAAAGATAAACAAGATGAGTGATTTGTGGAAGAGGTGATCATTGGAAGAGAGAGAGAGAGACAGACAGACAGACAGACAATGAAAAAAGAAAAAAAATTACCCATGATCCTTCATTGCAGTTGTTTATAAAACTGTTAATGATATTTATATGGAGGTTACATTATTTACATTGTTTGGGCTGTTGCGCTCATCTTTACTGTCACACTCACAACATTTCGGCCGTTATATGCTTCAACCTTCAATTGGTTGAAATTTTGAAAGGTTCAATTCAAAATTCTAATGATCTGAAGAAGGTCAAAGTGTGAACATGGCACTAAAGATCAGGACAACAGTCCAAACAATGTAAATAATTACAATACTTCCTCTAAGAAATATGGATATATATTTATATATCTTCTCTATTAAAATAAGGATTGTTTTGTGTGTGTATGTATGTATGGTAGACTTTGAAAAACAGTAGCTACTCTAGCATTTACACATCATTCATTCAGCAATGAATTAGAACACTTTCAGCTATTGGGTGTGTATAATGATAATATACATGCTAAAAAGTCTCTCCTTCTACTGAGCACCCATAGCTCAGAGGTAGAATTGCCAACTGACACCAATTCGATCGGGTTTCAATCCTGGGTAAAAAGCAATCGGTTGTCTAACCGTACTGATCAGCTGTGATACAACAAAACAGATCTGTCTGCGGATGACTATATATATATATATATATCACATATAAATTTAATGTTTTATATTTGGAGAATAGCCATTTCCAAGGGCTCTTTAAAGCCTGCTTTATCAGCTTTGGTAAGAAATGCTATTAAAAATTCTTATTTGACTGGAAGTAAAGTTTGTTTAGAAAAAGGGAAAAGACAATAATTAAAGGAGAGAGTACAAGTGGTAGATATAATGCATAGTTGATAGAAGTTGAAAGGAAGTACGTCAGACAACATGCATAAGAGTTTCATGTTAAATCATAAGAATAATCTTTAGGGGGATCATGTGTGTAAAATTAAATTCTAACTAGTATTAATTAACTTAGGTTAAAAAATTAATATGATAATTATATGAGAAGGAACATAAACAGGGTGGCATTTATAAATAGGTAAAGATTTGGATTTAAATTCACAGCTTATAGTAATTGGGTGGAAGAGAATAAGGGGTGAAGAGATATAGTTAATTCTATATTGAGGAAATTTAACCCTACTTTTATGTCAACACTTGCTGACCAATTCATTTCTCTGATTTAAAAAGTAAGTTTTGATTATGATATTTTTAATATGCTAATTTTTTTTCTACTAAGCACAGATTACATTTATCACTCATACCATAAGGAGTATGTGCTGATACTATTAATTTCCAATTTTTTTGTGAATTTAGACATTCTTCATTCAATTTCCAATACCTTTGGGAAAGAGCTGTTTGAAATGTTAATTTTGGGTTGATAAAAGTGTGTCTATGGAAATAATATTTGTTTTCTCTCCTCTACCTATATATATATATATATATATATATATATATATATATATACACACACACACACACACACACAGAAATTTCCCCTCCTTGATGGACAGAGAGACAATAGTGAGGTAGCATCGGCTAAGTTGATTCTATTTACTACCAATTATGAAAGCTTTTGCATGTGTTTGCTTTTTGACAGTGCTTTTTTTGCTTTTTCTTGCAATAATTATGTTGTTGAGTAGTGAAGAATATATATATATATATATCCTCTATTATAATAAATACTATCGTGTATGTGTATGTATATATCTCTCTCTCTCTCTCTCTATATATATATATAAATAAAAAGGGATCCTATTTTATTAATAAAACAAGATAGAAAAGTATCACAATGTTTAAGATTTAAGGCACCTTTCGACCGACACTTCAGAAAAAATTTTTGGTAAGTTAAGATTAAGTTGTGTTACTTTTGTATCCTGTTTTATTAATAAAATATGATCTCTTTTTTAAAATGTATCATAGCTTGGTGTGGTAATAGCAACTTGTTTATATATATATATATATATATATATATATATATATATATAATCATCGGCAGACAGATCTGTTTCGCTGTATCACAGCTCATAGGTACGGTTAGACATCTGATTACTTTTTTACCCAGGATTGAAACCCAATCGAATTGGTGTTGGTGATTCTACTTCTGAGCTATGGGCTCTTGGTAGTAAGCAGACTTTTAGTGTGTGATATACCATGTATACATATGCCAGTAGTTAGTGTTCTAATTCATTACTGAATAAACAATGTGTAGATGCTAAAGTAGCTACTGCTTTTTTCAAAGTCTACCGTTCTTCATATAATTTTACTCCTGTCATGCTCAGGATTATTATTATTTTCTTTATTTTTTAATTTTTTTTATATATTTCATTTTCTTTTTAAATCTCACCTATCTTCATATCTTTTCTATTGTTTTTACTGTCAATGAATCTGTATATGAAAAACGTTGAAATGGTAAAATAGAAAAAGTGCAGTAAATGTGAAAGGAGAAGAAAGAATCAGGAAAATGATGGTAGAGAAATAAGACAGAAGAAAATAAGAAAGATAACTGATAGAATTAGAAAGAAAAGACCAAATGCAGTCGTAACTGGGTGTTTTTAAAAGGCGTGTAAGAAGAAAGTATTTGTGAGAGAAACAGAAGAGGATAAAACGGTGTGAAGGAGGGACACGGGGTGGTACAAGCCACAGTTTTTTTCAGTATGTCATGATGAACGGCTTCTTGTTATTAAAAAATGTAGCAGTGAACTTTTGGGCCATTGATCAACTGGTCATCAGTCTGGAATTGATAAATTTTGGCTGAGGTGGACATGTCAGATGAGGGAGAAGAAAGTCACCAGGAAAAAGCTGCCACAAACTCTTCCCTATCCACTTTTCCTCCTCAGCCCTTGCTTAACCAGTTTTGCCTATTGAACCCTCATTTACTTGACCCTAATTTGAATGGTTTATTTACTATTCATGGCTCTTTCTCTCTTACTATTTTTTCTTCATTACACTTTTGGTGCATTCATGAATGTCCCAAAATCTGTCATTTTCTCCCTCCATTACTATCTTAGCCTCCGCTAATCCTCTAAAAAAAAAAAAAAAACCTGTACATTTTTTTTCACGTTGAGGTTCACCCTGTACAAGGCCTGGGAGCTACTCAAGGTAGAGCATTACAGAGTAAGAGACACAGTTTATCCGGATATATGAGAAAGATAATGTTTAGCCCTAGACTTGAACGGGTTAAGATTGTAGTGATCAGGTAAACATCCGCTTGGGATTATTATTATTATTTAGTTTTGTTTTTTTTTAATCATTTCACTCCAAGCAAGGCAGAACTGCCACTGGTGTGCATGGGTTTACAGAAGAGGTGAGTGATGAGAAAGAGAAACAAGTTACAGGAGAGTCAAAGAATGAGTAAGGAAAGGATGGGAATACAGGTGTTAAAAGAGCTGCATGAGAGTGGAGTGGAGTGGAAAGGAAGAACAAGATACAAGGGTTATCAGGAAAAAGCTGTCTTTTCTCCAAATAAGCCCTTATCATTTTATTCACCACTATCCATGACTAACAAAACACAAACCTTAGAAATTTCTATGTTACTATTTTCATTTATAACATGGTACCCTAACATTATAACATGATAACATGGTACCCTAACATTATAACATGATAACATGGTACCCTAACATTATAACATGATAACATGGTACCCTAACATTATAACATGATAACATGGTACCCTCAATTTAGGCCTAGTTTTCTCTCAAAACTTGGCTCCACTTTTCTCCAACCCAGTCATGTCCCCCAAATTCTCATTTTTTTCCTTTAAAAATCCTGCAGGTGTTGAGTGTATTGGGAGAGTTTGGGGGGGGGGGCAGTCTGAGGTGGCCATCATAAAAATGGACACTAGATATTACCAGGCTCTAACAGTTGTCTTTAAAGGGTGACTAGTAGATGTTAAGAATTATATTTATTCATTGCTTTTTAAATACTCGTTTTATTATTTTTTTTTTTAATATTTCATTTTTTAATGGTAATATTGCATTTTGTTATTTACAATTAAAAAAGATGTTTACTAGGAAATATGAAAATCGACAAAATGTCATCATCATCTGGCCAGCTGTGGAGTCACCATGAAGAAAATTAGATTGTATGACTTTTCAGTTAGCAAATTCATTTAGTTCTTTCTTTTTTTTTTAAATTTTTTTTTTTTACCCCAAACAAGGCAATAAAGCCGTTAAGTCACGAAGGGTTGCTGTGTGTGTGGGGGGGGGGAGGAAAACATTAAGGAGTGAGAACAATAAAAGAAGAGGAATTGTGGATAATGATTGATATTGCCATAAAATTTTTAAAAATCAAGGTTGGCTGGAATGCAAGAGAGTTCTACAAGCAAGAAGTACAGGAAAATAAACCGTCAGCATAAACCTGATGGTTACATCTAGTCAGTTCAGCTGTAAAAGAATGAGACCTTATTGCCAATTTAGTACTGCACTTAAATTCATAAAGTCTAGGTCCTGTCAAGGAAAGTTCTCCATAAAAGTATTTTTAGAAAAGGCACTGGGAAGCTGAGAAAGGGACTAAAGCTAGGAGGCCAGGTCAAGACCAATAGCACTGCAGATTATTTTTTGGATTTTATTAAAACTCTAAATATTTAGCAAGAGCACCAGACCAGATGTGACAGCAATATTTAAAGCAAGGACAAATGGTAGACTTATTAAATATGTAAGGTAGATTCGAGCAAGAAAAATTGTCTAGCAAAACACAGTGAACCAACTTTCTTAATGGCAAACTTAGCAATTGATTCAGTATCTTCTTTCTACCTCATCATCAACATCATTTAACATTCGTTTCCATGCTAGCATGGTTTAGATGGTGTTTTCTTCACAGCTCTGTAATTAGACCATCATGAAGTATTTGAGTGAGTTTTACAGCTGTATGCCCTTACTAACACCAACCAGTTTAGGCTGGAAACTCAGTGCTTTTATGAAGACAATCTCTAGGAAGATTACCTAACAAGGTTAGAGAATTCGACCTTCCCTATTCTACACAGATTAGGTGTAGAGGTTTTTATTTCAAAGATTTCCTTTTCTTAGACAAATTGCTATCCAAAGCTAAAGCCTCTTGCCCAGCCCAATTTTTTCTTTTCCTCTTAAATCACCCCAGCCAAATCTCAGCTGAAAATGTTAGTCTGAGAATTCACTTTTAGAGGTTAGCATCAGCATCAGCCATGCTGATACAAGGCAAAAAGCGGTTGCTCAGATGATAAATCAAAAGCAGTTTTATTTGGGAGGCATTAAAATTAATTTCTATTAATCTGCCCTTCTTGTTTCTACTTTAATTTATTATTAAAAATAATTACAAATGATTTAGGTCAATATCTAAGATTATCTATTTTTTTTGTTCTTCTGCTATTGCCTCTCCATTGTCGTTTCTTGTTATGGAGTATCCCTATTTTTATCAGACAGATTAATTTCATATTTGAAAAAATTAATAAGCAATGCACTAATATTTTTTTTCTGCTTCATCTCTTTCACCTTTCTTTGACTAGACTTTTGTTCATTTAATACAAGGTTCAAGAGCCACTGAAGGTAGTGCTTTACCGAATTGGGTTGTTTTATGAACATAGCTACAGTGTATGAAGATATGTAGGTTAGATAATGGTCGACTTTAAACTTGAAGAGATTAAGATTATAGGAGTCATGGAAGCATTTTCTGAAAAGCTGTTTGAATGAAATTGTTTTTTTTTTTAGCAATAGAATATGAAGGCAGTGAAGATGTATGTAGCATGGCCAGTTTTAACTGTAAAAGTCTGAGCAGGTAGAACTAAGAAATGTATTTTGTCTGTGCATTTTCCATGGAAATTGCAATAGCATAGTGACAGGCTTGCAATATTGTGTCTCTGAGAAAGAGGTTGTAGGTTGTAAAACAATCACCTGCAAAGTGGTGTAAACACTTTTTCAACTCTATCAGTTTTGGAAAGACAAGATTATGCAGTTCCAGCCCATATATGCCAGCAATACTCTATTCTTGATCTGAATCTTGTAAAGGTAGATCATGGCAGGTCGAGTCATACTTTCTGGTATAATAGAAGGAGCCAATCATTTTCTAGCATTTTTACTAACAGGTCATATACACGAGTTCCATTTGAGGTCTGGAATGAACCTGTCCCCCTAATAGATGTTCAAAGCAAGGAGCCCCATTGAGAGTGCTGCTATACATTACAATTAATGAGAATTCCAGCTCAGCTTTCTGATGATGAAATGTTAACAACTTGGTTTTGGTGGAACTGACATTTACAAATAAGATTATGAAAAAGTAGAGGACATATAATAATTGTCTCTGAATTTGATTAGATTGTAGTCTTTGGGGTGATATTTGCATAGGAATCTGTTCTACAAAGTAGTGGTTCTTAGGAAGAATAGATTCAAAGAATTAGCTGATGGGTCAATATTGTCACAGTGATCATCATCCTCACTGCTGACACTTTTTATAGACTTGGAAAATATTTCTCCTTCAGATAGTGGCTAAATTTTGCCGAGACTAAAGTTCTTTAAAACATTTTTATCAATCAGTAACCTCCGTAGAGTCAAGGCTTTTGATGAATCTGAAAACTTTCATGTCATGATAGATATCATAGTGTGATCTTCATGAAAGGGGCAAAGTCAGGTAGGAGATGACCCTTGTCATTTAAAAATGGAGTTGGAGACAGATTTATTTGGTAAAAAGCTTAACTTTATCTGTCAGATGAGGGCCATTTTAATAGTTAACACTGACAGAATTGAAAATTCTTTTTGAAATTTTTCAGAAGAGGCAGCAATTAAGTCTTTTGTTTTCAACTTCTGGTTGAACTAACTGTGCATAGGTGTTCTTTGCATTTTCCTAAAATTCTATTGCGCTGATTATAGGCAGTCTTGAATGCAGCAAGAGTTTTGCTGACTCTTTAGCTTGTGTCGATAGTTATTGTGCAGGATAATATTTTCTATTTTTGTTGCCATTTGTATGACATTTTGGCTGTTGTACGCTCTGGCCTCCTTCAGGTGTTAGGAATTTCGAACCAAACCCTTTATTACAATCACTGGGGGGATATGAAGATCATATACCCCAGTGATTGTAATAAAGGGTTCTGTTCAAAATTCTTAGTACCTGAAGAAAGCTGGAGTGTACAACGGCCGAAATGTCGTACAAATTGCAACAAAGATGAGGACAATAGTCCGAATAATGTAAATACTACCTCATCTCAGAAATATAGACAAAATTTTCCATGCTGGAAAGAATTCATTTGGAGGAGGGGAGTTGTTCTGGAGGCTTTGTTGTTGGAAAATGCTGAAAGAGAAACTTCAGTAATGTAAGATGTCGAACTATTCCAGTCAGCTTTGGTGTACTAAAAAAATTGTCCGATGAAATGGGACATCTGAGACTGCCTTTGGTTTATTAGTTTTGACATTTGCTAGTGAACGGTCTGTAGTGCTCAAGGAAGATAATGCTTCAGCGAAACATTTGACTGTGAGAAAGTGGGGGTCTATAAGATTTGATGCCCAGGCAAGATAATATAATTAATAAGTACTGAACAAAGATATTCTGATAGGAGTGGATAGGTTTACCTATCATCCTGTTCACACTCCTTCCTGGCTTTTTGAACAGGAGCAGAGGTTCATCCCTTGTTTCCTCTTTAGGGTTGGGCTCCTTCTGAAGTCCTTTTCACTGTCTTTCATTTTCAGTAACGACTTGCGTCTTAGTTTCATTATCACCTTGCATGGGGGGAATTGATTAAATTGTGGGAATTTGGATTTTACACTTGAGAATTCCTGAAGTATGTGTTGGCTAAAAGCAACAAAAAACAAAAAATACAAGAGTTCAATAATCTCCCCAATTCTTTTCATAGGACTGATTCTTTCTAAAATGATTATAATCATTTGTTTTTTTTTTTAAATGATGCATTATTTTACTATAGTGAACGCAAAGGTCTTGTAAGCAGAAAACTTTGATTATTTTAAAATAGAGGTTACATATTCAAAAACATGGTTCTTCAACTTGAGATGTATGAAGAACATTTATAATGGTTAGAGTGTAATTAAATTACTTAGAGATTTGAATACTGCTGTTTCAATTCAATTTTCTCAATTTTCTTCCTTTTTTCCTTTTTAGCATGACACTGATGTCTCTTGAATAAACCGTGGATGAAATTCTATGACTCCAAATAATCCCCAGAAGAATAAAGATTGAAATCGGAATCTTAACTGTGCACACTTATTCAAAACATTTCCAAATTGTTTTTAACTCAATTTTAGAAAAGCTGAAAACTAAATCTTGTTTTCAATTTCTGCTGTACGTCATCACAGCTGTTGTACATATGTACCCTCATTTCTGTTCTACCTCTATTAAATATTAGACACTTGGCATTTGGCCAAAAGGAACATATTTTCTTGATCTGACTGTAAGTGTCTCGAAAGTTTGAGCCGTTAATGCTTGTTCTACAATGGCTAACCAGTGTCTGGTCACACTGACAACAATAGCAACAAAATCTGTTGTGTTTGTCCCAAGAAGTTTGTTTCTTTCTAATCTTGAAGGCTTCAGTTTCCATTATAATTTCTGGCATTTTTTCCTGTTTCTTATTTGGAGGAGGGGGAAAATAGAAGTTTAAACTTTTTTCTTATTCAGAAGGAAAATCATTTGTAGAGTTGGTCTTGAAAATCATTATTTCAAATTCTGTTTTTAGATTTGACTCTAACATCAAACACTAATGGCAATCAATATGCACCTATCTCGGGTTGGCCTGAAATTTGCACCCATCACAGGCTGGCCTGAAATATGCATCCACCCAAGTCAGGTTGCTCTATATTTTTCTTCTAAAAAAAAAAAAAGGAAAAAAAAAAAGAAGCATTTTTCTACTTTGGAGTCAGTATTTGTCAAATATAAACTATTGTTCACTTAAAGGATATGCTTATTACAAGAAGTTGGAGCAGAGACTCTTCAAATTTATTAATTTTAATCCAAGCTATAATGGTAAAAGTATATTCTGAACATTTCAAAATAACCATTAGGTAGCAGTATTTTATTTTCTATATATTTCTCATTTTATGAATAGTTTATTGTAGCTTGACATAAAGTTAGATAGATACAAATGTAGTATGGTCATATTGCACCAGTCTTCCAAATAGCAAGAACCTATCTGCCTTGAAAATAATTATTTCAAATTTTGTTTTTTGTTTTAACTTCAATATAAATATGCCCCCACTGTCTTGAGCCTATTTGGAATATGCTCCTGTGAAAAGGTAGATTGGTATTTCACTCATGGACAGATATAAAAGCAACAAATTTTTCCCAGTGAGAGGGAGGAAAAAAATAAACGTTCACAGTTGGTGGCTGAAACGTCCGTTAGTGAGATTTTGAGTGAGCTCAAGAAGGAAAGACTTGATTTGAATACCAGTCGGGAGAACCACAATTCAGTTGCTGTTTTAAGTTTATTCTGCCACACTGGAGTACATAAACTTTTTGAATTTTAGTGCAGTGCTAGACTACTGTCGAAGTCTTAAGTTAAAGTTGAACTGGCTAGATGTAACAATAAATTATTTGCTAACAGTTTCTTTTCTCTCCCTTCTTGCTTGTGGAACTTCCTTCCAACTCCATGCTTTCCAATCAACTTCAATGTGCAAAAATTTAAATTCAATTTCCATCGCTATCTACTGTTCTCCTGAAGACTCTTTCCTCTTCCCACTCACTATTGTTTCTGTTCTTGTTTGTAATTCTTCCACAGTCTGTAACCTCTTGTGTCTTGGTCACCTTAATGTATGTATGTTTTTTACAAGCATCTTAAAATATATATCTCATTTATTAACTATTTTACAACAGTTAATAAATGAGTTACTGCGTAAGTAATCACCAAAACAAAGACAAAGGTTGGGAATAATAGTATATCACCAAGTACAAGACTCGTACGCTGCGTGAAGTAGATACACTGTTAGTGAACTGCTAGTCAGTATAACATTTCTCGACTACACTTTACTTAAACTGGGTCCACGTATTTAAGAGGATAAGAACATTCCATTCCTGTATACAGGTAGGTATACAACATTAACCGTTAAAATATCTAATCATTCTTTTAGAAGTTGTTCAGCTGTTGTTTTTTTTTTGTTTTTTTTTTAAATGAAAAGGTTATTTTTCATACTTCATTCATATTTTTATTTTCCTTCAAAATGAAATGGAACTTCTTTTATTACTGAAAGTGTCTGTTGCTGTTTGACTGTTGAAAAGTTTCATTTTATGATTGAATTAAAATCTGCTGTTTTGAAAATATTTGTAGATACTTCTGGTGTGTGGAATTGCTTCCAACTGCATGCTTTGAAAACAATTTTAATCAGCAAAAATTTAAATGCAATGATGATTGCTATCTGGTTACTCTTTCCTCTTCCTGTTCATTAAAGTCTTTGTTCATAATTCTTTCACCCTCTTTCACTCTTTGTGCCTTGGTGGCTTTACTGCCTTGCTTGGGATGATACAGATTTAAAAAAAAAAAAGAAGTTTTATGCAAATTATTAATTATTCTTGACTTTGCTTAGAAAATGGTAAATATTTTTCATTGGTCTTTTGTCATTATCTGCAAGTTGTATAAAATCTCAAGACAAGTTGAAAGGAATACAACTAACCTTAAAAAATAAACTTTTCTAGAAAATGAAGTTAATCCATGTTTTTGAATTCAATCCTCTTGCTCTTGGTTTTAAATGCATGAATTGTTAGAATCAAATCAAATCATAAACTTCAAAGTCATTTATTCCATTGAAGAGCAGTCTTTACCTGAAGGTAATAAGGGAAAATATTTCAAAATCCAATTAGAGCTACATCTCATCTGGTTCAAATGGGAATATTTACAAGGCTTCATAATTTCAAAAAAGAATTTGTCTTCAAAACAATTTTTAAATGTTTAATCCTTGAAGTACTGGCTCTTTTGAGAAGTATGTAATTTTTGCAATTAATAGACTCTAACTTTAATTTATATCCATGTCAAAGCATAGTGCTTAAGCAAAAAGCTGTTTGCATCTGTATCTAATATATTCTATTAAATAAAACATAATGTGGCTTTGTATACTTATTGGTTATGCAACCTGATCTGCTCTACTTACAAATGAGATACTCTCTTATGTCAACAAAAGGAATTATGTGACGCTAGTAAATTTTTTACCAAAACAATGGAATGTCTTAGTAAGTAGGGTAGATCAGGCTTCTAATATTTATTTCTTTTGTTTTATCTTTTGTTATTTATTTATTTGTTTTAAATTTTTTTTTATTTTTACCTTCAATGATGTAGAAAGGAGAATTCTTTGTTACACACAACATGAAATCTAATTGTAAAAGAAAAACAGACTTGAGTCCTCATGCAGAAAATATAACCAATGCTGTTAAAAAATTAGTATTTGCAGTCAAGTAAATTAGTATTGCAATAAATGTTTTCATTAAACATTAAAGGTTGCTTAACTATTCTTAGTAATAATGTAAAATTTCTCTTAGCTATTTGCAACTCACTCTGTTCATGTAAAACATGATATTGAATGTGTCAACATAAAGAAATATGTTTACTTTTTAGACTTTATTATGAGTATTTTCTGATAAGGAAATCTTATAGTCTGAGCAAATACTAGATTAAAAAATTTAGATTCAAACTTTTCAGTACCACACTTTTGTGTATGTACACATGCACACATGTGTGTGTACATATATATATTTCATGGATTTTTTTTTTTTTTTTTTTTACAATTCAATTCTTGACAGATTTTTCAAGGTTGGCGATAGATTCGGACAAACAAAATTACTTGACTTCTCTAGAATTTCTCTGATTAAATTTGACAAAATTCTTTGACTTTTTTTACCAGGTTAATCACCAAAAATGGTCATATTTTGTAATCGTCTATTGTGGATCTCATGGTAATGTATTCGCCTTCTCTGAATATATATATAATGTATTTTGGGAGGGGTTGAAAGGGCATCATCTCCTGAGAACAGTATTAGAAAATTACAAACAAAATTAGACGGATGATACAATGAAATAAGCATGACAAAAACAAAATACTTTTGTCTACATTTCAGAGAAATAATTGCATATTTTAAAGAAACAGAAATAAAGAAGTTTTGCTTCTCTGTTTGTGATAACATGTTTTATCAGTGAACTATTCAAGATGTCTGCCTACTTAAGCTGTTGAAAAATTAAGATAGAACGTTTTGATTTTTGTTTCATTTGGTGGTAAAATGCTTGTTCTGATGCACTATGGGAGTACTCTACGTTTATTTAACCTTTTCTTTATTATTCATTATTTACCATTCTTTTCTGAATTTTAAAGTATTTTTATTTTTTAACTTCTAATTTTTTATTAATTTATTATTAAGTACTTTTATTATTAATTACTATTATTATTAACTAGCAGTATAGCCCGGCATTGCTTGGGTGTAATGAAAGCTTTAAAACTAATCCATAGTCCTGGAGCTCAGACTCTTTGGACGTTGACATGAAAGACTAAAAAAGTAATAGTTTGCAGTTAAAGCGAAACTGTAGACTGAAAGAAAAATGAATGGATGTAAATCAAATTTTGGTTTCCTGGTAGTGATATCAAATTTTCTGCACTATTGTAAGAACTGCAACTTTGAAACTTCTGAATATCATTTCTTATGTCTTTTTCTATGAGTGTATCAAATTTGATTAAAATCCGATCACTCCTTCTATAACCCGATATTTTTTTTTTTTTTATTGATTTTCGATATTTATCGGGGGTACCTCGACACAAAACCTAGCTAAGAACACTCGCAGACGCTTATAGTACAACTGTGTAAATTTTCAAGAAAATCGGTTCAGCTGTTTCGGAGTCTATAGGCAACGGATACACACACAAACTTCCATTTTTAAATAAGTTTAGATTTATTATTAAGTACTATTAATAATTAATTTACTACAGTGTAACCCGGATATAAGAGAGTTGTCAGGACCGGATGCAAGTTCTCTTATATCCGGGTTTGGTATATTTTATATACATTACCACAGGCTCTAATTTGGGACCAGAGAAAATCTCTCTTATATCCGGGTTATACTGTATTACATAAACTAGTAATGAGGGTTGGGAGTTTAGTTATTTCTTTATTGCCACAAGTTATTAACAGCAAGCAGCTCCCGAGAGCAATGGTAAGACTGTTTCTGAGTAAACTATCTTTAGTTATCTACAGACCATATTTTTCTTCAACATAAATACGCTTGTTTGTGTGCATGTTCTGTAAAAGAGGAATTTGAACCCGGCTGAAGAGCATGCTTTCATTAAGTTTTCTCATGTAGACTGGTAGACATACTATCAGTCAGTCAGTTAAATGCCATGTGTGATTGGCGATTGGGTGATTGTTTCTTTTGATGTATGACTGACTTGGCTGAAGATTTTCCAGCAGTAGGTTGCCATTTCTTTCTGTGGCAGACTGGTTGTCAACCAAGTCTATAGAACCTAATCTGTCCTGCTATTTAATCCATAGCTGGAGGGAGAAGGAATAGATTAATACCTTTCCCAAGGGTATTTACACGTAAGTGAATGCAACGAATTCATCTGGAATTTGAACTCGTCTGTCCAAGTTCTTATTTTAAGCTAATACTTCCTGCACCACAACGCTCAGATGTAAGATACACTGTTTAAAATAAAATCTATTTTAAACAAGCGTATCCACTAAAAATAACATTTGAAATCATAAAATTGTCTAATTAAAAATAAATCCATGAATTTTTTAGATGCATGTGTAAAACAACAAACAGTATTTGACTGTTTAGACAAGTACCACTTTTTTTAACAAATGCCTTTTTTTTGTCTTTGTCATTTTAAATTTAAGTTCAAATTATTATTACTTGTACATTGTAAAGAGTTCAAACAAACTTTACAAAATGAAATCCATTCTAGTTGAATGACATTATAGTCCCAGACCTTCTTGGAAGGAAGTTGTCTGATCAAAAACCTGAATTGGACATACATATATCTATCATTTACTCATTTCTCCTAAAAAATAAACTTCTCCTGAATGCATATCATATAGTATAAAACATGTAACTGATTGTAGTAACCTTGACTCTATACATCAATTTTATGGCATGGCTAATCTCCAGAGCTTCTTCAAGAAGATAAAAGTAGAGACTATCCTAATCTATTTGAAGAGAATTTGTATAGCACAAAATAATTGTATTCTAAAGACATAACTGGAGAGTGTTGGAGCCAACAACACAAAGGATTCTTTACAAGTCAAGTATTTAAAAAAAAAAGAAACTTTTTCGCATTAAATAAGAGTTGATATATGGTTAAAATGGAACACTCAATCGTCACCTGTTAATTTTACAATAGAATGTTTGCTGGAAATTATTTCTGGTTTCATTATGAGACTCCTTTGATGAGGAAATGAGCTGCTTTTGGACAGCTTCAATTTCAAGAGTAAATTTGCCTCTCAAGTGAGAAATCAATCCGAACCTATCAAAAGCAGCTCATTTCCTCATCAAAAGGAAAAGTAAAATAAAAACTTTACTCAGCAAAGTCTATAAATTATTTTCTAATGAAGTTTCATTTGAGTGATCTTCAAATACAGACAATTTTTCTTTTCCTGTACACTAGAGGACATTTTAATTTAATGACAATAAATGCACTCTCTAATGATGATAAATAATAGTAAAGTCTCACCTCCTAGTGATTATTTATTCCTATGAAGCAACAAAATCTGTGAGACAAAATGTAATTAGTCAATTTATTGGAAAACAGAAGCAGTATTCTTAAAAGCAAAATGATGGGAATGAAAAATAAAACAAGTGTACAAGAAAGAAATTGAGAAAAATAAAGGAAAAAAAAAGAAAGGAAAAATAGTTTTTAAAAAAGCTGTAGTTGTATAATTGTAAAACTGCTTTTGTCAGTGAGAGCCAGTCACATCAGAAATACAAATTGTCACCTCAAATGGGCTATGTCAATCTTGTTTTAATTTTTATTTTGTATGCTTTATTTTCTTCCTTTTTTTTGTCATTAAATCAAGGGTAATCAAATCTAATAAAATGTTGATGGCACAAATTTACCATTGCTGTCTCATCTTTCTTGTGCTAACTCCCATTATTTATCTCAAATTCACCATTTGAGGAAAGGAGGACAGAGAAGTGATTAGGGTAAGAGGAGATCCTCGACTTATATTTGCTGAAAGAGTTAGCAGTGATGAGCTAAAAGAAAATTGAAAAATAGATTTTGGAGAAAAAGTTCTCAATTTTTAAAAAAATTTTTCAGAAATGAAATTGAATCTATAGAATAATAATAATATTGATTTCTGTATGTGTGTATACTTGCTACTGTAACACTAAAAACATTGCAAACTTAAAATGTTTGAATTTGAGGAATAAAACAATTTAAGTTTAGTTGAATCACTAATTTCCAAGTAATTTTTAATTAGATATAGATTATATCGATTACCTCCCCCCCACCACCACCACTCTTGCAAAAAATATCAAGAAACTAAAGGGAGATAACTCTAGGTTTGGTGTTAACTATGTTGTTCTGCTTTTTATTAATGAGAAAATTATAGGGAGAAAGAAAAGAATCCTTAAAGCTTAGTGATAATTAGCATTTGCAAATAATTATAACATAAATTGTATAAATAAGGAGAATCAGTGACTAACCCACTTTCTCCCTCAGCTATCATTTGCTGTTGGAAATGATTAAATCCTTGATCTTTCTGCATTCTCTTTGTCAGCCATAGTGGTAGATCAGTGACAGAAATTCTAAAGCTTCACTATAATTTGCTGTTGGAAATGATTAAATCATATAAATAGAAAGAATCCTTGATCTTTCTGCATTCTCTTTGTCAGCCATAGTGGTAGATCAGTGACAATAATGTGAAAGCATAATGATAATTTGTATTAAGGTTTATGAAATAAATTGCATATATAGGATAAACCCTCCACCTATCTGCGCTCTTTTCCATCAGCCATAGCACTAGATCAGTGGTAAGACGATGATGATAATTATAATAGCATTTTCAAATCCTTAGATTTTTTTAAAATGAAAAGTGATGTGATAATCAAGTTGAGGCTGCCAAAGAATTGTATTTAAGGGAATATCGATAAGATATGATTTTTGTTCAATCAATTTCTTTTTTCTTCTTTTTTAGCATGATTGATACACTAACAAAATGTTGCACTGGGACAATGAGGCCTTTCAAATTTATTGACTTCAAGAATTGCTTGGGTGATCATAACATGGATACAGTATCATTAAAATGAAAAGAGTAACAGCATAGAAATTGGTATTAGAAAATTTCCAGGTTATATGTGCCGTGATCATATCATTCAACGGTATATCTCTATTCTGCGTCCGCGCTTTTCCTCTCTATTCTGCGTCTCGCGCTTTTCCTCTCTATTCTGCGTCCCGCGCTTTTCCTCTCTATTCTGCGTCCCGCTTTTCCTCTCTATTCTGCGTCCAGCTTTTCCTCTCTATTCTGCGTCCGCGCTTTTCCCTCTCTATTCTGCGTCGCGCTTTTCCTCTATTCTGCGTCCCGCGCTTTTCCTCTCTATTCTGCGTCCCGCGCTTTTTTCCTCTCTATTCTGCGTCCCGCGCTTTTCCTCTCTATTCTGCGTCCCGCTTTTCCTCTCTATTCTGCGTCCCGCGCTTTTCCTCTCTATTCTCGTCCCTGACGCTTTTCCTCTCTATTCTGCGTCGCGCTTTTCCTCTATTCTCGTCAGCGCTTTTCCTCTCTATTCTGCGTCAGCTTTTCCTCTCTATTCTGCGTCCCGCGCTTTTCCTCTCTATTCTCGTCCGCGCTTTTCCTCTATTCTCGTCAGCACTTTCCTCTCTATTCTGCGTCCGCGCTTTTCCTCTCTATTCTCGTCCCGCGCTTTTCCTCTCTATTCTCGTCAGCGCTTTCCTCTCTATTCTGCGTCCGCGCTTTTCCTCTATTCTCGTCAGCTTCCTCTATTCTCGTCGCGCTTTTCCTCTCTATTCTCGTCAGCTTTTCCTCTCTATTCATCGTCCTTTTCCCTCTCTATTCTGCGTCCCGCGCTTTTCCTCTCTATTCTGCGTCCCGCGCTTTTTTCCTCTCTATTCTCGTCGCGCTTTTCCCTCTCTATTCTGCGTCGCGCTTTTCCTCTCTATTCTCGTCGCTTTTCCCTCTATTCTGCGTCGCGCTTTTTCCTCTCTATTCTGCGTCCGCGCTTTTCCTCTCTATTCTGCGTCCCGCTTTTCCTCTATTCTCGTCTACACGCGCTTTTCCTCTATTCTGCGTCAGCTTTTCCCTCTCTATTCTCGTCCGCGCTTTTTTCCTCTCTATTCTGCGTCCGCGCTTTTCCTCTATTCTGCGTCCGCGCTTTCCTCTCTATTCTCGCACGCGCTTTTTCCTCTATTCTGCGTCCCGCGCTTTTCCTCTCTATTCTGCGTCCGCGCTTTCCCTCTCTATTCTGCGTCCGCGCTTTTCCTCTCTATTCTGCGTCCAGCGCTTTTCCTCCCTGACTCGTCAGCTTTTTCCTCCCTATTCTGCGTCCCGCGCTTTTCCTCCTATTCTCGTCCACGCGCTTTTCCTCCTATTCTGCGTCCCGCGCTTTTCATCCCTATTCTGCGTCCCATGTCTTTCCTCGTCTACATTAACGATCTCCCCGATGTAATAAAATCCTAAGTAGGCATATACTCTGATGATACCACCATTTACTCTCGCTGTGATCAAAAATCTACTGGGGTTGACAAAGCTAACCTTACTGCTGAGCTTGAGAAGGCTCTCCAATCTGTGGTGGACTGGGGTAAGAAATGGCTTGTAAATTTTAATGCTTCCAAAATGAAGCTGCAATCTATTAACCATTATAGACAATTGCTTCTACCCGCCATTAGCATGGATCAAGCTAGCCTTCCTGAGAACAAAACAATACACCTTCTTGGCCTAACACTCTCAGCAGACCTCAAGTGGAATAACTATATATTGAATCCATAAATCCGCTGCTAAGAAGTTCACTTCACTGTGCAGAACCATGAAGTTTTTTCATCCTGCACATATATAAATCTACCATCTGCCCATGTATTGAATACTGCTGCCATATCTGGTCGGGTGCCCCTGCTATTCACTTCGGGGTTCTTGACAAAATCCAATGTGATCGATACCGACTTGGCAGCTTGGCTGCAGTCACTCTCTCACCAGCGTGACTTGGCTTCCCTTTGCCTTTTCTACAAATACTTTCACGGCCTCTGCTCCAATGAACTTAGCTCATTGGTTCCCTCTAGGTATGAATTTACATGAGCTACTAGATTAGCAACTGAGTCCAAACCTTTTACAGTGAAACCGATAAAATGTAACCGCAGTTTCTACTCTAACAGTGTTTCTCACACTTCTTGCCTGTGGAATTCCCTTTCATATACTTGCTTCCCCAACAGCTACAATTTCCAGAAATTTAAATGTAAGGTCAATAGATATCTCCTGCCTTACTAACCTGCATCTTTCTTAAGCATTCCCCCCCCTCTACTCCACCCCTATTAGACTGGTATTCTCATCTATCTATTACCCTCTTCCTGACATCCCCTATAACTGACCCTCTTTCTCATCACTTTCCCCTATGTAACTTCCTGCGCAGCTTGGAGTGAAATATTTATAAAAAAAAAATAATCCAGTTGTCTTGAATATCTTGAACCACCTGTGCAGTGCTGATGCAATTTGGCAGTCTATCAGAGCAAATACTTAATGCACATGCATGAACTAACACTCTCCCATGTAGTTGCTCAGTTCACAATGAGATGATTCTGTGGTAATATACCAGTGATCAAGCAAGGATATTGTCTTATGTAAAGATTTTTATATAAATTACATATTTGAACACTTCTCTTTTAAGTACTGTGTACCTTCAAAACATAAGCAATCGTGGCTCTCCACAATTTTCTGTCTCCTGTGGCTAAGCAATGTTTGACTCTTTACCATTCCTCTTTGTCACCCATTCACCAAAACTTATTCAGCAGATTACTTGCTATTTTCCTCTGTAGTTACTGCAGTATATTCTGTTAGAGCTAAGTTTCTCAAGCACTCTTTCCTCATACTATAGGTCCTGGGCATGATGGTAAACTTCATCCGGCAGCAAGGCCTCTTATTGGGAGGTTTTGAGGAGCATGGAATCACCTCTTAATTGCTGTTGTTCCCAGGTCCACCCTGACCCGAAGTGGTAGCAAGGCCTCTGATTGGGAGGTTGTGAGGAGCATGGAACCACCTCTTAATTGCTGTTGTTTCCAGGTCCACCCTGACCTGGAGTAGTAGCACCTGTTAGGGTCCCAACTATAGGCAAATAGTTAACCCCCAAACTGGGGTCAAAACACTATGAAAGTATAAAAATAGACTTTTGTAGAAATATATACATATAAATAGACTTTTGGAGAAATATATACATATAAATAGACTTTTGGAGAAATATATACACTCCTGATCAAAAATTTAAGACCACTTAAAAATCTTTAAAAAGAATTTTTTTTTTTATGGATAGATTTTAAACTCCTCCCACTTAAGGTTACCAATACTACAATCTAAAAGGTTATGGAAACAAAAAGCTACATTCCAAACATTTTATTTAGAAAATTACATTTTTAAAAAATGAGGTGATTTACACATGATCAAAATTATAAGACCAGGGGTATAAATTGTTAGATCTATGGTAATTCCAATGTTTTTAGTTCAGTTAGAGATTAGCAATCACTGCATAAAGGTGTTACCATGCCTAAAGCAAGCAAACTTACCAAAGTAAAACTGTGATTTGCAACTTTCTAAAGAACAGTGAGAATTATGGAAAAGCAAAATCCTCTGGTAGGCCCCAAAAAATTTCTCCTGCATTGAGTAAGAGAATAAGACGGGTTGTTATGAAAGAGGCGGGACTTTCTTCTAGTCAAATTAAGGCAGTCACAGATGCTGATTGCAGTTCCGTAACCATCAGACGACACTTATGACAAAAAGGCATGGTAAATAAAAAGCGTAAACAAATTCCTCAGCTGCTTCCATGTCACAAGGTGGGCTACTTAAAGTTTGGTTGTGAACACCAAACATGGGATGTTGAAGTGGAAGAAAGTCCTGTTTCTGATGAGAAAAAATTCAATCTAGATGGTCCTGATGGCTTCCGACAATATTGGCATAACAAAAACATGCCTCCTGAAATTTTCTCCACACATCATAGTGGTAGAGAGTCCCTAATGGTATGGGGTGCCTTTTCTTACAGAGGGACGATGGAGCTCCAGGTGGTGCAAGGTTGTCAAACAGCAGCTGGTTATGTTAGCATGCTACAAAAAGCATCATTGATGATGGAGGACCATCGTTTGTGTGTGGATGGATGGTTATTCCAACAGAATAATGCTGCAATCCATGCTGCAAGACGGACATTGACCTTTCTACAAGAAAATGGGGTCCATCTCTTGGGACATCCTGCATGCTCACCAGACTTGAACCCAATTGAAAATGTTTGAGGATGGATGACAAGAGAGGTTTATCGAAATGGCAAACAATATTCAACAAAAAATGAACTTCGTGAAGCCATCTTCAGAAGCTGGAGCAACATCCCCGGCACCTTAATGGGAACGCTAATTTCTAGCATGCCTGACAAAATTTTTGAAGTCATCAAAAGCAGTGGAGGTAGAACTCATTATTAAATTTAGTTGTTGAATGTTTTCATACACTTTTTGTACAATTTTGTAGAATTTTTGTCTCTGGTCTTATAATTTTGATCATGTGTAAATCACCTCATTTTATAAAAATGTAAATTTCTAAATAAAATGTTTGGAATATAACTTTTTGTTTCCATAACCTTTTAGATTGTACTATTGGTAACCTTAAGTGGTAGGAGTTTAAAATCTATCCGTAAAAAAAATATTTCTTTTTAAAGATTTTTAAGTGGTCTTAAAATTTTGATCAGGAGTGTACATAAAAATAGACTTTTGTAGAAATATATACATATTTGCAAAAAAATTTTACCAACAAATAATTTTGGAAGAAAAAGCTATTACCATAACACATTTTTGAAGGAAAACAAATTTTTCTCAACAAAACATTGTTGAATACAAAACTAAGACATTTTCAGTTTTCTAAAATAAAAAAAATAAAAACAAAAAGTTTTGATTAAAATCTGAGTAAATCAGCCTTCTCACTATAACCAATCATTAAAACAAAAAAATCCCACATTTTTGGCATTAAATAATCCACAGTGGTTGATATGCTGTTAAACAAAACTCAAACTCCTCATACTGTGCCTCAGAAATTTCAACTGTGTCATCACCCATACTGTTCAATCTGTAACTTTTCAAAAAGCAGGACTAAAATGCCAGATCCACATGGCTCACATTTGAAAATACAGGAAGTGATGCCATTACTCAAAATTTATGGGGTGTATTAAAAATACTTTTACAAACTTTAGGAGCTTGTTCCTCACACTAAAACAAGAACAAGGGTTAGATGACTAGGCTCCTTCGGTCTGGGAATGCAATCTGATACAGCTGTGCGACCTCACATTTATTCACATTTGTGCAGCCAGATGTAAAAATCATGTCTGCTTATGATATTCATATCCTGCCATTGTTAAATGGAATGCTTCTCAGTTAACTCGCTACTACATGCGTTAAATATTGAAGACAGACTAGCCACAGGATACATGAATGACAAATGTAACATAGTCTACATGGAAACAGACTACTGTTTAACATAAACTCAGTTTAAACTTGATAACTGAAAAGGATTTGTGGGCATATGTTTATGAAGTTTTTGTTTTGGTGTGAGGAACTAGTTTGTAAAAGTATTTTTGATACACCTTATATATATATATAATAATGATAATAATAGTAACAAAAATAATAATGCTAATACTAGTAATTGTTATACTATATTTTAGAGCCTTCTTACCCTGGCGAGCCACAGGGTGAAACCTAGGTAGGTTTATTGGCTCTTACTTATATTTTTCTTTATATATATATATATATATATATATATATATATATATAGCCACAAGGAATATATATGACAAAATTTAAATAAGAGACAAACACAAAAGAGATCTTTTACAAAACACTTAGTTCTGTAAGCACTTGTTTTAAAGAGACTGATCATAACTTTGATTTAAAAAAAAATGCTAGTTTAATTAAAAGTGATAGTAATTTACTTAGATAATTAAATCATCTGGAGGAAATATGCATTCTTGCCAGATCTTCTGTTATCACAACGTTAGTTATTTAAAGACGAAAATGATAAAAACAAGAATAAAAGCACAGGGGAAACAGAATGAGATTAGCTAGATTGTGTGTTCTAAACTTAAAACCAGACGACTTCAGAACCTCCTTCTTCTTATCTGGAGGGTCTGCTTGTTTAAGTTGGTGAATGCTGCTATAATCCTTGCCTTCAGTTAATCTTTGGTGTTATAAGGAGTTTTGTTGGTCTCTTTTTCAACTGCGCTCCTCACATAATCAAGGGGATTGTCAGGCATAGTTTATTCCAAAAGCCACCCTCTTGAACAAGGGCAGCACTACCTTCTGAAGGCACTTGACATAGGCCTTTGTGTTGAGTCTGAGGTCCTTACCAACAAATTCAGAACTTCATTTTTTTTATCAAAATGTTCAGAGTGAGTTATCTGAGCTGCTAAACCTTTGTAATCACCATTAGACTCATCCAACTCTTTCCCAATCCTTTGCATTGTCCTCAGGTTACTCTCTGAAATGTTTGTATTATATTAGACTCATCCAACTATTTCAGAATCCTCTGCACTTTCCTCAGGTTGACACCCAAACACTGAAATATTTGTATTGGAATTTTCAGCATGAATTTCAAGCAATACGACATGTTGTTTCCAAATTTCTGGTATAGTAAATTGTGTCTTGGTGCTTTTTTTCTCATAGATGGTGCCCAACTAACTTCACTGTACAGTCATCAAAATCAAAAACATAAAAATAGTGACAATATACTCATCACACATTGTAAAGGCTCATGTATGGTCACTGGATAAGCAATATTAAGGTCAGTACCTCGATGGTTGACGACTGTAAGCTTGGATAGGTGAGTGGTGTAATGGATAATAACACAGAATTGTTGATTGAAGAGCCAAATTACAATTTCTATTGGGTTTGTTATATTCATTTACGAACAAATGCCCTTAGGGAGGGGGTGTGAATCAGCCTCTTCTCTCCCAGCTATGGGTTAATTTGTAAGACTTGCATCACTAAGCTATTATTCAGTCAAGTGCCATACACGCTTTGGGCGATTCTGTCTCTTCCGAGATATGACTGACTGGGCAGAAGATTATACCACAGTAGGTTGCCATTGCTTTCTGTGGTAGACTGGTTGCCAGCCAAGGCTATAGATCCCAATTTGTCCTATTATTTAAGCCATAACTGGAGGGAAGAGATGGATTAATACCTTTCCCAAGGGTATTTGGGTGTAAGTGAAAGCAAGGAATTCAACTGGAATTTGAACTCTGCACCCCGATCTCTCGTTTCGAGTTGATATCCACTGCACCACAACGCACATCCAAAGTTATTATTATCTCCAAAAAAAAAAAAAAAGCAATTCTTGCAAGCCATAGAAAATGAACGAACGTATGTATGAATCAATTAGCACTGCATGAAGACTGTCTAAGCAATTGTTTGTGTGAACCATCATTTCGACTTATTTCTTTCATCCTTCATCAAATGCTTTGTGTGAATTACAAATGCTCTCTCCCCAAAAATAGAGCACTTTTTTTGTAAACAGAGCAAATTTTTAAACAATATAATCAGACCTCTTTTTCGCATTTTGATATTTACATGTTATGTACGATAAGGTGTAACAGATGTTGCTTTAAAAGATCTTTGCAGTCTGATTAAAAACTGAGATTTAATCTTAAATAAGTTTGTTGTCATATAATCAGTACATCCCAGAGTTAATTCTTATTTTCAAGTGGTGACACAAATCTCTGAACTCTTGCTCTTTGTGCCCAAAAAGTTACTTGGTTCTCTCTGTTTCTAGAGGTTGAGGTTCAGTTCTATATCAATGCCAGTTTTGAATACTGATTTTCTAGACAGTCACATCTAAAATATTGACATAACACGATTGTCTTACCTTTCCTGGCCTTGTGCCAGATAAAGTTTTGTAAATACTGGATTATAAAGCAATTCACTTGGCCACATGCTCGAGATAGCATGTCTGCATTTATCTTGAAAAGGAGAATCAGAGGCCTGCTGTTAATGCTGAATTCCAATAATGTCTTCATGACATTTCCATATTAATAAGTAGGGTGGTGTCTTTTACCTGGGGTTCTTGCTTTCTGTGGATTTCATTATGTGTGGACAGCTCCAGAAATAATTCATGAATTCTATTTAATAGCCCAAGAGCACAAGTGCAATAATACTGGTCATTCGTATATGCCAAAGATGACAATGTAAAATGGTTTCTTCAAAAGGTGAGCATTCTCAACTTAATAAAGAAATTGAAAAATTGTATGACAAAGTTACTTATGTCTAGAGTAAGAACAAGTATCCTATATGTCATAACTTTCTTGTTTTTAAAGTAAGGTTCCTCTTATACAACGCCAGGAGGCCACTGTAGGTAGAGGGCCACTGTAGGTAGAGGGTTGTCCATATTTTATATAGATAGGAAGGGAAGATAGTGATTGACTTTTGACTTGAATAGGTCAAGGTTGTAGTGATTAGAGAAGCACTCACTTGAGTCTGTTCCATAGGGCAGTGGTCTACAGGAAGATGTTCAAGTGGAACTTCTCACTGAGGGATTGTTGGGGTTTGCTGCTATGTAAGTGGCACGGTGAGTTCTAACCATGATGGTAAGACATGGTGGAACCAAGAAGCGCAATTCGTCTGAGCACTTTCCATATAAGTAGTGACAGAGCAGTGAGAAACTCGTTACATCCCGTTGGCAAGAGAACAGTTGGATGGTGAAAAATAATTCTTCTTCAAGAAAGACTTCGAGGCACTCTGAACTTTATCAAGATAATCATGAGGTCTGGGCAGCTCCCATACAAATATGGTAACTGTACTCCATTTTCTATTTGATCTGGCTCTTATTACAGTATATTGCGATAATTGTCTAGTTCAATTTTTTTTTTATATATATCTATATATATATTAGTCATCCACATACAAGCCTGTTTCGCTGTATTACAGCTCATCAGTGTGGCTAGACAAATCCACTTGCTTCTGGCTGGGATTGAAACTTAACTGATTTGCTGTCAGTTGGAGTCGCTACCCCATAAGCCATAGGTGTAGAAGTCAAATAACTTACCTTTCCACATGGTGGTCTTCTTTTGTCTCCCTGTAGGAAGGTGAACATTCAAGAGTGTGAGACTCACCTACCTGATGTTTTCAATTAGCGTCCAGTTGGCAGACAAAAATAAACAGGGTTGTAACTGAATACATGTCCCTTTGTGGCCCAAAGACAAATGGTTAGTATTGTGCAGGATATTTACGGAGCTCAATGTACACATTGAAATTATCAGCCAATCACTGCTTACGGAATAGACTTGCCTGTAACAGAATGGAATCTCCCAGTTTATTATTTAAACCACCTACCAATTTGCCCTGGTGGTATTTTGGTTAGTCAGACCCAACTTCTATTCTAGTTGAGTACTGGCTGGTTCTTCCACAAAATCTTTACAATAGGCGTATGGAATCAGAGAAGAGAAATTTTAACGTGTTGTATATAAGCAGTGTATACGCATGCCGGTCACGGAAAGAACTCAATTCATTTCTGAAGAGTAATGCATGTATCACAGGAGTGGAAACTTTTTTTTTAACTTTCTTCTTCTTCTTCTTCTTCTTCTCGAGAGAGAGAGAGAGAGAGAGAGAGAGAGAGAATGAATATTTAGGCTCTTTGCTACCCTTATCCTGGAAAAATAATGCCAAAAAAAATCAGTTTTTCCCAAATAGCCTTTGTTTCATAAAGATGATTAGAATTGTAATGTATATCTAAACATGATGAAAGTGAATTCATACATATTTCTTTTAATTTTTTTTTTCTTCTTTTTTTTTGAGCATTTACAACAAAGGTATAGACACTGTTTATTAAATGGTTTATTTACAAGAAAAATTTTATATTTACAGCCTTCTAAAAACTGATACAATTAAAACTAATGCAATACAATATTACCAATTCTTAAAGAAATAAATTTTGAAAACAATTTTTTCATTCCTAAATTTATAAAGATTTACTAAATTATTAAAATATGTGCCCCAACTGTAAAGAAATCCCTATTATATACCATTTTCTAAAGTTAGCCAATGCTTTGCCAATCATTTCAATAAACAATATAAGTAGTGTGTTTATGTTTTAATAAAATTCTAATCATTGCTTTTTAAAAAGATAAACATTGTTGAGGAGTGAAGGTTGTTAAATTTTTTTTTTAATTAGCTATTTACATCATTTACATGCAGACTATAGTTCTAATTTTTTTTTTGTTGCTATCACAGCGTTTCAGCCAGTGTATGCCCTCCGACCTTCATCAGATATATATCAACCTGGGTAACCTACAGGGGATTTTCAGCTGAACCATTTATTTAATCTATGGTGTTCATATTATTCTCTTTCTACTGTCCTAAACTTAACCTGCCTTCTAATTTGTGCTGCTACTTTTTTTTTGTCATACTTGACTGCAATCACTTGTCTTTCATTTCATTTTTTTTTTTTTTTTTTTTTTTTTTTCAATCATATCACCCCAAGCAAGGCAATAACACCACTGATGCACCGGGGGCTACGTAAGAGTAAAAAGATTGGAAAAGAGAAAGCCGGAAACCGCATCCTAAACAAGAAACAAGGGATGAGCCTCTTCACCTGTTCAATAGATGTGGGTGGAGTGTGAACCGGGTGATAGTTTAGTCTATCTACTCCAATTTGCTGTTGAAGATCTGCTGCTATAAAGAGTTCATTTATTTGCAAGTTATCTATATCAACATGAAGGCACAATGGTTGAAACATTGTGATAATAACAACAAAGATGAGGACAATAATCCACATGTAAATAATGTAAATGATAACACCTCATGCCTGAAATTCAAACAAATTATTGTTAATTTTTTATTATACTTTATTTATAAATTAAGCCTTTATTAAAAGTATAGTTTGTGCTAGAAAAATGTAAACATATTTCTATAAGTAGCACTATGTGCAATTTCAGCCACTCTCAGAGGACCTGGGGATATATCCCCTTCAGATAAAGAGGAATTACATTTGTCTTATGTATTCCATGAAATTATAATCAGATAGAAAAATTGGAGATATATATATAATATATATAATGAACTTAATCACAGTAAGTCAACACTAATAATAACAGACTAAATATCTGAAAATAATGCTAACAGTAATATAAACTGTCTTCTAACCCGGTGAGGACTACCTCGTGGGTTAAATAAAGGGGGATAATAAAAAGAAACAAACAGCACACAAGAACAATACGTCTAGTGCTTGTTTGAAAGAAAAAAAGACAAAAAAAAGAGCCTCTCACCCTGAAGAACCGTTCGTATGAAACTGCGGTAGGTGGTGGCTCAATTCTAGATTTCTGTATTTTATATATATATATATATATATATATATAATGCGGATGACTATTTATTCCTTCATACTCTGATTGAGCACTCTGGAAGAATGATAGACTTTGAAAAAACAGTAGATACTCTAGCATCTACACATCGTTCATTCAGTAATGAATTAGAACACTTTAACTACTGTTGTATGTATACATGGTATATCATACACTAAAAGTCTGCCTCCTACCGAGTGGCCATAGCTCAGAGGTAGAATTGCTGACTGATGCCATTTCGGTCAGGTTTCAATCCTAGCTAAAAGCAATCAGATGTCAAACAGTACTGATGAGCTGTGATACAACGAAACAGATCTGTCTGTGAATCACACACACACACACACACACACACACACACACACTGGGAAGTTCACCCTGTACAAGGTCTGGACATATATATATGTATATCTGATGTAACATTGTTTGATATAATATAACAAAGCTATAAAGTATATATTAAATCTGCATATTATCCTACGTTTATAGCACCACTTGCAGTTTCATAAACTTGTAGTAGAATGCAGCTTTATACTCCAAACATTTTAATTTTATAGTTTAGGTAAATAACAAATAAACAAACAAATAATGGACAAAGAAAATTCTGGTTTTTGGTCACAATATTTATATTCATAACATGTACAAAACATGAAGTTGAAATTATATTGAGAGAATGAGTAGAGAAAGTAATTGTGACTTTAAAATTAATTGTTCATGAATTTATGTCAGAATCAATTCTCTCTTTTTCTGTTCAATGAAAAAGCAAGTAGACAAAACAGTTTGTTGAAAAAGCGAGTTCACAGGTTGTTGTAGTGGAATATCCTGTCCTACCCAGGAATGGGTAAGGCTTGGGTTATAAAAGACCTAGATGGGAACGAACTACAGAGAGCGCTCGAGAGAGATCGAGTGTGTTCGTGGCTATACAAAAGTCTTCGTCATTACTCGGGAGTGATCGAGATTATTCATCATTATACAAGAGATCGAGAGCCATCGTCTTTAGACGAGAGTTAGATGTCACTAGATGGAAACCTTCTTCTCAAGACGGACGCATACGTCCTATACAGAGACATTGCCTTCTTGAATGATATTCGTGTTAACTGTTTGTTGGTGTACTTGGATTTGTGTTTGGTTTATTGTACTGCGGTATAACAAATCTCTATATGTCCTCAGTGTTAAGAGTTATTTCTTGCACTATTCTTTTGTTTATCCTCTCCCGGGATACAACAGAGGTATATGTAGAAAATATTGAATGTTTGTTCTTTTGAGTAAATAGAATTGTGTGAGTGATTAATTGTATGAGTGAGTGAGTTGCAATTTTGGTTATGTGTTAAAAGTTACTTAACTTGGCAAAATTCAACAGTTCGTAGTTGTGTGAAATTCAGTGGCACTCGGTTGGCGTTTGAATTCTCACTGAGGATTTACTTGTAGGTTTCCTCCTTTTATACAGATGAAGTTAATCAAAATGCATGTTGAAATTTTTGGCACGATATGTATCTAAACATGTTCTCTGACACGTTCTCGTGTGCCTTTGATTTATTGGCCAATCAGTGAAGACTAACACGAGCTTCAAACTTTACGTTTTTCAATCTAATGTCTGTATTAAAGAAATAAGTTATTGTTCTGAAGTAAGTTTTATACTAATGTAATTATTTTTTATCTGGATTCACTACATGGACAATATGTAAATTGTTGTAACTGCTTCCTTAATTTAACTTTGCAAGGTGCATTCCACACACTATGTAATCATTAGGTGCTTACTGTTCTGGAATTTGGATTTTTGGTTCTTCTCTCATTTGTGGTAGTTATGATGCTCGGATGCTGGTTTTTAATTTAACTTGATTTGAAGTAAAACTAAAACATGAAATTGGGAAGTAAAATCTTAAAGATAAATTGATATTAATAAGGAGGATATATTTAGGTCAGGTTTGTACCTCTAGATCAAGGGAGATTACTTGTATTTATTTTCAGGGGAAAACAAAGGACATAATAGAAAAAAGTTATTAACTAATAAAATAATAATAAATAAAATAATAAATAAATAAAATATTAAATATGAATAAAATAATAAATACATGAAAAGACATGAAATATTAAATATAACTAAAATAATACATAAAAATATAAATAAAATAATAAATAAATAGAATATAAATAAAATAATAAATACATAAAATAATAAATAGAATATAAATAAAATGATAAATAAAATTACCTCAGGACATCTTAGTTTATTGGGGTCAATGTATTTAAGTACATTTAAGTATATTTAAGTTTCGGGGTAGGACTTGGGACCCTGCCCTTAAACAAATCCCAATGAGACTTGCTCCGTCAGGGAGGAAGCCCGCTCAACCCGACTAGGGTGAATGTGGCATACATACATACATACAATGTATTTAAGTGAAGAAAGATATAAATATGACTGTTAATACTATTTTGTAATATTATCTTTGTTTATATTTGTTTACATGAGAATATGAGCAAGAGCAGATATGGATAGTCTAAAAAAAAGTTGGGATAATGTGTATTTATAGAGCTTAATTTGTGTTAGTCTGCCATGAAATCTTCTGTGGTTGAGTGGTAAGATACGTCAATCTAATGGTGGCATCTCCCAGTATATGAGAGATGCAGACTTGAATCCTGCTGGATTAGATATTTTCTTAGCAAGATTTCTCGAATATTCAGGCCAGTAGATACATATAAACGCTGTTAAATTATAGAAAAATAATTCAAATATGAGTAGCCATTAAAAATAATATTCAAATAAATAAATTTAAATATATTGTTATGGTGCCCTCCTACAAGGAATAGACTCTTCCTCTTGTTATATATAGTTACCTACGTGATTTCCGGGAGAGCAGTTAACAGAGACAGTTGATGACATCTACTAGTCAGGCAATACGCAGCATAATAATACCTATGGACTCGTTTATTTCTATATCTTAATGTCTTGTTTTCTTGTTATACTAATAAACTGTTTTGAACCTACCTTTTTGTTCCATGTCTTACTTCCAGCACAAACCAGTCACTACAACTTCGGCAGAGTTTTGCCACAACTTCACAACAAATTGGTGACGAAGATCCAGAACATACATACATACATACATATCCACCCACGTCTATTGAACAAGTGTAGAGGCTCATCCCTTGTGCCCTGTTTAGGATATGGTTTCCGGCTTTCTCTTTTCCAATCTTTTCATTTTTCTTTTTTTTTTTATTCTTTTTTTTTCAATTGGAGATAGACAGACTAAACTATCGCCTGGTTCACAGTCCACCCACAACGATTGAACAGGTGTAGAGGCTCATTTCTTGTTCCCTGTTTAGGATGTGGTTTCCGGCTTTCTCTTTTCCAATCTTTTCACTCTTACGTAGCCCCCTGCACATCAGTGGCGTTACTGCCTTGCTCGGGGTGATATAATGATTAAAAAAAAAAAATAAATATATATTTATAGATGGATAATGTGTGGGGTTGTATGAATGTCAGAAAAGAACAAGAAGCGCAGTTTATGGGCTTATGCAGGAAAGATAACAGCCCTAGTCGTGAAGAAATTGAGATTGTAGTGATTACGACAAATCTCTTAATAACAGTAAGGAGTTGATAAAATCCGCAGTTGTTTTGGATGACATGAGTAAATTTGTAAATAAAAGAGACAAGTTTAGTCTTTTGTGACCATTATATAGTAATTGATGTTCCTTAAACTCAAACTCATAATTGGTAATCTTTTGCTTCTTGCTGCATGACTGGTTGTTTGTCAATGATTACCAACACAAAGACAATGTTCACTTAAACATGGCTTCTAACCCCAATGATTATTAACTCTCCTGGGGAAAATATTTTATTCTGCACAGTTAGTCAGTCTCTCATCCAGTCCATAGACTCTGGCATAGTGGGGAGGGCTACTTGACACTTCACATCCACACCTAATCCTATAATTACATTTGGTCTTTTCTAGATTTTCAAATCTCAGGTTTGACCACTATTGCTTTCTTGATTTGCTTCACAGATGACCTCCAGCAAATTTAATCATGTCCTCCCTCTGTCTCTGCTGAAGATATTTCTTCCTTGGGTCATTGAAATTCTCATGTGATGCTTTGAACTGTTGGCAATTTTTTGGCCATGACCTGCCACTTCATTGCTAAGCCAACTGCAGATCTTTATCTGACAATCCCATTCAAAAATCTCTCTAGGCATACAATAAATGGATCAGTTACATTTATCCAGCTCTGGGCTTTGGTAACTTCATCTTGTTCCACACGGGTTGGCATGTGCAGGTGATTTTTAAAAATATTGTTCAGATTTCAAATTCAGTGTATATTGCTTGATCTTCTACATGGTTCTACCACTAGATAACTGTTTGTCTTGCTGATGCATAAAAAATTATGGACTTTCGTTTTTGATACTGAATAGGCTCTTGTTTAGACTTCTTTCTGCTCTCCATTAGCATGGCTAATGCTAACCTTCAGAAGAGTGACTTGTTGTGCCTTCTTGGCTTAATATTCTCGGCTGACATGAAGTGGAAAGACTATATTGAATCCATTGCTAGGTTAGCTGCTGAGAAGTTTGTTTCACTGTGTCATGCAAGACAATTTTTTTCACCAGAATCAATCTTGCATTTCTATAAATCTACCATTGGTCCATGCTTAGAATATTGCTGCCACATATGGTCCAGGGCACCTGATTTATATTTAGAGATTTTTTGTTTTTCATGATTCTGATGATTACAATAGAATAATGACATTAAAGTTGCAATAAAAAGTAACAGACCCGAGATGTAAGAGTTATTTGTCTTTAAGTGACAATAATTGAAGATGAAAAAAAAATTGCTTAAGTTTCAGTTTCCACCATACAATTAAAAAAGTTAGGATGATAAGAGCTGTTTAGCTATGGATAGAATTAATATCTTGACAGGGAATATGTTCTGGTTTGTTAATAACATTCTAAAGTAATCATCAGCAATTATTAATGAAAAATATACGTTATTGGTGGTTTAGCAAAGCCTTTGTGTCATTATTGGTTGGGTGCTGTCAAGGTAAAACAGGGTCCCAAGAGAAAGCGATCTGAGTTCAAACCTTATTGGTGGTTTATTTTTCATTCATGATTGCTAGTGATTACTACAGAATGCCAAAAGGCAGAATAAGAATTTTCATTAAAGGTGGTTCTTTGTCAAAAAAAAAAAAAAACAGAAATAATTTGCTGATGTCATATGAGCCTATAAGGTTGGACAAGCAAAATGGCAGAATCGAAATGTATAGATTACCTGAATGTGGCTTTTTGTCAAGTGAACTATTTTAAGTTATGCAACATGTATTTTCATGCTGTTTAGATAATGAATCATCTTTGATTTTACTAAAATAAGCACTGACAATTCTTTTACTTGTATTTCTTTTGTTTCTGTTGCAACTTGTCAAAAACTTAGAACAAAACTTTTAGTTTTAGCAAGAACAATCAGCAAAGCCTTTGTGTCATTATTGGTTGGGTGCTGTCAAGGTAAAACAGGGTCCCAAGAGAAAGCGATTTGAGTTCAAACCTTATTGGAGGTTTATTTTTCATTCATGATTGCTGATAATTACTATAGAATAATGACATGAAAGTTGCAATAAAAAGTCACAGATCTGAAATGTAAGAGTTATTTGTCCTTAAGCAATAATAATTGAAGATGAAAAAAATTGCTTAAGATTCAGTTTCCATCATACAATTAAGAAAGTCAGGATGATAGCTGTTTATCTTTTCCTTTTATGTGCCCTGTCCTTTCAGAACGTAGGCGATCATGGCTTTCCACATCTCCCTATCCCTTGTGGCTCTTAGCACGCTTTCTCCTGTTACACCATGCAACCCTTGTTTCATCATCTACCTGATCATGTCCTTCAAATATGTTATCCACTGCTTTCCTCTGTCTCTTTTTTCTTCTATCTGGCCTGTTAGTATCAGGTTCTCCAAGCCCTCCTTCCTCATTGCATGTCCCAAGAACTCTAGCTGTCTTTTCCTGATGCTCAGTATTAATTTTTTCGTTTCCATCCTTTTCAAAATCTCATCATTGCTCACATGCTCAATCCATGATTTGTTTTCCTGTGCTTTTTACTTGAAATTTCTTGATAAAATTCATAGAAGAATCAGTAATATTATTAGTCCTGACCTGGCTTGTCAACTTCAGCCACTTTCATACCACTCAAAATTTGTTTCCCTGTGCTTTTTCTATACATACTTTTATGGTAATTGTTCAGATGAGCTCTTGGTTATGGTACCTAGACTTTATAAATCTAAGCCCAGTACTAGATTGGCAGATAGGTCTCATCAATTTCCAATTGAAATGGCTAGATGTAAGTTCTATACTGACAATTTCTTTTATTGCATTTCTTACTTAATGCTTACCTACCAACTTTGATCTTCAAAAATTTAGATGTAAATCTATTTTCCAGATTACTTTTCTGTTGCTCTTGCTTCTTAATAATGTTAGTTTTCTAATTTTTTCACGCTCTGTAACCCCTCATATCTTAGTGGCTTTATTGCCTTGCTTGAGAAAAATTCGATTTAAAAAAAAAAAATTCTGGTCTTTTTACTCAGTCTAATTGAGTGTGGCCATAAGGCTATTGCAATGCTGACCAGCTTCCTCTACATATCTTGGTTGTATGCCAATGTCAGATGCTCTGTAAATGATTTTCTAATCCACTCTGTGATATTCTCAGCACATTTTTTTTTCTTTTGTCGGACTCTTCTTTTGCTTAAGGCAGTACTTTGTAGGATAACAGTGGAGAGATTGTTGCTTTTATAACGTATCTGTACCCTTTCATTTTACAAAGCCAGATAAATCATTTGTCGTGTTTCTGTAAGGTCAATCCACCATTCTGCCCATTCATCTCTGAAATAGTTGAAAGCTCTTTGAAATTATGAAGGCCTTTCTTCATCATTGCTTGTTATTGAGTCTTTCTCTCTCTTCATATTTTTGACCTCTCAGACCAATAGAGACTTTGTTTTTCAGCTACATTCTTCAGACCAGCTCAGCTGTAAAATGCAAAAAAAAAAAAAAACTTTTTTGTGCTACTAATTGCTGGCAATCTAAAGTTCGCTCCACTGTATGTGATCAGCATTCCGACACTTGATAATTCCCCCCCCCCATCTTCAGTAAAAGAACAAGTTTGTTGCTATTTTTTGTTTTTTTTTGTTTTGTTTTTTTTAATAGATATTTCAAAAAGATAAAGGAAGAAGGATTTATAAAAAAAAAAAAAAAGAGAAATGATAACAAAACGTTTTCTTTTTCATTTATTTACTTCTGAAGAAAATAAGAGATATTCTGATATTTTATTTTCACTCTGTCTTGCCAAAATGGTAATATTGAACAAAGTATTTGTCTGTCTTCTACAGAGAGACACTCAAATTCAAGAAAATGCGTCATATAGTGGTTCAGATCAATGTGTGGGTTGGAATAATTGTCTATGTGGTTAGGATGGTTCACATGAAAATAAGCAAGTACACTGGTTCAGGAAAAGTATTGGTTAAATCAATGTTTCTGTCCTATAAAATGTAGTTCAGTTCTGACTCGGATAAGTGTGAGGGTTACTCAGTAGTTTAGGTGAAAAACGTGGTTTAGGTAAAAGTAAAGATAAGCTCATTCATTTCAGGTAGAAACATGGATTGGTTCAGTTAAAAACATAGGTTTGATTTGTGCTTTGGTGAAAATATACTCAGTTGTTGGGGTGGATCAGATAATTGTTTGCCTTAATATATCAGTTAAAAATATAGATGGTCACTTCTGTTATTGACTTAAAAAAAGAATTGGTAACCTTTTTGGTTTTTTGTAATCTCTCTTGATACTGTTTCCATTTTAATTCCCTGACTCTACTTCTCTTGTATTTCGTCCCACTTGTTATTTTTATCTCCAACTGACAGAATAAAATATTTTCATGGTCCATTCTTCTCTTATGATGAGCTCAGGCAATGAGTTTTGTCAATGTTTTTCTTATGAGCAAACAAGTTTCGGATTCAACATTTCAAGTTCTTAAGATCAGAATCAGTGTGACAAACATTTTCACTATTTATATAATAAAATGCAGCTCGTTAAGATTTATAAAAAGTTGAATAACAAATTAATAACAACTATCTGAGGACGTTATGCTGATATGTTGTTTCAGTTTTGGGAGTGACAATATTTGCAAGTGTAAGATCTGAGCAAGGAGATGGGCTGTTGTCTTTTTAGAGATTAAATTAAACACAAAAGTGTTAAAGAGATTGTTCTTAATCATAAACATTTCATGAACTGCCATGAAAATACTGAACATAGATATCAATCATTATATTCCAGCATTCAAGGAAATCTAGTTTATACTTGCCTCTGATTTATTGAAAAAGAATTAACAGTTTATCACTTGTTTCTTATTTAGGAGTGGGTTTCTGGCCTCTTCAAATCTGTACGTCTAACAACATTGCATCAAATCTGAAATTTTATTAAGTACTTATTGTTTTTTCCCTCCCAATAGGAGTAGATAGGTTTGCCTTTTGTTCGGTTCACACTCCTCCCCAATCTTTTGAAACAGAATAGTGTATCTCTTGTTTCCTGTTTAGGATTGGGTTTCTAGTCTTTTCTAAAGTCTTCTTCAACTCAATATTTCTGATGTCTTTGCTTGAACTCTGAAATTTTATTTGCTAATTAAATTTTGATCTCAACTCTAGAATTAGTTGTCCATCTTTCTTGTTATCTTGCCTTTTCTCTTTCTAATACAACTCAACACAGTAAGCCCTGCCTTGAGTGGCTCTTGGGCCTCGTATTGGGTGAACATTAGTAGCAAAAAAAATATTCTGCCCATGCTACTGTTGGAGATAAATTAGTTCCATCTGAATGTTTACTTTCTTTCCAAATATTTCTTGATTAGCTGGTGTTTCATTTGATACTAAGTTCTGAAAAACCTGTCAGTCAGTTAAGTGCCATACGTGATACACGCTTTGGGTGATCATGTCTCGAAAGAGACATGACTGACTGGGCAGAAGATTATTCTGTAGTAGGTTGCCATTGCTTTCTGCAGTAGACTGGTTGCCAGCCAAGGCTACAGAACCCAGTCTGTTCTATTATTTAACCCATAACTAGAGGGAAGAGACAGATTAATATCTTTCCCAAGGGTATTTGTGCATAAGTGAATGCAAGGAATTCAACTTGCATTCACTTACGCACAAATACCCTGTACTACTGCTAAAATTTTTTTCCAGGATGTTTATGTTCAGATAAAAATACTTACTCAGACAACATAAAATAATAAAGAAATAAAAAAAAATAAATTTTACAATGCCTATTACCTTAATTGTTTTTTGGGAAAGACTGAAGTGTTTCTCAATTGTGTTCTTTGTGGTTTTGACTTCGAAGCTGTCATCCTTCCAGAGAAGCTCACTCTGTTGTGTTGTTGAATCTCTAACTGCAGGAGATTGTTTGGATGGGTTGGTTGATTTTATGACAAATAAACCCTTGTTAAATTATTTGCTATTGAATTTTTTATGGGGCACCCAGTAAGTATCAAAATCACTTCTCAGAATTAATGATCAACCATTTTTATCTAAGTTACTTTTACTCTTTAGGATGTGCCTATATAACTGGAAAAGAGAAGAAATGAGTTAATGCCTTTCCCTAGGAACTGTGGAGATAAACCCTCTCTGCTGAAATTTGAACTTGGCTTGCTGGTTCCATTTTTGGAATGAAAACACTTCCAAGAAACTTAGTTTCAATTTGCCAATTTTTGTCCAGGAAAATACAAGCCGACATATACTCAGCTTAGCTTAGTATGGCATTAGGACAACTGAGAGGAATGTTATAAGGAAGATTATCCAATTTTCGAAATGAGAATGCCTGCCTAGCAAGAAAATTAACATTTTTTTTTCTTTTACTTTTGCTTGAAAACCAATCTGTACAGGTAGTGTAGTGGTTAGTAATTTATGAGCAGTCTTCAAATCCTGGCTAAATTTGTTCTATCCACTTTTCCTTAAATATTCTTGGAAAAGGTATAAATCCATTTCTTCTCCTCATTATGGGTTAAATAACATGGCTGAATGAGTTCTTAAGATAACAACCAGTTTAGAAATTTATACCAATTTTCATGCACTTCATTACTGAAAGGTTCATGATAACTATTTTCTGGATAGAAATAAAACACAATTATATTTGTCTATATTTCTGAGATGATAATATTGTAACTATTTACATCGTTGTCCTCATCTTTGTTGTCATATTCATGATGTTTTGGCTGTTGTTTGCTCCAGCCTTCAGGTGATTTTTTTTTTCTTTTTTAATCGTATCACCCCGAGCAAGGCAGTAATGCCACTGATGTGCAGGGGGCTACGTAATAGTGAGAAGGTTGGAAAAGAGAAAGCCAGAAACCACATCCTAAACTGGGAACAAGGGATGAGCCTCTTAACCTGTTCAATAGATGTGGGTGTTAGAATCTCAAACTTGGCCTAAAGTGTTGTGAGTTCAATACCTGGCTATAGCAGAGGGAACAAAAACATTGGAGTGATGAGTTACTAAAGGGAAATCAAGTGAAATTGAGATTAAAAAAAAAATAGCATGCCATGTGAAATTAGAACAATCTACCCCTCCCCCTAGACAAAATAAAGGATTTCGTTTGAAATTCCAATCCCTTGAAGAAGGCTAGGGCTCCATGCAGTGGTGTAATGGATAGCAAGCTTGTCTCACTAGAATCATTATAATTGAGTAGTGAGTTTGATCCTCACTGGGTGTCTCATACTTTTGGCCTTGTGCCACATTGAAGCTGCGCTTAGAAAATCACCTCCTGAAGAAGGCTGGAGCGTACAACAACCAAAACGTTATGAATATGGCAATAAAGGTGAGGACAACAGTTCAAATTAGGTAAATAGTGTAAACTTAATTCTATTCCTCTTTAAAAGAAGCAGTATCGTTTTTTTTGTAACCTGAGTTTAGTCAGGTACAAGATCATGGTTGTAGGTCATTCACTAAGGATCAAACTTTTTCCAGTAGTAAGGCACAAGGTGAATGGCCACCTTACTACAATACTTGAGCATCCAGTGTGGACCAAGCTCACACTAGTAGTAATAGAATATCTGACATATTTGTATAACAAGGTGCCCTTAGTTAACTATAATTGGTCTGACATAAGGCCATATTTGGAGAGCACTCAGTGAGGAACCAGTAATAACCATTGCATGCCAATGAACATTTAAAGACTTTCTCAAAGTGAACAGACTTCCATCTAATTTGTCTGAATAGCTGCTTTTTGTAGCAGGGAATCAACATCCTTTTCAACATCGCCTTGCCACCTGCCACTCGTTGTCATCATTATTATGATTGTTACAATTAAAATGACCAATATAATTTATTGTTCATTACTGATTCAATAATCTTGTGGATTTCCACTTGATTTTCTGATTTGCTCTTGAGGATTGTTCGTTATTTCCGTCTCAGACTTTTATTTTGCAATAAGAATTGACGTCTTCACCCCCTCAATTAGCTTGTGTTTGTGAATGGGGCAGGAGGCGGGTTCTATGAATCTGGTGTTCTGCACTGTTGGTTTCTGGTTCAGTTACATTTGATAATTGAAAGCAAATCTCTGCCAATGTGCATTTTCACTTCATTTCATTCCGACTTGACATTGTCCTTTTCAATGATTGTTGGTGGAGGGGGGGGTGAAATATCTCTAAATTTACAGATTATGTCTATATACACGAACTTGTGAAACTTGTAGAAATAGTTGCAGCTCAAGAAAGAGAAGTATACATTTTACCCCGTCTAACAAGTCTTGAAAGTGTTGATTTTATTATGTAAAATTTGTTTTCAGTGCTTAGCATAGCATGCAAAGGAGACAATTATGTCACTAGTATTTCTTCGGTATCATTGGCCTTGTTTTGGAATAAATTGCTACAAAAAAATAGATAAACCTAAAAACTTGAGTTGTGTTCTTAAATAGGCATCGGCAGTTCAAGACTTTCATATGGATGCCATGCATGGTACCAAAGTTGTTAAAACTACTTTTCGGTAGTTAAAAATAGCTTCAAGAAAATGAAACCTGTAGGTCTTAGTGAGGATCTTACTACTTCAAACCTTGTGAACTTGGACTACAGAATCAAAAACACTGTACCAAATTACAGAAATCTTAAGATTTCAGCAGCAGCAACAACTAAAATGGATAGCACATGTAACCAGAAGAAAATATTCCACACTACATGAAATAAAAGGTTTAGGAAGAACCCCTCTCCATCAATACTGGAAAGTTACTAAACTTGAGAAACCAATTTCATGAGTCATCTTTCAGAAAAAGATTTCATAAATTTCAATCTAAAGTAATACTGGCTCCTTGGTCAATGAATACCAAATGAAGAAACGGCTAATAGTACCATTACCATATTTCATACTCTATAAAATACATTTTTTTTTTTTTTTTTTTTTTTTTTTAATTCCAAAAATGACTCCACCTGAAAACCATGTGTGTTGACCGAAGCATTTTGGGTGAAATTGGGTAGATGAAACTGTTTGTGAGCCATTAATGGTTTAACTCTTATAAATTCACAAGTCACCATGACTGGGTTGTTTGTTTACTGATCATGACAGATTGTACATTCTTTCCCAAAAACAGTAACTGAAGCTATTTCAGTATTTTATAAGATTTACAAAAAACAGCATTTGAATTCCATGTCAGAAAAACGACACATTTTTTTTAGGTTAACCATGAGCCGACCCATTATTTGGCATCTTTAAAAAATGAAAGGGCTGATCAGCCAGGCCATGTGCCATCAATCGAAACAAGTGACAATCAGACAGAGCAATGTTTAATGAATATGGTAAGTGGGCTGGACTTCCCATTTGAGTGTTTCTAATTAGTTTTCATCCATTTTGCAACATGTCTAGTGTTATGTTGCAAAATCATTTTGTCATGTCTTTGCTTGTATAGCAGCCACTTTTTCTTCCATGCTTAGTGTTGTGGAGTAATTTTTGCACTGAAGGTTATAATTGTGCTATGTCAGTTGCTAATCGACTTAACGCACCCAAAATGTTAGGAACTTGGTAATCTTCCACTGAAAGCCGACTCCTTAGTATTCGGCTAACTGACGACTAATATCAACTGCCTAAGATTTCTACTGAACTCCAATAGAACTCTAAAGAACTCCTATGCACTTTCTAAGAACTTCATTATTTATTGTACAGAAGTACAAATGCGGCACAAGGCCTAATACGGGGATGGGGAAGGCTGGTCTTCAACTGTCCTAATTTAACTTAGCTATTCACTTTCGTTGACCCTGACATGCTAACAATAAACCTTTCACCATAATACCACATTTTTACTTACCATTCTTACCACGTCCACCATAATACCTCAGGTTCTCTATGTAGTCCTACTTAACTCCCATATGTACAATTTTCAGTGGAGGGCATGGGTAGAAAAAACAACATTTAAAATTCCCCAATGATTTTATACAATGAAAATAAGATATGTACAAGAAACTAAACAAAATCATATTAGTAATAAAAGCCCCCCCCCCCCACTACTCTAATATTGTGACAGCAAAATCACTTCCCCGGATGAAACATAATGCGTGGCTTTAGAAATATAATACCATATATCCGATCAGAAATATAATACCATATATCCGATCAGCAATCACTCACACATTTAAACACCATAACAAAAAACGAAAAGCACACTTGAAAAATAATGAAAGTCGCCACGCATCCACCGGAGAACTAACATTGTTGAACACCTAAAGTGGGAAGGGAAGGGGGGTTAAACTAAAGAAAAATAGGGGACAAAAAAGAAAAGGGGGCCAATGAGCAATCATAACCTAGCTAAGTTAACATTAAAGTTAGAAACAGAAAATCAAAATTTACCTATTCTAAACTAACACGGAAGGGGTGTACATGTTCTGCCCAGCACACCCAATATCCTGATGCCTAACCAGCATCAAACAACCACTCCAGGTCAGCACCTTTCACTCGACAGAATCACGCAAGACTCACCCACCTTTTGCCAAATTCAGATGGAGTGAGTCGTTTCCTTTCCGTCCTGATCTTGACTTTAAGCTGATGCTTAAAGAACAAGATCAGTTGGGAAGAGGTAAACTTCTCATCACCATAGAATTCCTTCTGTCGCGTCGTCCAAATCACGACTCGCATAACACCTAGTAAGCAAAAGAGCACATAGTGCTCAGCCCTAGATAACGGAGGTACGACATTGCTACAAACAGAACTAGCCTCAAGGACAAAGAACTTTCCACGCAGCATACGAACCATGAGGTCTTCAAGAAACTTACACAACGGAGCAACAACACTGCAGTGGAAGAAGGCATGATCGACGGTTTCCGTCGTCAGCCCACAACGCACGCAGGTTGATTTCGGAGTTAGGCCCGCTGCATGAAGCCTCTTGCCTACCCAGAGAGCATTTCGAATCATCAGCCAGGTGAGTGATGCCTCATCGTTAGTGAGACATTTCAACCCAGGCGCCCAAGGCCATATGGAGCGAGCCTCCTGCTTCGTAAGCCCGAGCTCGCCAATCAGTTCATCTTGAACGGCTCCTCTAACTAAAACCCGACATAATGCCCTAAGAGACAACGATTGGGCGTTGGAGAGGCCATCCGTAACCCGCAAGAGAAACTGGAGAGCCAAACGACATTCTTTATAGAAGGAGCACTCGCCACGAGGAGTACGGCCGGTCTCCTCCTCCGACAAATGCACACTTCTCAGGGATGGAAAGTTTTTATGGACGTCCTCTTGAATGAGGGCGCCGTTCTCATCCTCCAGCATACACATTCGATCCAAGAATCTATGCGAAGCGTGTGTTGACGGATCTCAACGCTAGGCATGCCCAGACCGCCCTCAGATGGATGCAGGCAACAGATCTCGCGACGCACCTTGGGAGACTTGCCTTCTCCCCAAAGGAAGGAGAACAAGAGCTGAATTAAACCCAAACGAATGGCACACGGGAGAGGAAGTACCGAGAGTCGGTAAAGGAGAATCGGGTAGATGTGCGAGGCACATACTTCCGCCCTCCCCTTTAAGGAGAGCTTCCTCAGAGTCCACAGACGAACTGCGCACTCGGCCTTCTCTCGAACCTCCGACCAATTCATTTCCAACTGGAGATCAGGACCGAAGAAGACGCCGAGAATCTTGATTGGCCCGTCCGTCCAGAGGAAAGGTCCGGGAAGAGAAACTCCCTTCCACGCACCCAATCGCAAGCCAACAGACTTATTGCGATTGATCTTGGCCCCTGTCACCGTCTCATAACATCTGATTTCTTTGCTGACTTTGTCAATCTCGGCTTTGCTCGACACAAAAACCGAAACGTCGTCAGCATAGGCGGAGTACCTGGCCGAGGTGGTAGCACCAGGTACGGAAATTCCGCGAAGGACCGGATTCGCCTTTAACTTGCGAAGGAATGGCTCCAACGCAAGAACGTACAGCAAAGGCGAAAGTGGACAACCTTGACGAATGGAGCGAGATAAAGTGAAGGGCTTCGATCTTACCCCATTCACTTCCACCAGCGCACCGGGGGACTCGTACAGCAGTCGGATCCAGGAGCGAAAGTACGGCCCGAAACCGGCGGCGGAAAGGACAGACTCCAAGAAGCGATGGTCAACCCTATCGAAAGCCTTGGACTGATCCAAATTGATCAGCGCGGCTTCAGTGTCGGTTTTCTCGATGATCAGGCGTACCAAATGAAGGTTGTCCTGAATAGTCCTGCCCTTCACAGCACAAGTCTGCTCGGGGCCAATCAGACTAGAGAGGACAGCCTGCAAACGGCCGGCCAAGATCTTGGCAAAAATCTTTAAGTCAGTATTTAACATCGTTAAAGGCCGATAATTATCTATGCCACCCCGACCGCCCTTGCTCTTGCGAAGCAACTTGATTACACCCCTGGTGAAGCGTCGAGGTATAGATCTCTGCTCCATCCAGTTGTTATAAACGAGCGCCAGCAGAGGAACAAGAACGGACGACTGCCTCAAGTACAGTTCGTAGGGAAAACCATCCAAACCTGGAGTTTTGTCCCGGCCAACCAATTTCAGCGCATCCCAAATTTCCGACTCTGTTATGGGCCCCTCGCACCTAGCCGCTTCAGCCGCCTCGAGGCGGGGAAAGTCAGTCAAATAGGTGTCGAACTGAGCAGAGCTCAGACCGGGCTCCCTGGTGAAAAGATCCTGGAAGTAATCCCGAAAACCTCCACATATACCCACGTCTGTAGTCACGGTACGACCATCCGGCAATGTGATGTCCTTGATATGCCGATTGACTGCTTGCTTAGCTTCCTCTGCATGCAATTCTGCGGCCATATTCGTTGCCTCAGAAGACATTCTTTTTAACCTAGCCCTAACTACCAGAGCTTGATCCTTCTTGATAAGCAAGGAGGCCAGCTCGGCCCTAGCTAAGGCTACGTCCCCACTATTACGGGATTTAACTGCCCGATCAACTTTTTTCTCTATCGCCGTTTGCGCCGCTAAATTAGCTAAGTTGAGCCGACGGCTATAGTCGGCAGCAAACGACCTAATTTTGGATTTAAGTGTGTCCCACCACTTATTCCCAACCACAGCCCCCGTCAGTTCCCGCTTTAGTGTTAGTAAAAGCTGGTGCTGGAAATCTTGGCTATCAAATAATGACGCGTTCAATTTCCAGTAGCCAGCCAACTTAACCTTAGGCTTATCTAAGTTTACACGAACCCGGACGAGCCTATGATCCGTGTAAACTATGGAATGGAAACTTGGACAACCTAAGAGCCCTACGTCGACTCTCCTAACTAGGACTCGGTCGAGGTAGCTTGCGCGTACCTTCGAATCCGAGCTGCCCCTATTAGTCCAAGTCCACACTACCTCCCGGGGGTGTTCATTTCGGTATTTATCGACAAGATCATTCCTGTCGATAAATTCCCGAAATGGTTTCACATCCGGGTTGTTAGTACCCGATCTTTCTCCTATACGATCCTTCTCAGGGTCAAGGACGGCATTCCAATCCCCCGCTAAAATTACCCGCCTCGATGTTCCAAAGAACGACTCGAGCTGCCGAAACAAAGCAGGACGCTCCGCATGGACATTGGGCGCATAAACCCCAATGAGGTGAAAAGACTTCTCCTTTATGGTAATATCCAGCACACAAATCCTGCCCGCTGGATCCGCGAAGACAAGCGTACACGCCGCACCCAAAGACTTGCTCACTAGCCAGGAAACACCTCTAGAACGACCATCAAAGCATGCTGAATAGAGATCGTAAGCCCTAGACAGTATGCTCTCATAGTCGCCAGCTAAAAACCGGGTTTCCTGCAGACAACAAACATCCACCCCGAGGCGCTGGAGATCATGAAGGAGTCTCACCCTCCGAGACTCTGACCTCAGCCCCCGAGCATTCACGCTTGCTAACCAGAGAGCCATTGAGATACGTAATTAGGGTTGGGGTCCTGGACAGAACATGGACGGGGAAAGGATGCCGACAGCCTCTCCCATTGACCCATGGCCCATCTCATTCTTGATGGTGCCGTCAGAGGAGACGCCGCCAACATCCCAGGGAAAGGTTAGTTTTAGAGCCCTATAGAGGGAGGGGTGAACTAAAACCGGGACCCGTCCTGAACAAAATTTTGTGATCCTTTCCGATTTTGTAGTGATGATTGGTGGAGTCATTTTTATTTCTTTAGCCGCCTCCTCGACCATGCTCCACGCCTGTCGCGCCCCCGACCCTGTGCGGATAACTGTTAATATCCTCTGTGCAGTTGGGAAGTTTTGCGGCACTTCTACGTCTTTGTCTCCGCACTTCTTCATCGCCAAGAGCGCGTTGAGCTGTTTGATCCTGTTTCCAAAGCTCTTGGCCCTTTCGGCCTGGGCCGGGGAAATACGGCAGATGTCCTCCCCTTGCCTGTAAGGCACTTTTGCAGGTTTTTTCCGTGTTTCCTTGTCTTCAGATGAAGAACTCCTTTGCCTTTTTGATGGCGGCGGCATCTGTTTTGGAGGAGAGGGACAGGGAGAGAGGCAGGGAGATACTTTAAAATAGTTTATGATTGGGCTGGGGTCTCGACTTCGAGGGGATGGTTTTCGGGGTGTAGGCTGTGATGAATGAATCTTTTTGTTGTTGCTGGAGTTTTTCTTTTTAGTGGAGGACAGGGCAGAGGCTGAGGGGCGAGCTGGACGGTTTTTGAGCTGTTGCTTCAGGTCTTCTGAAGGCCGAAATGGCCGTTTTTCGAGTTGTTTTTTTAACTCTTTGATTTTTTCCATTTTTTTGTAGCCTGGATCGTATGCTCTTCTCAGTTCTTCCAGTTTGGGAGCTGACCAGGCCGAGGCATCGCCCTTCTTGCTGATGGAGGGAGTGGGGCTGTTCGTGCCTTTAGTCTTTGGGGTCTCCAGGGACCGAGGTTCCACAGCTTGGCGCTTCCCCCTGGCCCTGCCAGCAACCAGCCACTCCCCGTTATCCTTCTCCGTGGCTGCACTTGCAGCTGGCGACGGTTTTTCGGGGGGTGAGGGAACTTTTTTGTTCCCAACCGGGGTAACTGCCGCACCAGTCCTGGGTATTGGCATGCCCACTACGGGCGAGACGGATGTAACAGAAGCGGCCAGAGGGGGATTTTGGTCGACTGGAGCCTGGCTTTCCAGAGGCCTTCTTCTCTGGGCAGGAGGAGAGGTGACCAGTCTCCCCACACCTCCAGCATTTTGGCTTGCGGCTGGACACGATCACCGGCAAGCTCAGGCCCCCTACGTTAAGACAGTTGGGGATGGTCAGGAAGGCATAGTGGTCGATCATTATTTCAAAAGACCATCCCCCAGTCAGGTCATCGCAGGAGGCATCTAAAATTTGGCCAAACTGTGCAAAGCAGGCAGCCAGATGCTCCCCGATAACCTGAGGAGGAACCTCATATACTGCTACCCTGGTCCTTCTTTTGCCATTGTACTCTGTTCTAAATATATAATCGCTAGTGATTAGATCTTCGGTCGCCAATTTTAGGCAATCTTCTGGCGTGGGTAGCAGTATGTCCCACATGAGGAAGCCCGCACCTTTAACTATTCTTAAGGGCTTATACCCCTTTGACTGCAGTGCTTTCAACACTGTGTCTTTCGTGCTGAGACAAATTTTGCGCGTATGCTTGTCCACCTCGAAGACTGACACTATTCTTTTTTCAATCTTCTTTAATTCTTGGGGATCTTCCAAGAGCCCACTTTCTACGACAAGGTGTGCGTAGCTCTTAGCTCTCTCCAAGAACTCCGCCAGATTGATCGTGCATGTTGGAGGGGACTTCCAGCCACAGGGCGATTCCCCGGCCTCAGCATCTTTCGTTGTCTTGTCTTTTTTCTCCTTTCCTGTCTCTTCAACGTTTTTCTGGCCATTCTCGGCCATTGTTGATTTCATTAACTTTTCTTTGTCTTTTCCTTTATCATGCTCTTCTCCCGGAAGAGGGGGAAATGCCTCATCGGTTTTTTCCGGTGGGCCCTTCCAAGGGGGGGGTCGAAGTTTAATTTTTTCTTTATTGACCGACTAGTGTCGGTCATTTTTAAGTTTCGTAACTCCACGCAACACTTTTTTGTTTTTCCACCAATCTAAATCAAACTTATATGGAGGGGTGGGAAAAGGCGGGAGTAAAAATGGGAAACAATATAAAGAAAATAAATAAAAACACAAACTAAACAAGCAACAAAGAAAGACAAGAAAACGGTTTTAAAATAAAAACAACAAACCCCGAAGGATTTTAAAATAAATACAAAATAAGTTTAGCCAATAACGGCCAAAACACTAGCCTTTAGCGGCCAATAACACACTAAGGAATTGCCTTAAAAAGGCAAAAAGATAAGCCCCTAGAGAGGTTTACCAAAATAAAAGAAAACAAACGTGAACAATGAATAAGCTTTACAAGTTTACACTAAAAAGAAATAAAACAAACAGAAAAAAGGAGTTGCCTAAAAAGGCTACTCTCATTAAAAAATAGGAGGAGGGGCTAAAACTTTGCTGGGATTAAATAAAGTTTACAAAAAAGGAACCAACGAAATAAATTTGTACAACGAATAAACTTTACAAAAAATAAAACAAACTACACAAAGAAAATAAATACGAAAGTCAAACAAAAAGCGAAGAGTCGCCTAAGGCAACCTCCGTAAATGAAATATGGGGAGGGGTTGAAAAAAAAATTAATTAAACGGTTGTTTGGTCAAAAAATTCAAATGAAAGTTACTATTAAAAGAAAAGTTTTTAAACAAAAATAAATATGGCACTTAATGCCAAACGGATACTGAAAAAAAAGAGAAACAAAAAATAAATTCAAGACGGCCGACCTAAACAAAAACAAATATGGCCGCCAAAAAATATGAAACTAAAATACAAAAAGCTAGAAAATAAAATTAAAAAAAAAAAACAAAGCAAGAAAACGAAAAGATAAATAAAAATAAACTTAGCTAAACCAAAGGGTCTTTTCTGTAAAAGAAATTTAGTCCAAATGGGTTATTAACTTGCAAAAGACTGACGCTCGCCAAAGCAAGGTCCGAGAAGTCTGAAAATGACAACAAACGTCAAAAACTTTCCAAGAACTTCTCCCTTTAACTCCCTGTTAACTCTTATTAATAGAGGAGGGAGAGTCCATTATCTGAGGAATAGGTGTGTTTCCTTATAATACTTAGCCCAAGAGCATCAATTGTAGTCTATAGTGATCTCCCGTGATGGTTTCAGCTCTTCATAAACTACACCCAGCTGATCCCAGCAAATGCTTCAAACCATGGATATTTGGCTTTGCCACCAATGTTGATGCATGGCTGGGCTCACCCCCATCATCTTCTATGCTTAGGCTTATCATAGCCTATCCGCTTTTCATCGCCATTCTTGATGCAAAAAACCTTTTCTTTTTTGCCATTGAAGCAGCTGTTCACATTTGACAAGATGCTGTTTGATGTCTCACGGCTTCAACTTGTACGGCACCTAATGTTCTTGCTTTTAAATCATTCTTAATGCTTTCAAACATTTTGAAACTCCTAATGATTCTGAAAGTTTAGCTTGTGCCTGATATGAGTTGTCAAGTAATTCCTCCAATTCTTCATCTTCAAACTTTTTCGGTGTGCCAGAATATTCGTTATCTTCAATATTAAAATCATTACTTTTGAAGTATTTAAACCAATCTCTGCATGCTGTTTCCAACATAGAATGATTGCCGTAAGTTTCAACAAGAATTCTGTGTATGTCAGCTGCAGATTTCTTTTGAATAAAGCAGTGCAGTAAAATTCCCCACAAATAAACTTTCTTCAGCACATAATTTGACATATTTAATGCTATGAAAAACAGTTGTTTACACTTTGGTGAAATGACATACACTGAATTTCAGGCTTGCTTATAGTACCTTCTTATGGAAGCATTACTCTCTGAAACTATACACACTCAGTTCTGGAAACACCATCTGTTGGAAAACAGCGAGATCTTATTCAAGGTCCTTATAAATTAAATCTTTGTATAATAATATTTTGGTAAATAAATGAGGAACACGTGCAAATCCACTGAAACTAAATTAGAAAAATCTCAACAATTTACAGAAATGTATCTCGTCTTGTATAGTGTCTCAACCATTTGTCTTAAAAGGGATAAAGCTGCAAGTTATCAATAAATAATTATCGCAAACAAAGGTCAGACAGAATCAAAAGGTGCAAAAATAATTTTTGCAAGAATGTCTAAAATTATGTATAAACTATGAATGAATTTTTACAATCATGCATAGATTACAAATGAACGTCTGAAATAGTGCGTAAATTATGAATTTCTGAGATGAGATATTGTAATTATTTACACTATTTACATCTAACCTTTGTTGCCATATTAATGTTTTGGCCGATCTGTGCTCTGGAATTTTGAATTGAACCCTTTATTTCATTCACTGAGGTAGTTTGTTCTAGTTCCATGAGTTATGCCTCTTCCAGATGTCTCCCTTTGACTCAACTCTTTAAGTCTTTGTTCACCTCTTCTGTAGCCAGGTATTGACCTTATACCAATCTCCTCAGTCAGGTAAGCATAGACATGAATACAGTATGGGAACCAGTAATATGGAGTGCTGTAGAAAAACTTAAATGCAACAAAATTGTAATATGAGCTTTAGTAAAATAGTGGCCACTGAGACATTAGGTTTATAAGTCCTAAAAATTCATATATGCAACTACCTGGCCGGTCGCTGTTGGTTTTGATCCAGATAGCTGGTCGTAGATTGACTCTGCCATGGTGATCTCCCTTGTCCCAAGTTGTGTTGATTAATAACAAGGTAGTCACATGAGTTCTCCACTAGCTGTCTCTCTGCCAATCTGAACCAAACCAGGAAGCGTGCACACAATTGAGTAATAAAAGAAAGAAATATAGCACCAAGAAAAATAAGTGGACTGACGTCTGAAGTGTTGTAAAATAACGTCTTTATATACAGAATATACACAATAGTCTCTTGAATAATTCCCAATCCCTGCTTCTATCAAACTGGTAGCAGAACGAAAGTCTCTTAAGTAAATCGAATTATTCTCATAAGCAATAATGAAAAATCTGGCTGGCCACAGCTTGCTGCTCCAAACAGTTCTAAGTTCGTTGTAAGTCTAGTTAACTTGATTCTTGTGTTGCAGAAATTGCTGAAGTGCTGGGTTGTGGGTAGGTTGGTGCGGTTCGTCTTCGGAGGCAGAATTGAGGTGGATTTCTTGTTCCGGGATGGATCACTCTCACCAAAAACTCTCTTCATTTGGCAATTTCAAACTTTGTTTGCAAAGTCTCTTCATCTCTGTTTTTAACTCTGATTGGTTGATTGGTGACAGGCTTCTATACGGTCGGCACAACGGCATGGCAATTGTTTCACTATCATTGCGTCTCTGGACCGGGAACTTGGACTCTCTGCCACTTAAGCTGCAACTCAACTCCTGACAGTCGCTGGGTGTTTAACCCCTCATCTTGGCAACCAATAGAATGCTGAGGTTAGCTGCTATTCGGTTTACCCAATGGGATTAGTCTTCTTTCCATGACGTCAACTGTTGATCGTCTCCCCATTTCGGCGTTGGTTCACTGGACCAATGAGATTCCTCTCAGTCTTATGACATCATCTTCCCATACCCCTTTTCTGGGCTGGACTTAACCGGTGAATTTTCTTTCTCATAAAACAATTTTGGGGATTTTTTTCTTAAACAATCACTATTAACCTTTTTGAACTGGCTTCACCCAAAACAAGTTGACAAGGGTCTATTGACTCTGTCACTTAGATAAGAATTTTCTGCACCTGCGTTTTTAATATCCATTTCTGAGTCACTGACATTTTCGGGTGATGGAAAATATTTTGGTTATTTGCTCTACCCTGACGTCAAGTAAAATGTCTCTTCTCTAAATTACTAATCTGATTTTCAACTCGGAATTTGATACTTGTTATCTTAATTCTGTTCACAATTCATGCGATCAAGTCAATGTCTTTTTTGGAAAAAAATACCTGTTTATTGCCATGTGGTTATTTTTATGCTTCAGACCCCCCCCCCCCCCCATCCCGATGCGCAGCGAAAAACAACAATTGAATTTATCTCTCTCTCTTTTAGGTTTAGAATGACAATTGTGGGTGGCATAAAACATAAAACATAAAAACAAATCTAAGTCTTTTCTTTCTTCGGGTTTAAAATAACAACAGAGAAATACCATTTGTTATTTTTTTTCTTTTGTTTTCTTTTCCTTTGCTTTTATTTGGAGAATAAAGAAAAATGTCTTTTAGTATGTTTTCCTCTGACTTATAATAGTAATAAGATTTTTCAGTTATAGTTAATAATGAACTAATAAAATTAATTACCTCCGTTTTCCTTTGCTCATATTCGGAGTATAAAGGAAATTTCTTTTAGTAAGTTTTCTCCTGATCTATAATAGTAATTAGAAGATTTTCCAATTGTAGTTAATAATTAATTAATAAAATTACCTCCGTTCCACACAAAATATTGTTATACATCCACTGATGTCCTAAAGGACATATGGCCCTGTGGATAGAGGCATTGGTTAGATCCATTGATTTGATCTAAAAAGTTAAGAGTTCAGTACATGAACAAAACCGTAGAGAGTTGAATTAAAAGGAGATTACTGAGACATCTGAAAGAGGCATGACTCATGGAACTAGAATAATCCACTCTGGTGATTGAAATAAAGGGTTCAGTTTGAAATTCCAATCACAGGAAGAAGGTCAGAAGAATTGAGTAATGAAAAAAAAAAAAGAAGAAAATGACTAAATTTATTTTTACACTGATGTTCACCTTGTACAAACCCAAAAGCCACTAGAGGGTTGCAGAGTAAGAGGCAGATATGGTTATTTTCCAAGTGCAAGGGTGAAAGTTTGGGGTACCCAGTGAGGATCAATCCCTCTTCTCAATTGCAATGATTTTAGTGAGACAAACTTGCTCATGATTACAACATGTTGAGGTGCTCCAGTTTATAGGGCTATGGAGAGAAGCTAACTGTTGACTCTAAACTTGAACAGGTTAGACTGTAATGACTGGGGAAGCATCTTCCTGTGAGTCAGTTCCACACTTTGTGGGAAGAAGCAGCCTCAGTGGAATTTAACAAGAAAAGAAACAGGAAACAATGGTTCCATGATTTCTTAAAAGTAAATGAAAATACTTTTGATAAATGACTATAAAATTTCGATGAATTAATTTTTCAGTGTATATATATATATATATATATATATATATATATATATATATATATATGACGATTATGTCAATATAATATATGGAATTCTCATATATATGAAGGTGAAATAGATAAATATTTATCAACTTAAAAAGGAGAAATTAATTTTTAGTGATTATATTTGATATAAATATTGAAGAAAATTAATGTCTGTATTCACATGACCGTTACATAATATATTGACATAAATACTATCATAGAATGAGTATTTTGATATTGCATCAAACACAACTGAAATTAAAATTAATTATATAAGAGTAAACAAATTGTGTTTCTCTAACATATGGGAGAATATGATATACGCATTGCCTTAAGCAAAAATAACAGTAAAATATTTGTATTGATATGCTGTCTAAAATGATGGCAACATATATATTGTGTATCTACTATTGAGTATCTTACATGAAGACATAAGAAAAAACAAAAAATTATTGAAACTCCTGAGCGTGACAGAAGAGAAATATATCAATAAATATATTATCCTATATTTTACTCATGTCAACAGCTATATCGTGTTGAATACACCGTTTGATCACCGAAGCTAAGCAACATCAAGCCTGGTCAGTACTTACATGGGTGATCATTTGGGAATACCAGGTGCAGTAAACGTAAGGACAAAGAATGGTCCACCGGTCCTCCAGGTTCGGGGGTTGGATGCAGGGCTAACAACCCTGCCCCATAAAAAAACAGTTTGTTACAGAAACAGCAACAAAAAGTTGCTGCCCTATGCACCATCTGGGTGCGATGAATAAATGATGATGATGATATTTTACTTGTGACTTTGCTGAAGATTGCTATGATGCATGAAACTCAATCTTCATACTGACTTATTTACCCTAACATGAGATCAAAGCACAAATAGAAATTCCATTTAGAAGAAATACATTTTATTTACAAAAGCAAAAGAAAATGTAAATCTTGTTAAATGGCTACACTGCTTCCTGTTGTCAATCAGCTTATGAAATTGAACATCGAAGCCTTAGTTCAATTTCAGGTGTAAGTCTCTTCTCTTATCAATCTGCACCTCCAGGCCCATTATAAAAAAAAAAAATTAGGTGCATATAAGCACAAATAGAAATTCCATGTAAAAAGACATACATTTTATTTACAAAAGCAAAATGCAGTAGAAAATATAAATCTTGTTGTATGATTACTCTGCTCCTGATGTCTGTCTGTCAGCTTATCAAGTTGAACTTCCAGGCTTTGGTTCAATTTCAGGTGTAAGTCTCTTCTGTTTTGAGTTTTCAGCTCTGGGGCCCATTTTAACAATTTCTAGAAAGACTTCATCAAAGTGTCAGATATAATTACCTACTGATAGGAAATGATTAATATGCTGGAAACACTAAAATTTAAACTTTTTAAAGTTGATTTTTTTTTTTTTTTTTTTTTTTTTATGTAAAAAAAGATCTTTTAAAAAATAACACACTCAATATTTAGTATTTAGTCCCTTATCATAATGAGCCTGACCATAATTTAAAAAAAAAAAAATGATGCTGTTTTTAACTAATAAAGAAAGTCATTTACTAAGTCAAGTGTATAGAAAGTGCTTGTTAGATCATCCAAAATAAATGTGTCCAGATTCTTGCAGCGTTACACTTTTTTGGGCAGATCTTCTATTATCATATCATACACACTTGGGCGATCATGTCTCAAAAGAGACATGACTGACTGACTGGGCAGAAGGTCATCCCGCAGTAGGTTGCCATTACTTTCTGCGGTAGACTGGTTGCCAATCAAGGCTATAGAATCCAATCTATCCTGTTATTTAACCCATAAATAGAGGGAAGAGTCAGTAATACCTTTCCCAAGAGTATTTGTGCATAAGGGAATGCAAGGAATTCAACTGAAATTCGAAATCTGCTCCCTGATTTCTTGTTCCGATCCTAGATCCACTGCACCACCAGGGCCGTAGCTGATGCTAAAAAAACACAGCACAGAGAAAATTGCTCGGATTTATTAGTTGACGGTCTGCAATGATGTCATCTGTTTCCAGAAACTATGATTTTTGCGGATTTTTTTTGGCTATTCCAATGGAAATTAGGCACAGAACGTGAACAAAAGCAGGAAATCGGGTTCGGACTCTTTGAGTATAACCAGTCTTTTCTCCCAAAATTAATAAATAAACAAACAGATTTTTACTGCGTTCATTTGGATGTTTTCTTCATTTTTCTTTCTTGCTTTGTTTCTTTCTTTCTTCGTGAATTGTCACTTTAAAACTGTTTTTTGTTCTCTTTATGGTGGTAGTGGGAGGTGTTGGCGATTTAAAATTTAGTAACTCACAATGCTTTTATGCCGGCCGAGTAAGGAAAGCTGTTTAAAATTCATTGCATAAGTTTTTAAGATCAGGCATTCTCAAAGTTGGTGTCATGACTGCAATTGAGAATTGATTTAATTTTCTAATTTATTTTTGTAAATCTTATAAAATGCTGAAAATTGCTTAGTTAGATTTTCTGGAAAAGAATGCGCAATCTGGTATGATCAGTAGATAAATAAAGCCAATATACTCAGTCGGTCACGTTGACTAGTGAATTCATATTTTGATGACTTTTGGTGTGTTTTTTAAAAAATATATCTTCTGTCTATATAAATGGGGTGGACAAAATAATGGAAACATTTTGAAATTTCAAGCAAATATGTTTCAATATTGGGTAAGATTACAGCTTGAATTTTACATGGGATTGGTTCGTACAAAGTTGGAGATCCAGGACCATGGCTTAGTTTTAAAGTTTTCATTACACCCGAGCAACGCCGGGCTATACTGCTAGTTTAAAATATAAATAAATCTGCAGATTTAAAATTTAATAATAATTGTGCTATAAAATTTTGAAATAGCAGTGCTATAATAATTTTAACCTTGGCTATCTTGAATTTATTCCTTTTATTTCATGGGGCAATCTATCAAAATGTTTCTGGAATTAGTTTTAGCCTTGTAGAAAATTTTAAAAAATATCAAAATTGTTTTGAAATAAGCAGAAAGGGTAGCTGTAATTTGGGTCTTTTCATCTTGAATCACAACAAATTGGTATTGACATGCATATATTTAAGCAATTTTATGTAAATAAATTATCAAATATTTGACAATTAAGCATGTTTTCTAGATAGTCAGATTGGAGTTTTTTCCTTTCAAAAGTAATTCCTGATGCATATTTGTGTTGCTTCAACACCCACAGAGCTAACCTGTTGTTTATATTGCACCTGTGTTGAAAAGACCTGAGTTACAATTTGAGAGAGTGGACAATCTGGTGTGATTAGCAGTTGAACAAACACTAGGACACAATATATTGTCTTCATGCTAGCTCAACCATTGTTGGCTTTCAAACAGTTTCATCTACCTAATTTCATTCACAAGTCTTGGGTCAATGCATGGTATAGTTTTCAGGCACTTCCTAATGCTGGGATCATCATGAAATCATTTTCCTGAAGAATGGGCTGTAGTGTGATTTGAACCTAGATCTTACTAAGTTATGTGCCATTATGCATTGTAGATTCTTTTCGGGTGTCTTATCTTCTCCCTTTACACACTTGGTCATGAAGTAATCCCTCTAGATCAGATATGTCATAGGTTGAACAGGTGTGATATCTTTTGTTCGAGAAAGAATAGTAGATATTGTAACAAAGGGAAGAAGACGGCAAGAGAATAAAATGAAAATAATATAAAGTGCATCGGTACTTTGACCTTGCGTTTTGACAATCAACAAACCAGAAAGAGCCTTCACTGATACATTGCATTGTTCTTCACATGAGCTTTTCAGCAAGACATTGCTACAAGAATTTGTTTGATGTTAGCATGTTTTGTGATCCTAGAACCTGGAAGCTTAGATCACTGCTTCTCTTGAAGCTGATCTTGACATAAAATAACATCAATGTTTTTGCCAGCTTAGTGTTCTTCTCTGCATGGCATAAGTATTAGCTTCAGGCTATGTCTTTAGAATTTTGGAGGAGCTCTTGCAAAATTCACAATCGCTTCAGTTCCGATAAATGAACATTGTGCTCCATGAAAGAAGAATGGGGAAAGATTAATGAGTAGCTTACTCTGGGCAGGAGTTGTAACAATATGGCATAAGATATTTGAAAGACATGGGGTGACGTGTTCTGCGTTTTGCAACTGGCTGTAACACTGTCACCTTTTCTAGTTATTTAATATTTGAAAAATACAAATGTTTATTTTATTTCTATAAAAAATAAAATAGCATTTTAAAATAAATTATTTAAACTTATAATAGCTACTGTTTCAAAACATTATTTCATTTCTATATGAAATTTTTGACTTTCAGTACTGAGTTCCATTTATTTTATACTAACAAATGTGTGTGTGTATATATATATATATATATATATATATACACACACACACAGAGTCTACCTTCCTTTGCTGAGCATCCATAGCTGAGAGGTAGAATTGTCAACTGATGTCAATTCGATTGAGTTTCACTTCTGGCTAGAAGCGATAAGATGTCTAACCATACTGATGAGTATAAGTCATCAGCAGACTGTCGAGTGGTCGAAGATGTTGTCAGATCAAATGGAAGCTTCCCCTATGTAGATAGGAGTTGCAGGTTTGAATCCTGCCGAATGACACACATTTTCATAATAAAAATTTATCGTAAATAATCAGGCCAGTAGATTTTAATATATAATACTGTTTAATTAAAAACAGAATATCTACTTAAATACGAGTATCAATAAAAAAAAAAATAATGTTCAAACAATTCATTTCATATATATATATATATATATATATATATTTATATGTGTGTGTGTGTGTGTAGAACAGTATTGGAGAAATTGTATGATAAAGTGGAAAATGTTTACTTGTGATACGTTTTGTTCTTCTGGACCTCATTAAACTAAATTTGTTATGTTGGTACATCTACACCTGCACAACACCACAGAGGAGGGGTGCCGAGGACTGAGGAATTTTTTTTTTTTTTTTTTTTTTTTTTTTTTCCTTTCTATCACTTTGGTTGGTAGATATTCCACACTATATTAGATCTGCCAGGGTGCAATTTATTGCAAATGATTTTGCAATTAAGGCACTCTCTAAACATTTGTGTCAAAGTGAATTATTTTCTCCTTTGATCAGAGCAGGATTTTTATGTCAAAATTGTGGCCAACCAATGCATTTAATATATTATTTTGTAAAATGTCTCTCTTGTGTTCATATTTTATTTAGATTCTTTCATGTTTCTCTTAGACAGATTTTGTGACAATTATTACAGGGGATGGGGTAAACTCCTTCAGGTTTTAGATTGTTTTGTTTGTTATTGACTAAATCCCTTATTATTTTGGATGTAATAGTAACAAATTTTATGCTGAGTTTAGATAAAAAAAAAATTTAATTGTAGATGTGACTGAGTTAGATGATGGGATCATTTTTTTTTTCTTTTTTATTCATTGGATTTTTTGAGAAAGGCCATCTTTTTTTTTTTCCTTTTTTTTTCTTTCCTTTTTTTTTCTTTTTTTTTCTGTTTTCGTTAATATTTTATGGGCCTTTTGTTTTGCATTAAATATAAAATGGCTACTGGAGAAGTTGGAAAGTCTTTTCCAATTTATTTCTCCTCAGTGTGTAAATAATCTGACCTGCATATTCTTCAGGCTCTTAAGTAGAATCCAATGATTGTTATATTTTAGTTTGTTTCTATGATGAGAATAGAAATTTATTATGTTGTCTTTGATGGTTGATTTTTGGTGGACACCAAGTTTTAAGCTGTTGTTAATGTTCTGTAGCTTGATATCTGAGAAGAGTAAGGAATTGTGATCCTCCATTTTGTTAATAAATTCAACTTTGTTCAGTTGGTCTACTAGGTCGTAAGTGATGGAAAGAAAAGACTTCAAATGAATTCGGTTATGAATTCGCTGTCATGTGCATGTGTAATTATACCAACATAACAGATTTAGTCTGAAGAGTGATATGTGCCACAAGTAAACTTTTTCCACTTTGTCATACAATTTCCTCTTTCATATATATATATATATATATACACACACACACACACACACACACACACACACATATATATATATATCGTGAGAGAGAGAAATAGACAGATGAGTTTATTCATGTCTGAGTAAAAGAAAGACAGAAGTTCCTTGTTGTTTGTTTTTTTATTTACTTTTCCACCATCTCTAATAGTTCTTATTTTATTTTTGGTTGTTAATGGTAAATAAAAAATGAATATAAAAAAGCTAAAATAGGAAGTTTTATTTACTAATACCAAACCAGAAATAACAAAATTAAAATATTGGAAATGTTGGGGGGAAAAAAATTAATCAAACATGCATAAGTAATAGGTTACTACCTAAGTACACCAAATATGCATATGAGTTTTGAATTTTATTTAACGATTAATGCCATAAAATCCAGTAATAATTATTAAAATTAAAAAAATTAAAAATATCCAGTATTAATCATTTATCGTTGACTTTTTTTTTCATCTGTGATTAATTATCAGGTTTCCAAAAAAATATCCTGTATTAATCATTGATTTTAAAAAAAAAAAGTTATAGATTATTGGTTTTAAAAAATCAAAAATCATTGAACTTAAATCTGGTATTAATTTATAGGCTTTAAAAAAGAAAAGAAAAACAGTATTAATCATTGATATCTAAAAATCTGATATTAATTATAGGATTCTAAAAAAGAATGTATATTGATTGATTTGAAAATTTGGTATTAATTTATAGGCTTTAAAAAAGAAAAAAAAACAGTATTAATCATTGATATCTTTAAAAATCTGATATTAATTATAGGATTCTAAAAAAGAATGTATATTGATTGATTTGAAAATTTGGTATTAATTTATAGGCTTTAAAAAAGAAAAAAAAAACAGTATTAATCATTGATATCTTTAAAAATCTGATTAATTATAGGATTCTAAAAAAGAATGTATATTGATTTTTTTTTATTTATTTATTTTTTTCATCTATATGCCACATACTTTTCTACTTTAACTAATTCTCTCATCTCAATGGTCCACCATCCATTCACAGAAGTTTGTCAAGGTGGATCGCTGCCTTCCCCTGTCTCTCTTGCTCTCTTTATGCCCTGTGCTGGTTAGATTTTCAATCTCTCCTTCATCATTTTGTGGCGAAGGACTTTTAGCTGCTTTTTCCTGATTCTGAGCAAAAGACTTTTTTCTGTTGCCAATTCCCTTTTGCTTACACAATCCATCTCCTTCCATAGAACCACTTCTCCGTGTTCTTCTTATCCACAGGCAAATTGTCCTACATTCACTGCCATATAAGAGAATGATTATGCAGAGCTGATATTATATTTGTGTATATGAAAACTGCTACTGCTTACTACCCCACAAATTGGAAAGTCCCTAGATGAGAAATTCTTGTGAAGACAAAATAGAATTCATATCTGGATTGAATGTCTTTCATTATTGCACATATGTTTGTGCTCAAGCACTTTCAACTACACTTCTGCCAATTATCAGAATGTTGATAGATGTCAAAATTAATTAAACACGATGAATGACATGTACAAGTTTTCTTGCCTTTTGGAGGTATTATGATCTCCCTACCAAATAAGAACACAGTTCTTTGTTGGGCAGACAACAATAAGTGCGACTATTTTTATTAGTATGCAATAAAGGTACATAGGTATTCTATGTAATACAACATTTCTTTAAAAAAAATAAATGACTTTGTAAAGTTCTTGTAATACCAAGAGAACAAAATTTTGGGAAAGGAAATTTAAAATATAAAAATTTTCTAAACGTTCAGTCTAGTCAGGAATTTCATGTGTAGCTCTCTTAATCAAATTCTCTCTCGAGTAAAAGAATTCATGTCACTGGTTTATTCAATATCATAGATATGATTATAATGCCAGTTCTGTATTTGGCATCCTAAATCAATGAAATGGAGGTAAATGTTCGAATTTACAAAAAAAAAAAAAAGAAGTTTAATTTAAACTCCTTCATTTTCTAAATCACCCAATAATAATAATAATAAAAACTCTCAAATTTATTAACTTGATACTTAAGATGCAAAAATAAAAAAGTGGACATTGAGATCAACACTTAGCAGTGACAGTCTATTTCATGCTTAAACACAATTGTCAGGAGACTGTCACCACTTGGTGTTGACTTGAATTTCCATTTATATTTACCTAAGTTCGATTTCTGATCTTGAGCACTTTAACCCATAAATATAGCATACTATAAAACCATATTTCTATCATTTTATATATATATATATATATATATATATATATATATATATATATTATTAAGTAAATCATCAAGCTTTATATTCGACCTCAACAGAATGCAGAAAGCACTGGACAACCGTTTCATCCTATATTTGGGACTCATCAGTGGATGCGCACTGCTGATGAATCCCAAATACAGGATGAAACGGCCGTCCAGTGCTTTCTGCATTCTGTTGAGGTCGAATATAAAGCTCGATGATTTACTTAATAATTGTTCAAATCCTCCTACTACTTCTTGAAATATATATATATATATATATATATATATATATATATATATCCATATCCATCTCCGGGTGAATAAGGAACAAAGAAAAACAAAATTTTTTACAACCTTCAAAAACATTAATTAAAACAGTGCTCGATATATAATGTATAGAGCTGTGAATATTTATTATAAATTATATTTTAGAACATGTACAAATTTTTTATATATATCCACTACAAATGGTACATTTGTTTCGACATTGAAACTACAATGTCTCATCAGGTGGTGTGGATATATATATATAAAAAATTTGTACATGTTGTAAAATATAATTTATAATATATGTCATCGGCAGACAGATCTGTTTTGCTGTATCACAGCTCATCAGTACGGTTAGACTTCGATTGCTTTTAACTCAGGATTGAAACCCGACCGAAGTGGTGTCAGTTGGCGATTCTACCTCTGGGCCATGGGCGCACAGTAGAAGAAGGCAGACTTTTTAGCATGTATATTAGCATTATACACACCCAATAGCCAGTGCTCTAATTCATTAGTGAATGAGCGATGTGTATATATATATATATATATATATATATATATATATATAATCAATTCACCCCAAACAAGTTGATAATGTCACTAAGATACAAGGAGGCTGCTGTAAGTAAAAGAGAAAGAAAAGACTCTAGAAAGAACTGGAAATGCAATCCTGAACAGGAGACAATAAACCTGTTATAGACCGGAAAAGAGTGTGAAGGAGCCAATAAGTGAACTTATCTACTCTTATTGAGGAAAATAAATGAAAAATTAATACCAAATAAAATAATAGTTTTGGTGGTGACATGAGAAATATTTAGAAGGAACTGTATGTGTGTGTGTGTGTGTGTGTGTGTGTGTGTGTGTAATTGAATATTTTCTATTGCTTTCAATGTTATTTTTATAGGTACATATATTTTAGTAGACTCAGTCTTTCTTAAACAGCTATTGATAAGAAAATATGGTAACCCACCTAGAAAAAGAAAAGCTTTTGTAACACATGCCACTGATTCTAATTTGGATATCTTGTATATACTTTACTCTGGGTTTCCTAACATTGTTTGGGTCAATGGTAGAATGGTTAAGTTCCAGTTTTTGACAACAAGAAATCCGCAATAAAAATTCCAGTTTCTTGTGTGCAAATACCATTGGGGAATGGATGAACCTATCTTTTCTCTCTTCAGCTGTTGGTTAAATAGTAGGAAAAACAGGGCTCTTTAGCCTTGTTTGACAGCTGGCCTAGGAGAAATAAAACTCTGAATTCCCAAACCCAGTTAGGGAACTTATCAGCAGTGTCATTTTTTTTTTAACAAGTCAACTGCTAGAAAATTATATATAATTATTGTGAAGAGGTTTTTCAGTTAAGTGAGTGGTGTTGTTTCAGTCATACCAATTTTTAAGTTTCATGAAGTCTTCACTCATCAGGATTTTTTTTTTCTCATCAATTTATGTTCTATCCCTTTCCTGATATTAAGCACTTTGAAAAAAAAACAGTTTGCCCTAAAATGCCTTTCTACTAACCCCCACTTGCCAATTTCAGCACTAAGCAACGTTACAATCTAACAAATATATATATTTATATAAAATTGCACGTTCAAAAATTCCCCGCCACATGAGTGTTAAAAAATAACACCGTTACATCAGCGTTCTTAAAAGAAATTAAAAAAGCGTAAAAAAAGTGAACAGGAAAATTAGTTATTGCAAATCACCTGAAGCCACCACTCATGATAGAAATCTAGGTCGCGTAATAACTCGTTTACAAATGGAAAATATTCAAAAGTTCTACAATTTAATTGAACACTTTTTAATACAAATGTGCACTGGTCTAATTTTATTATGTTCAAAACCAAAGTAATTGAACAATCAATATATATATATATATATATATATATATATATATATATATATATATCTCCAGCATATCTTCAGTCAAGTATGTTTGGTTGAATAATTTGAACATATTAGGTCATTTTTTATTGTGATCCTCTCAAATTCTCTTAAACCCTTAATATTGATATTAAATTCATTAAGGAAGGTGCCATAGATTTTTTTCTTTTATTTTCATTTTGATTTTGATTTTTCCCTAGTATTTTCAGTCTCATCTGAGACCATCTTTAGATGTGAATTGCTAAGAGAAAAATAATAATGTAACTGATAGATGTGATGGTTTTTTTTTTTCTAAACATGAACATGCACTGTTATAATTATTTTTAAATTAACTTAATCTAGTCATTCCTCTCAGATCGCACAATGAAGGTAGTATTGAACAGACATGCCTCCCAATACTATCACACAAACGCGGGTGTCCCTCAAGGCGCTATTCTAGGTCCCATGCTTTTCCCTATCTACATTAACGATCTCCCCAATGTAATAAAATCCTAAGTAGGCATATACGCTGATGACACTACGCTTTACTCTCGCCTTGATAAAATATCTGCCAAGGCTGATAAAGCAAACCTCACTGCTGAGCTCGAAAAGGACCTCCAATCTGTAGTGGACTGGGGTAAGAAATGGCTTGTGAATTTCAATGCTTTTAAAACAAAGCTGCTATCTATTAACGACCACAATCGCTCCTACTCCCCATTAGCATAGATTAGTCTTTACTCCCTGAAAGTAAAATGCTGCACCTCCTCAGGTTAACTTTCAGAACAGACCTCAAGTGAAATGACTATATAGAATCCATAGCTAAATCCACTGCTAAAAAGGTCTGTTCTCTGTGCAAGGCCAGGAAGTTTTTCCCATCTGAAACAATCCTGCACAAAGACAAATCTACCATCTGTCCGTGCATTGAATGCTGCTGCCATATCTGGTCTGGTGCTAATGTTATCCATCTAGGGGTCCTTGACAAGATCCAATGGAGAATTTGTAATGTGATCAATCCCGACTTGGCAGCTTGGATACAGTCACTTTCTCATCAGTGCAATGTGGTTTCCCCCGTGTCGCTTTTACAAATACTTTCATAGCTTCTGCTTAGATGAACTTACCTCACTGGTACCCAGTTATACATGAATTTACTCAAGCCACAAGATTAACAACTAGGTCCCACCCCTTTACTGTGGAACCAATAAATTGGAAATGCAAATTCTACTCCAGCAGCTTCTTCTCTCGCACTTCCCACTTGTGGAATTCACTTCCGTTTACTTGCTTTCCCGATAGGTACAATCTTCAAGAATTCAAATGTAAAGTCAATAGTCATCTCCTATCTCACTAACTTGCATCTTCTTTCTCTCACTCACTCTCTCTTATGCTCCTTTCTTTGTCCACTCCACTCTCATCAGTATTCTCATCCTTTTCCTTACCCTCTTCCTGTCACCCCCTGTAACACCTGTCACCCCCTGTAACACCTGTCACCTCCTGTAACACCTGTCACTTTTTCTTATAACTTACATTTTATGTAACCCCCTGCTTAACAGCGGCAGTAAAATTCCTTGGGGCGACACAATTAAAAAAAAAAAAAAAATCTGTTGAAGCGTTTTTACATGTTTTTGATCTAAAGAAGGTAACTTAATTTGTATGATTATAATATATTTAATTTTGTTCAAAAACATATTTTAAACATTTTTAAAACATTGCTATAATATACATTTTAAATCACTGTTGTTATACTTAAAACGAAACTTATTTAGTATTGGTTATTTGCGCTTTATATAGAGGTCTTCAATAAATATATATATATATATATATATATATATATATATAGTAGTGCATATGTGGCCAATGTAAGAATTTAATGTTGATTGTGAGTGTTGGAGAAATAGAAATGAGAATTCATGAACAACATTATTTTTAAATAGGGTGGATTTTTTTAGGTGAGGAATTATTTGTAAGAATTAGATTCGAGGTTTTGAATTTTTTGAAAAACTTAATAAAAAATTGGATAGACAAAACTTGTGGATATTATTCAAGATTTGTTTGAAAGAGTTTTTGCCACCTAAATACATCATATATATATATATATATGTGTGTGCCATCCACAGACAGATCTATTTCGCTTCGCTGTATCACAGCTCATCAGTACGGTTAGACATCCAATTGCTTCTAGCCAGGATTGAAACCTGACCAAATTGACATCAGTTGGCAATTCTACCTCTGAGCTATGGATGCTAGGTAGAGGAAGACAGACTTTAGCGTGTTATATACAATGTAAACCTACGCCAGTAGCCGAGAGTGTTCAAATTCATTACTGAATGAACAATGTGCAAATGAGTGAGTAGCTACTGTTTTTCAAAGTCTACCACACACACACACACATATATATATATATATATATATATATATATACACACACACACACATGAAGATATCTTACTAAAAACAAACAAACAGGGATATGATGTAAATGAAATGTATACACTTAAGGATGTATAAACATGATCAAAGCAATTCTGAAGTGAATAGACTGCAGTAATGATTCTCCCTGCCTTCCTCTGGCATGTCTCCTTTCTAATTTGCACCTCACCCTCCCAGACAAATTAACCCTGCTATCGTTTAACAAATCATTATTTCTCAGCTCCTCCCCTCATCTCTTTTTATTTCATCTAAGCCAGATGCAGACCTCCAACAAGTAGAATCAACATTCTCAGATCTGAACCTTTGCTAAATTTTTACTGGGGTCTCCCAGTAGATATTCCCACCTCAAAGGATCACCGTGGTTTCTATTATTTATTTATTCAATTTTTATTTTTTGTTTTTTTTAATTTAATCATTTCACTTCAAGGTGATAATGCCACTAAGATGCAAAAAATTACTGGAGTGAAAGAGAATGAAAAGACTTTAGTGAGAAAGGAGAATAAAAGAACAGAAATCAGGAAGACAAGATGGCAATTGGCACTGCATTTAATTTTTCGAAGATTGTAGGTGAAATTGGGTGGGGGCAGGAATTACTTGAATTAAATGATGACTCCACAAAATTTAGTTCTTTAAATTCTACTAGTTTAATCACATTGAAAATGTCTTTTTTTTTATTTAATAAGCTCAGGTATAGAAAAAAAATTAAGCAACCATTTATAAAGAAGTTTTGGCAAGTATTGACCATCATGCTCACAAAAAAATGGTGTGTCAAGGGGACTGTTTTTCCCTTGACACAGCTATTATTTTGAACTATATCCACTTCCTCAGTGATGTTTGTTTATCAGATGATAAAAATACGAAGATATTATTTACCTCTTATAAAGATTTATTATTGTTTACAATTTATTATTAAAAGTAGAATTTATTATTATACAGTTTTTACTATTTATTATTATTATTATTATCATACAATTTATTATTATACAATGAACAAAGTACAATATATTATCATAAAGTTCATTATTATTATACAATTTATTATTTACAATTTACCATTTATTATTTACAATTTATTAAAGTACAATTTATTATTACAATGAATAATGTATAATTTATTATTTACAATATTGTAAAAAATAAATGTTAAAAGAGATCCTTTTATTCAAAAATTAAAAAGATTAGAAAATTTTTATTTTTTTAATCATATCACCCCGAGCAAGGCGGTAACACCACTGATGTGCATGGGGGCTACATAGGAGTGAAAAGATTGGAAAAGAGAAAACCGGAAACCGCATCCTAAACAGGAAACAAGGGATGAGCCTCTTCACCTGTTCAATAGACATGGACAGGTGAAGAGACTCATCCCTTGTTTCCTGAATTTCTTGAATTTTATGATAAGATATTGTACTTTGTTCATTGTATAATAATAATAAATTGTATAATAATAATAATAATTAGTAAAAACTGTATAATAATAAATTCTACTTTTAATAATAAATTGTAAACAATAATAAATCTTTATAAGAGGTAAATAATAAAATAATAAAAATTATCAAAATATGTAAACCATCTGCAATGCAATGTTATTTACCATTTTATAAATCAGTGGTTGCCAACCGGAGGTCCACTGACCACTGATGGTTCAGGTAAAATTTTTGATTGTTTGCAGAAAAATTGCAAGATTATATAAATTTTTATGAAGCAACAGCATATTTGTGTGAAAAGACATTTTCATCTGTTAGAGCAATGAAAACTCAGACAGGTTTTGATTTGAAATAAACACAGTTCTTTGTCTTGCAATGACATCATTAGAGCCAAAAATCCACAAGCTTAATTCAAATAAACAAGAACAAATATTACACTAAAAATGTGTAATGTTTGAATAAACTTCAAATTTTCAATTTGTTTTATTTAAATAATTACACTATTACTTTTAATGGGTGCATTTCATATTCATAAACTTAAGTTTCCCGATTATTATTATTATTATTATTATTATATAAATGTATCAACCTTTCTTTTTCTAAATTCATATTAGTGGCTTCTTCTATGTGCCTTGTCCCTTTAGGACATAGGCAATCATAGCCTTCCACTTTTCCCTATTCCTGGTGGCTCTGAGCACGCCTTCTTCTCATTCCGTCATCCACCTGATTAGGTCCTTCAAATATGTTATCCATTGCTTTTCCCTGTCTCTTTTTCCCACTATCTGGCCTGTTAGTATCAGATTCTCCAAGCCCTCCTTCCTCATTGCATGTCCCAGGAACTTAATGGCTTGCTGAATTTGAAATTATATATTTAGTGATCTATGAAGTTCAAAAGGTTTGCAACTGCCGTTCTTCTTCTTCTTCTTCTTCTATGTGCCCTATCCCTTCAGGACGTAGGCGATCATGGATCTCCATGTCTCCCTATCCCTTGTGGCTCTTAGTATGTTTGCTCCTGTTGCTCCTGGCAACCCCCGTTCCGTCATCCACCTGATCAGACCCTGCAAATATGTTATCCGCTGCCTTCTTCTGTCTCTCCTTCCCTCTATCTGTCCAGTCAGTATCAGGTTCTCCAGGCTCTCCTTCCTCATTGCATGTCCCAGGAACTTCAGTTGTCTCTTCCTGATGCTCAGCATCAATTTCCTTTTTGTTGCCATTCTTTCTAACACTTCGTCGTTGCTTGTATGCTCAGTCCACGATATCCGTAACATCCTTCTGTAGAACCACATTTTGGCCGCTTCCAGTTTTTTCCTCATTTTCGATGATATTGTCCAGCATTCACAGCCGTATTGAAGAACTGACATCACGTAACAGTCTAGCACTCTTTTCTTCGTTTCTATTGAGATCTTCCTGTGTGTTAGTATTTTGCTCATCTTCTGGAACGCGTCCTTTGCCATGCCAATTCGCCTTCGGATCTCCGTGTCGCACTTTCCATCTCCTGTTAGAACACTTCCTAGGTACTTAAATTCTTGGACTTGTTTGATTCTGTTATCCCCCACCTGTATTTGGCATTTTGGGTTGTATCTTTTGCTGATGACCATGCACTCAGTTTTCTTAAAGTTTATTTGTAGTCCCTTCTTGTCACTCTCCACTGCTACTTTCTGTATGAGATCTTGCAGTTTCCTTTCCGTGTCCGCAATCAGTACTGTATCGTCCGCGTATCTTATGTTGTTCAGGTTGTGGCCTCCAATAACAAATCCTGGTGTGTCATCTAGGGTCCTCAAAATATTCTCGCTGTATAGGTTGAACAAATCCGGTGAAAAGACACATCCTTGTCTTACGCCTTTTTCTATCTTTGTGTATCTACTGAGGTCGTTACCTGTCCGTATGCAGGCCGTTTGCTGCCAGTAGAGATTCTTGATTATTCTTATATCTTTGCCGAAAATGTCGAGGTTGCCTAGCATTTCCATCAATTCTTTGTCGTATTTTGTCGAATGCTTTCGCGTAATCAATGAAGCATAGGTACAAGTCTTTCTTCATTTGTAATGCCCTTTCAGAGAGCATCCTAATCATGAATATGGCGTTCCTTGTTCCAGTGTCTTTGACGAACTCGCACTGTTCCTGCCCTATCTCTGGCCTGATACTGCTTCTCGCTCTATTCATCAGGATTCTGACAATCAGTTTTGTAATGTGAACTGCCGTTACAAATAACAAATTCTTTATTCATAATTTCATATAAACTATGAAACAAAATTTGAATGAACATGATTTTTAGACTTCATATATTTTCATAGATTATTTTTTGTTATAAATTTCCAATTTTTTTTTTTTTTTTTTTTTTTTTTTTTTTTTTTATAATAGTAATCTTGAAATTCAATGCTTGAAGCTTGAGTAACTATAGGTTAACCCCTTCCCACTTATTTTTGAAAAATATAATTTAGAAAAAGTTTCTAATTAAAAAAAAATGCTTAGAAAATCTGCCCACAGATATTGTAAATATAAAGAATTATTCTTATAGATCAGTGGATCTCAACCCTCAACCATTTTTAACAATGGACCCCTTTTCCTCTTAATTTTTTTTATTATCACCCTCATCAGCCATTAGACCAGTATTTCTCAACTGGGGTGCATATAGACCCTCAGTTTGTTCTTGTCACTGACCATGGGTAAGTGGCCAGGTCAAAAAGAAATAAAGCCTCAGTGTAAAGCAGATAAGAAATAAGAAAAAAAAATCCTAATTATAAAAAAAAGATCATCCAACCAGATCTGCAGTTTTATTGTAGGGAAGGCATTGTTGATAATCTTAAATTTACTGACGCTGTACATTGTGAAGTTTTTTTCTTCTGATTGTGACATAAAAAACAGCTAAGTGAATATTTCTGTTTTTATTATTTTAATAGGGTGTAAAATTATTGTAGAAATTCCATTCTCAGTAATACTCTTCAAAAGTAGAATTGCTCTATAGACCACTGAAATATCACCATGGACCCCCAATTCATTATTTTTTGTGTGTGGACCCCCAGCAATGGTACATGGACCCAGGTTGAGAGCCACTGTTGTTGATAATCTAATAAATAAATACTGTTTAATATTTTTTATGTAAATTCTCAAAGAAAAAAGGTCTATAGATTCGTTTTCACATTTGGGTTCTATTAATCATTGCTTTTTTAAAGTAACAGACAGTGCAGAGGGAGGGAAGGTTATTAAAATGATAGCAGTGTCAAGGGGGAAAAAAAAAACGTCCTCTTGACACGTCATTTTTCAACCCTGCACCTGACTCCTTTGACATTGAGTGCAAAGTCTATTCTGGCATGATCTTGGGTGCGACACACATTACACATTTCAGCAACTTGAATTTTTATGCAAAAATTAAGCAACTGGATATTGGTCAAGATTTGTAAGTTGCTTATAAAAAAAGTGAACTTTTGTTGTGGATATGAATCATATAGATAGAACATTATAAAGTGAAAATTTCAGATTAACATTCAGTTAATAATTTCACAATTTATACACCCACCTGATTTTTTTTTTTTTTTTTTACTTTAACTAATACAAGGGCGACTGAAGTTTGAGGGTTACTAATTGAGAGTATTGTTAATGCAGCGGAAAAAAGTAGTAAGATGCTTAGTTTCTGAGTGAGAGCACTTTATTTGGCATCAACAAACTGAGATCTGAACAAAGCCAGGATACTCAAAACCAGGAAGCCAAGCTAGCACAATTATCAACAGCTTCTCAAAAGGAGGCGTCTACCCAGTTTTTCTAAGAAGCTTTAGGTCAACCCATGGCATGGTTTTCAGGCACTTTCCAAAGGTGCCATATGATGGGATCACCACCTCCAGACCTTCTTCTTCTATGTGCCCTGTCCCTTCAGGATGCAGGCGATCTAGGCTTTCCACGTTTATCTATCCCTGGTGGCTCTGAGCACGCCTTCTCCTGTTACACCATGCAATCCTCGTTCTGTCATCCAACTGATTAGGTACTTCTAATATGTTATCCGTTGCTTTCCCCTGTCTCTTTTTACCTCTATTTGGCCTGTTAGTATCAGATTCTCCAGGCCCTCCTTCCTCATTGCGTGTCCCAGGAACTTCAGCTGTCTCTTCCTGATACTCAGTATTAATTTTCTTTTTGTTTCCATCATTTCCAAGACCTCATCATTGCTCACATGCTCGATCCATGATATTCGCAGCATCCGTCTGTAGAACCACATTTCAGTTGCTTTAAGTTTTTCCTTCATCTTTGATGGTATTGTCCAGCATTCACTGCCATATTGAAGGACGGACATCACGTAGCAATCCAGAACTTTTTTCTTTGTTTCTAGCGAAATTGTCCTGTTTCTTAATACTTTACTCAACTTCTGGAATGCTAACGTCAATAAGTCACCTTCCTGACAAATCGAGTGAGCATGGTCAGAAAGTAAACATTTTAACCACTTGGCCATGTGCCCCATGCCAGATAAATTTATATGTCAATTACCCTGTGAGTAAAAATGTTAGTTTGTGAATTTGGTGATATAGTGGTTGTAAGTTCAGTCACTGGTGTGGGCAGTGTGTACTTAGTGAAATGGGTGAGTAATAATTGAACAGTATTAAATAAAATAATAACTAGACAATGTCCCCTAGACATGAGTAGTGGAATGAAAAATGTCTATCCCACAGATTAAATAAAGTTTAGAATTCCCTGTAGGATATCCAGATCAATATAAACCTGAAGAAAGATGGAAAGCACAATGGCCTAAATGTTTTGATAACAACAGCAGCAAAGATGAGAACAATAGTCAAATAAGTATTTTACTGTCAAATACAAATTTGTACATTACATCCAGTTTGAAAATCATTAAAAGAATTAGAAATCAGGCAGTTCAAGTTTATGAAAAAGACAAAATATTTTATGGTATTGCAAAATTATTTACAAAAAATAAAGTAAAGAAATTTAAATACATGGAAGCATGTATGGTCATCAGCAAAAAGAAGACCTTAAATGCCAACTACAGGTTGGAGAAACTAAAATAAAACAAGTAAAGAAATTTAAATACATGGAAGCATGTATGGTCATCAGCAAAAAGAAGACCTTAAAATACCAACTACAGGTTGGAGAAACTAAAATAAAACAAGTAAAGAAATTTAAATACATGGAACCATGTATGGTCATCAGCAAAAAGAAGACCTTAAATACCAACTACAGGTTGGAGAAACTAAAATAAAACAAGTAAAGAAATTTAAATACATGGAAGCATGTATGGTCATCAGCAAAAAGAAGACCTTAAATACCAACTACAGGTTGGAGAAACTAAAATAAAACAAGTAAAGAAATTTAAATACATGGAAGCATGTATGGTCATCAGCAAAAAGAAGACCTTAAATACCAACTACAGGTTGGAGAAACTAAAATAAAACAAGTAAAGAAATTTAAATACATGGAAGCATGTATGGTCATCAGCAAAAAGAAGACCTTAAATACCAACTACAGGTCGGAGAAACTAAAATAAAACAAGTAAAGAAATTTAAATACATGGAAGCATGTATGGTCATCAGCAAAAAGAAGACCTTAAAATACCAACTACAGGTCGGAGAAACTAAAATAAAACAAGTAAAGAAATTTAAATACATGGAAGCATGTATGGTCATCAAACAAAAAGAAGACCTTAAAATACCAACTACAGGTCGGAGAAACTAAAATAAAACAAGTAAAGAAATTTAAATACATGGAAGCATGTATGGTCATCAGCAAAAAGAAGACCTTAAAATACCAACTACAGGTCGGAGAAACTAAAATAAAACAAGTAAAGAAATTTAAATACCTAGGAAACATTCTGATGGAGGATGGAATGTGTGACACTGAAATCCAGACACATATGCATTTCAAAAGCTAATCAGAGTCCTGTAAAATCTCATTGGAAACAAAGAAGAGAGTGCTAGATTGCTCTGTGAGATCTGTTTTTCTGTATGGCAGTGAATGTTGGACGATCTCCTCAAGGATGAAGAAGAGGTTTGAGGCAGAGGAAATATGGTTTTACAGAAGGATGCTGAGGATACCATGGACCGAGCACGTGAGGAATAATGAGGTGTTGGAGAGGGTGCAAATGAGAAGATTCATACTTAACATCAAGAAGAGACAGGTGAGGTTCCTGGGACAGGTAATCTGGAGAATTTAATTCTCACAAAATGGATAGGAGAAAAGAGACAGGAGAAAGCAGTGTGAGACATATTTGATAGGCTTAAGGAAATGGATGGTGGAGCAGGGTTTGGGGGAGATACCAAGAGGAAAAATATTACAAGTGCCAAGAGACAAGCCAAATGGAAGTCCGTGATCACCTATGTTCGGAAGAGACATGGCCCCTGAAGAAGTTCATAGTCAGTATTTCTTAGCAGCTCCTTCTGCAACAATAACAGCGTATAGTTTTTGATAGCATATGAGAAGTTTCATGCAATACTCTCTGGATAGTTTAGTTGACGCTTGTTCACAATACTGCTATCCCTAGACATGTGCAGTAGAATAAGAACAGTCTGAACCTTTCTTGATTAAATAAAGAGTTCAGTTCAGAATTCCCAGTAGGTTACTTTGATATACACCTGATGAATGCCAGAGGACGCAGTGACCGAAATGTTGTGATAACAACAAAGATGAGGATAATAGTCTGAATATATATATATATACACACACACACACACACACACACACACTGTAAATAATAAATTAATATCAATCAAAATTCAAACTGACCAGACGGGACTCACTTTGGGAGATCATTTTTATGGTTAAATGTTGTTTTGTTTTTTTCATCTTGCATGAAAATTGAGTTTCTTTTTCTAGACTTATATGGTGTTATATTTTTTAAATTATCAACAATAAAATGTTCGCCTGATACATATATCAGTTTGTCTTAACATAGAAAAATACTTCTATGTTCTCTTACTTATCTCTTTATCAATGTGTACCCCAATCTTTTTTCAGAAATGTGTGTACATTTTTAAAATGTTAGAGTTTTCTGAACAGACACATGTGTCTGAATATTTGGTGTTGAAGTAATTTAGATTAGATCACTGTCTGATATTGTAAGGGGTGAGAAAGTGGCTTTTATCAAAAGGAAATTGTCAGCCGGTAATTAACTCCGGCTGGGTGGGAAAACAAGCTGAAACAGTAGGAGAAAAACAAACTAATAGACGTGACTGGCAACAACTACTTTGCTTATATTTTGTACTTATGAATAGAACAATTTAATGTTGATTCTTCTTGGACAATTTCCTTTGACAATTACACTTATTCCACTTCGTTTTTTTTTTTTTTTTTTTTTTTTTTTTACTGGAAGAAACTTTAGTGAGGTCTATTCACACTGCAAACTTCTTAAATTGACTTGTTTGCTCTAAAAAATAGGAAATATATATATATATATATATATTAACCATTCTTGTAGATTAGAATTCATTAGATCTTCTTCAAGCCATGACATTTGTTGGAATTGAAGAACATATGGGTGGTGCAATGGATATCAGCATGGGGTAAGAATTCGGAGAGCTGAGTTTGAATTCCAGTTGCATTCACTTATATACATATATCATTGTAAAAAGTATGAATCCATCTCTTCTCCCCTTGCTATGAGTTAAATAGTACTACTTGTAATTGGAAAAATCATTATTGACAAAAATATTGCTAATGCATTTAAAAAAAATGGATTATTTTTCAAATCCAAAATGTGTTTTTTCAGTTTTAAATAAACCACAAAGGGTTTGATAAGGCGTTAAAAAAAACAAAAACAGACCTCATTAAAATCTGACTTTTTTAGTATTTTAATATAAATACAATGTCAAATTGATCCCTGACTTCTTAAAGTGTTGTGTACTTTGTTTTTATTTACAAACATTTAGTTTGAGGCTGTGCTTATATCATTGTTAACGGCTTATGAGTCACAATTTAGAAAAAAAAAACAGTATAAGTATTGTTCTACAGTATTTACACTATTTTGACTATTGGCCTCATCTTTGTTGCTATTTGTATGACATTTCGGCCATTGTATGCTCTGTCCTTCTACAGGTGCTAGGAATTTTGAACCAAACCCTTTATTACAGTCACTGGGGTATATGGTCTTCATTCCTTGCCTAGAGCCTCTTTTGGTAGTCTTGAGTTATCTCCCTCTAACCCTGTATGTTACTTGTTCACCACTCCTGTAGCCTGGTATTGAACTTACAACTCTTTGGATCAAGTTACAGGAACTAACCGCAGAAACTATATCCACTAACCCATGTGGTGAAAAAGTAATTTACAGGGTTAAATGGAGATAACTTAAGACTTCCAAAAGAGGCACTACTATGCAAGGAATTGAGTTCATATACCTCAGTCATTGAAATCATGTTTGGTTCAAAATTCCTAGCACCTGAAGAAGGCCGAAGTGTATAACGGCCGAATCATTGTACAAATGGCAACAAAGATGAGGACAATAGTCCGAATAATGTAACTCATCTCAGAAATACAAGCAAGTATTATTCTGTTATCAAGTACATGAGCACAATTTAAAACTCAACATTTGAATTTAGAAACAAAGCCCAGGTAAATTGTAATAAAGTCAGGAATTGATTTAAAACTGTTATGAATGGGACGCCACATTTAAAAAGTAAAAAGAATAAAATACTATTTAAAAAAATTAACACAATTTATTGAACTGTTATCCTTGTCTTTATTGTCATATGAGCAGTATAGCCTGGCGTTGCTCGGGTGTAATGAAAGCTTTAAAACTAATCCATGATCCTGGATTTCAGACTCTTTGGACGTTGGCACGAAAGACTAAAAAGCAATAGTTGTTTCCAGTTAAAACGAAACTGTAGACTGAAAGAAAAATCAATGGATATAAGTCAAATTTTCATTTCCTGCTATCGATATCAAATAAGTTTTTTCGTCATAAACTGAATTTGGATGGCTAAATAAGTCCTTTGAGTAAATGGTATCATGGCTGAGACTAAGAACTACAATTATACCTACTTAGAGCCAAACCCGAAGCAAAAACTAAAATAAAAGGGCTGAAAAAAAATACAGACACACAGGCAGATAAACAGACACATACACAAACATCTTGTCTTTTTCATATATATATATTATCGATTTTCTGCTCTATTGTAAGAACTGCAACCTTGAAACTTCTGAATATTGTTTCTTATGTCTTTGTCTATGAGTGTATCAAATTTGATGAAAATCTGACCACTCCTTTTATAACCCGATTTTTTCGATTATCGATTTTCAATATTTATCGGGGGTACCTCGACACAAATTCTAGCTAAGAACATTAACAGACGCTTATCATACAACTGTGTAAATTTTCAAGAAAATCGGTTCAGCCATTTTGGAGTCTATAGGTAACAGACACACACACAGACAAAGTTCCATTTATAAATAAGTTCAGATTTACAATGTTTTGGTCATTGTACACTTTAGCATTTTTCAGGTGATCTATGATAGAATTTCAAACTGAACTCTTTATTTAGTCCAAGGTGGCAGATTGTTGTAGTTCCACATGCCAGAAATATAAACAGATGTTATTTAAAAGATACTGATATTAAAAAAAAAAATGTATTTTTAATATAAATAAAATTTCAAATTGATTCCTGATTTCATAAAGAATTATCTATACTGTTTTTTTATTTACAAATATCAAGTTTAAAACTGGGGGGGGGGGGGCAACATCAATAGTACACAGATATTAAAAACATAAACACTGGTTTAAACTTGACATTTGTTAATAAAAAAAATATAAGTAAAAATAACTCTTCATGAAGTCAGATATCAATTTGACAATGTATTTATATTGTGAGCAGGACCCACCTAATAAAACATATTTTTAAATTCTGACAAATGTTGTGGCTTAAGGAATGTTTAAGGAAGGTTTAACTATAGAAACTGTTTAAGAAATTCTTCCTTATTTTTGTTTTGGTGTGTTTTTTGAGTGGACCAGTCAATTGAAGTCGTGCCGAAGATTTGGTTGAGAATCATTTTGTTATTGAATCTCATCCTATCCTCGTTTTTTTGTTTCATGTGAAACATTGTCAATATTTGAATGAGTATGCTGTTCAAATTGTTTAGAATACAATTGTTTAGATATTGTTGGAAAATTTTTGTTTATCATTATTATAAATTATAATGATATTGTTATTTATGTTTTTTTGTGAGTGTTTAGATTTTTTTGTCACTGAAAATGTCAATATGAGGTCTCATAGATGATGACAATAAACTACATCCAGCTGCAAGACCTCTAATGAGGAGATTGAAGATTTTAAGGATCATGAAATCACTTCTTAATTGTTGTTGTTTCAGGTCCATTCTGACCTAGGGTCGTAGCACCTGTCCCAACAATTTGCAAGCAGTGAACCTCTCATCCAAATAACAAAAAAAAAAAAAAACTTTTTATAATCAAGGCCACTGGTGTGCAGGGAGTTACATTGGGAAAATAAAAAAGATACAGAGGATGTTAAAAAAAAAAAAGAGATAAAAGGTGGATGAGAATCAAGTAGATAAAAGATTGTAATTTTCAACATAGTCTCCCAGCAGTGTCACCCACTTTCCCCATCTGTGCACAAGCTTCCGTATTCCCTCAGCATAAAAATCTTTGGACTGATATCTCAGCCAATTGCTCACAGCACTTTTGACTTCGTCACTTTCAAACTTCTTTAAACAATTTAGCCCACTTGTAGACATTTTTTTGGCTGAAACATGTGGCACCATACACAGTTGACATTCTCCTATGAATTTCAACTGGTTTGCACCCTTCAGCAACCAAAGATTTGATAACTGACCTCTGTTCAATACTAGGGGCATGCTTCTTGGTCGGCCATCTTTGTTAATCTCCAAAACTCTTTTTTTTTTTCTTTTTTTTTCAATCTGCAAAAAAAAATTAAATCCCTTTGAAAAAGAAGTAAAGGAAATTGTTTTTTTTTAAAAGTAAGCTTTTATCTGTATTAGAAGTCCTTATACAGAAAAATTCACCTTATTTATTGAATGCCCCTCATGTATATATATATATATATATATATATATATATATATATATGTGTGTGTGTCTGTGTGAGTCAGAAGGATATTCTATAATAAATTATTAGTAAGTACATAACCCAAATGCAGCAAGCCTGGAAATCATTTTGTATGGGTGCCTTTCTACCACCATGGTAACAAGATTAAATAACTTTGCAAATCTCTGCTGCCTCCAGTCGACCAACTTTATTGAAAGTGATCAGTGTCTACGCAATGGCCTTCTATTGAGGCGTGTAATAATGTGCTCATGTTGTAGCCGGTCGATTGTAGATATACAAATGAGAGAGGTAAGTAAAGCAGACCGAAAGAAATCACTCTGGCGTATTTACTAACTCAAAGCAGAAGCTGCCCAGAGAGAGCAATTGCTTCATTTTCACTGCTTTTTACATTTTTTTTTTCTTTTCTTTTTTGAACAAAGCATCATTGATGGCCACTGGAACTTTGGCCACAGATATGTGGGTACTTGCAGGCTAATTTCGGTGATTTTGTAAATGGTAAAACATAAAAAGTGCTGTTGTCACATTTTCTTCAAATGCTTTCAGTTAAAATCCATGAAGATTTGGATCCAGAGAGAACAAAGTGAGACAGAATCTGAAATATATGTTGGTAGTTGTGTCTTTTGGTTACCATTAATTTGTAAGATCAGAACAAAACTTATTTGGACATATTTCTGTAACTGTTTGATTATGTTTTAGATAAGTGTGTGACATTGTGTGCATATGACATGTTTTTATACAGGGACATGTATGTGTTTTGCATACGTATAATGGGGTGTTGAAAAGTTTCTGGGTCAAATGGATTGAGATTTAGTTAGATTTTGTAATGTGAGTCAGGTTGACAAGTTTTCAATATTACTCTCTGTTGTGTGATATATGTGTTGTTTTTTTAGTTTTTTGTTTTTTTGTTGTTTTTTTGTTGGTTTTTTTTTTGTTTTTTTTTTGTTTTTTTGGGGGGGGGTTGTTTTTGTTTTTTGTTGTTTTTAAGATAATCATTTACTGATACAGTCCTGTTGGGGAGGGAAGAGGTCGTTCCATACTCTTTCCAGTTTTTCCGAAGGTATTTGCACATGAGTGAATATAATGGACTCAACTAGAATATGATCACTACTTACCAATTCTGACCACTAAAGCTTCGGCAAGTTCAAGTTTATAGCACGTGGTTTTCTTCAGCAGTCACCCATCTACTGACCAGACTCAACATTGTTTAACTCCAGTGTTTCAATATAGCTGTAAGCTTGTGTATGGCAGAGTGGTTAGCACATTGACTTTCTGACCATGACACCTGGGATAAGATTAATTATAGTCAATTTGTCATGCAGGTAACCTGATTGCCATTAGGCTGAGAACATGATCCCAGTATAATGCAAAATGCAAATAGACCTGAGCAGGCACTTACAACATGGATTGGATAGTTGCTCAAGAAGACGACTTGTGCTCAGGAATGAGTGGTTGACAATTTATACATATAGTAATGTATTTGGGCAACAACCTTTCATTTAAGCATCTTTTAGTAAATACAACTGATAAGGAAGATTTAATTAATTTTGATTGAGTTTTTCCAGCATCCTATTGTTTTTCTGTCTCATAGGAATTAAGGAATTTTTACTTTGATAAAAGACAAAAATTATCAAACTGAACTCAACATTTGAAAAAAAAAAGTCAACATAAAAATTTACAAATTAACTGATGGTTACTAACAAAATAATAATCCTTAACACTGGAATTTAGTTCTATATCAATTAATTTACAACTTATACATATAGAAGCCCCTTATGAACTCTGACCTTCTAAGCTATGATAACCAATGCTCAGAAGAAAAACATGAAATAGCGGTGATAAAAAACTTTTTAAATAGAGCACACCAAAATTCTTCCTCCCCAAAATATTTCTAAGTGAACTGAAATGAATAAAAAAAAAAACATAAGTCAACTACATTTATATTGTGAATTAATGTTGGAAACTATGAATTTTAAATTCTAAGTTTAATAAAGCAGTAGATTTAGATTATTGTAAAGTTATTCAAATAACACAGGGAAGAGAGATAGACACATTCATACAAATGTATAGATACCTACATATGGACAAACAGACGAATATATACACTTGTATATAAACATGTATACACACACACACACACAAATAGATTTTTTTAAACTCTTGTTTTTACTGATGTGTCAATTTATCTGTTAGATTTAGAGCCAGGTTGAGATAACTGCTATAAATGCTGCATATTGGATACATCAGTCAGTCAGTTAAGTGTCATACGTGATACACGCTTGGGCGATCATGCCTCGAAAGTGACATGACTGACTGGGCAGAAGATTATCCCGCAGTAGTTTGCCATTGCTTTCTGTGGTAGACTGGTTGCCGACCAAGGCTATAGAACCCATTCTGTCCTATTATTTAACCAATAACTGGAAGGAAGAGACGGATTAATACCTTTCTCAAGGGTGTTTGCGCGTAAGTTAATACAATGGATTCAACTGGAATTCGAACTCGGCTCCCTGGTTTCTCGTTCTGAGCCGATATCCACTGTACCACAATGCACATACAAGACTTGGATACAGACATACCAGACCGAATTCGTAATTTGGGACCATAAACCATATTTCATCCTCAAGTCATCCAGACATTTACTAGAATCCTACTTAATCCTACTAGAACAAAAGATGGAAGAATCAGCAGAACCATTTTAGAAAAACTACCCAGTCTATTATAAGCACCCACGGACTCTTGCAGTGGATTAACACTGGATGTTATTAACTGGTTCAAAGGTATCCAGAATAAAAATAATTGCACTTTTCTACAATTTGACATAATTGATTATTATCCATCTGTTGGGACGCCCGCGCCTATTCGGCTACAATGAACTATTCCATTACTATGTAAAGTAATGGTGGCATCTACGTAGGAGAGTGTGCCGAGCAGCCGATCGACAAATCAGTCGTAGACTTCCGTTGACGACGAGGAAGTACCCATTGCTCTTACTACGTCTTACGATGGTTGAGACGATTAACCCTTATTCTTGTATTGGATACTAATAACCTTTGTAAATACTATTTTCACGAAATACAACAATTAACCTATTCCTGTTGTTGAGTTATTTATTCTTACTCACGGCATAACACCATCCATTTCCGAAGATCTTTTCACTTTGGCTTTGGAGTTTGCGCAGTAATACTCCAATATTTCCGACAGTGAACTGGACATTATTTCAAAATGCAGAAGTTCTGTTCTGATCTACAACAAAGAACATGTGGTGGAGACTTACCTCGCAGAAGCAAAAGAAGGCGGTTTGTTTGCACGTGCGTTCGTAGACGTAATGGAACCACGAGGCGAGCTCATGCAAGGCAGTTTTTCGAATGACACGGCGCATGCGTCATTGGTGAAAGTGAGGCTCTCGGAGAGTGGGAAATTACGAGACCAAAAAACACATAAAAAGAGCCTACTTCTGTTTCAGAGTCACTTCGCTTTTGACGACTCTCGAGAAGGCTACAACGGTGTTTGGGAGACAGCGTTTTGCTTACGGTACACAGGAAATGGAGTCCCTAGTGAAGCAGTGTTCCGGGTTCTACGAGTAGCAGCTGGCACAGTGGTTATTAATTCGTCTACGAACTACACTCTGAGAAGACACAAATACCCACAAGCTATTTCGGCATCTATCACGATTTCCATTATGGACGGCAAAGTCTTTGATGTCCGGTTGATTCCCGAGTTCAGTGGCGCTGCAACTGATATGCCAATCGTCGAGTGGATCGAAAATGCAGAGTTGGTCTGCGAACTCTGTGCTATGGACACAGTTGAGCGGATTCTTCCATTACGTCTCCGAGGCGGTGCTCTTGCCGTATACAGGCAGCTCGGAAAGGAGCAGAAAGCGGATGCGGAGCAAATTAAACGGGCCCTCATGACCGCGTATGCGACAGATGCATTTGATGCATACGATCTTTTTGTTACTCGGCAACTTCGCTCGGGAGAAACAGTGGACGAGTTTCTGGCCGAACTACATTGTTTAGCTCGGCTGGTTGAGGGATCGTTGCCCGAACGATGGATGATATGTGCGTTTGTTTCGAGGTTGCCACAATATGTTAGACAGCTTCTTCGTGCCTCGTCCAGAATGGAGACCATGACATTGGAGCAGCTTTTGACTCGAGCACGGGCTATCATGACCGACAACGGAAGCTGTAAGGAATCGGTCGCTGCATCCACTGGCAAAACACATTCAAATACAGAGTTGCTCCCTGATAACTCGCGCAGTGAGACCTTTTTTTGCTACAAGTGTTCTGGACCCAACCACATGGCGAAGGATTGTATGCAGGGACGCCAAGTGAGGTCGGACGGTCGAGTGCGGAAGTCTCACCGTGAAACCCGATGTTTCAGATGCCATAAACTTGGACATACATCATCAAGATGCCAGGGAAACGCCCAAGGGGAGGAGACGTCAGCGATAAGTCTCCTCCCTGAGCAAGTGAGAATCAAGAAATTGCCCACCGTAAAAGTGCTCGTGGATGGGCGAGAGTGCACAGCCCTGGTGGATTCCGGCTGCTCACAGACGCTGGTGAGCAAAGCTGTGTGTCGCCATTGGAGACAGAAGGAAGTAGGAGTGCTGACGGCTGATGGGAAGACTTTGAAGTGCCGGGGTCACACCAGAATAAAATTGGAAGTTGAACAGTCTCAGCTCGTGAACATTGAGGTCCTGGTCGTGGATGGACAATTGTTGGGTTTTGACCTGCTTATTGGCATCGACACGATCAAACAGCTAGGAGGTGTTCGCCTGACGGAATCTGGTGAGGTATACTTTGGAGACTTGGATGGATGTGCCGCCATTTCTATCGATGAGCCCGATTTCAGTGTGACATTCGATGAAAGGCAAAGAGCGTGGACTGCAACATGGAAATGGGCAAGTGGTCGCTCGCCCGGCGAGCTGACAAATAACGTGCAAGAGTACACTGTGCCAGACCATGCCCGGGATGCGTACGAGAAAGAACTCTTGCTATGGCAACGTAACGGATGGTTGCTGCCATATCCCGAGGAGGAACTTGGTCCACCCAAGGGTCTAATTCCCTTGATGGCAGTCGTGCAGGAACATAAGCAAAAGGTCCGGCCGGTACTCGACTACTGAGAATTGAACGGATTTGTAGAAGCATTCACTGCCGATGCCGAAGTTTGCGCACAAAAGCTCAGAGAATGGCGACAGCAAGGAGTTGATGTGTCGCTCTGGGATCTGCGACATGCCTACCTATAAATTCACATTGACAAGAAGCTGTGGGTATTCCAAACAGTTATTTTCAAGGGCAAGCGGTTCTGCCTTACACGATTGGGGTTTGGCCTAAATGTGGCACCACTCATCATGAAATCTGTCATCGACGCTATAATGTCCCAAGATCGTGTGATCAAAAGTGCCACGTCGGCTTACGTTGACGACATTTTTATCAATGAGAGCCTGATTTCTGCAGTGCGCGTTCGACAGCACCTCTCAGATTACGGCCTAGTCTGTAAAGACCCAAAACGGCTACGAGACGGAACTAGGGTCCTTGGTCTGCAGGTGTGGGGAGAGAACGGTACTCTCCGATGGAAGCGGGGTGGACAGATCCCGGAAATTCCCGACGTGGTGACTCGTCGACGTGTGTTTTCCATTTGTGGGAAACTCGTGGGCCACTTCCCCGTGTGTGGCTGGCTAAGGGTGGTGACTGCATTCATCAAGCGCCGAGCAAGTGCGGTAACCAAGAGATGGGACGAGGAAATCAGAGATGCCAATCTGCTTCGTATGCTGGAAGAGACGATGACCAGAGTGTGTGAAATGGACCCTGTTGGATGAGACTGGTGCATAAATGGCAACGAGATGAAGGTCTGGGTGGATGCAAGTTCTGTGGCCACAGGAGTGGCGTTAGAGGCGAATGGAAGCGTCGTTGAGGATGCTTGTTGGTTGCGCCCGATCAATGATGCCAGGCATATCAATCTGGCTGAATTAGATGCAGCAGTCAAAGGCATCAACCTGGCCCTTCAATGGCAGGCTACAGTGTTGCATCTGGTCACCGATTCAGCATGCGTACATCAGTGGATATCCGACACCTTGACTGGGAAGGCACGTGTGAGCACTAAGGCGGCTGGTGAAATGCTAGTGAGACGACGCTTAGGAACACTGCAGGCATTAATGGAAGAATATGGATTGACCATGGATGTCACGCTGGTGAAATCCTGTCAAAACCGCGCAGATTGCCTCCCCAGAGTGCCACGCAAGTGGTTGAATCTACATAAGGAGGGAAAAGAGCCAGTCCTGGAGAGTTGCGCTGCAATGAGGTGCCGACTGAATAAAAGTCAGGTGGTTGACGTCCACCGAGAAAGTGGACATGCGGGCATGAAACGAACCCTATACTTCGCCAGACTTATCGACCCACTAGTGTCGAAGGAAATCGTGCGATAGGTTATCAAAGCCTGCGAAGCCTGCCAGTCTATAGATCCGGCGCCAGTTCATTGGAAAAAGGGAAAATTGAGCGTGGAAAACAACTGGAGTAGAGTAGCAATGGACATAACCCATTACAATGGCGAGCATTTTCTAACGCTCATTGATTGCGGTCCCTCCAGGTTTGCAATTTGGCGGACATTGCGTCGACAAGATGCACATAGTGTCATTCACCAGTTGAAGATGATTTTCTTTGAACGGGGCCCACCAACCGAGATATTGACTGACAATGTTCACTTGCAGACACTTTAAAGAGTTTGCAAACAGCTGGGGTGTGCAGTTAAGATTCCGATGCGCATATTCACTGGCTGGTAATGGAATTGTGGAGCGCAGCCACAGGAGCATAAAGACCATCGCAGCAAGGAAGGATTGTTCCGCATTGGAGGCCGTTTATTGGTATAATGTCACGCCAAAGGACGATGTCTCACCTTCCACGACACCGGCTGACGTGCTGCATAATTACCACGTCAGAGTAAAAGGCATTGAAGCCAAACCCCCACCAGAACCACAGATTATCGGAGGGAGATATGAAGAAGGTGACGTTGTCTGGGTCAAAAATCCGCACGGCAAATGCACAACCAAGTTCAGGACCAGGCGGGTAACCGAAATTGTCAGCCTGCTGACAGTGCGAATTGATGGGGTACCACGCCATGTCAAAGACCTACGGCCATTTTCAGGACCATATGCATCGTCGGGCGATGAAACCGACACAGAAGAGAGTGAGCGATTTATTTACTTGGGGTCAGGTTAACCAAGTGATGGCTCCGATGGTCCTCTAACAGCGGATGCTGATGTGCATGACGAAACCTCAGGTGACAGCCCATCTGAGGACGAACCTTGTGTCGTACCCCTCCGAAGGAGCACCCGCCAGAAGAGACCCGCTCCCAAATGCACTTTTTGTGATGATGAGATCAGGGGTGAGTGTGGTGGAGACTTACCTCGCCGAAGCAAAAGAAGGCGGTTTGTTTGCACGTGCGTTCGTAGACGTAATGGAACCGCGAGGCGAGCTCATGCAATGCAGTTTTTCGAATGACACGGCGCATGCGTCATTGGTGAAAGTGAGGCTCTCGGAGAGTGGGAAATTACGAGACCAAAAAACACATAAAAAAGAGCCTACTTCTGTTTCAGAGTCACTTCGCTTTTGACGACTCTCGAGAAGGCTACACCGGTGTTTGGGAGACAGCGTTTTGCTTACGGTACACAGGAAACAGAGTCCCTAGTGAAGCAGTGTTCCGGGTTCTACGAGTAGCAGCTGGCACAGTGGTTATTAATTCGTCTATGAACTACACTCTGAGAAGACACAAATACCCACAGAACAATAGACTAAAAAGACCTCAGATGGATAGTTTGATATTTCAATGGGTTGTCTGGATTCTGCTGAAGCCTCAGAACTAGTGGGATTATTTATTCTTTATAATTTAAGTGCCTATGATTGCGTTGATACGGATACTATTGGTTTATATAGAAATGATGGCTTGTTGATAGTTAAAGATTCTACAAAAATTAAAGTAGACCGTATTAGGAAAATGATACACAGAAAACTAAAAAGTTTGTCTTAAAGTTAAAATAACTACCAATATCAAACAAGGACACTTTTAGCTGTTACCTTTGACCTTAATATTTCTTTCAACCTTTTATGAAGGCTGATTCTAATCCAGTATATCTACATCCTAATTCTAACCATCCGCATCAGTTATTAAACATATACTCTCTTCAACTGAATTTAGAATCGGCACTAATTCTTCTAGCAAAGAAAAATTTTTGATAAACTTAGTGAATTCTATAATTCTGCTCTTAGAAATAGTGGTTATAAAATCAAATTCAGAAATCTCATTAATAATGACCATAATAAGAAAAAAACTTGGAAGATCATCTGGATTACTCCCCCTTACAATTTGATGGTTAAAACTAAATTGAGACAAAAATTCTTAAACCTTATCAAACACTTTCCCAGTACAAATCCTCTTAGTAAAATATTCAATACTAGTACTCTTCAATTATGTGCGCTGTGGTGCAGTGGATATCGGCTCGGAACAAGAAATCGGGGAACCGGGTTCGAATTCCAGTTGAATCCCTTGCATTCACTTACGCACAAATACCCTTGGGAAAGGTATTAATCCGTCTCTTCCCTCCAGTTATGGGTTAAATAATAGGACAGATTGGGTTCTATAGCCTTGGTCGGCAACCAGTCTACCGCAGAAAGCAATGGCAACCTACTGCGGGATAATCTTCTGCCCAGTCAGTCATGTCTCTTTTGAGACATGATTGCCCAAGCGTGTATTGCGCATGGCACTTAACTGACTCTTCAATTAAGCTATTGTTGCACGGATAACCTTGAAAAAATAATTAAAAAGCACAATAACAAAGAGCTCAACAAGTATAAAAATACAATATTGAGATAGATAATACCAAATATAATTATTATAATACCAAATATAATTATTATAATACCAAATATAATTATTATAGTGCCCTCCTATGAGAAATGGACTCTTCCTCTTGTTATATGTGATTACCTGGGTGACTTTCGGAGAGTAGTTAACAAAGGCATTTAGAAGCAGTTAATAAAGGCAGTTACTACGCAGTTGATGAGAGCTGCTAGTCAGGCAATAAGCAGCGTAATAATACCTTCGGACTTACTTATTTTTAGTTACTTATTGTTAACTCTTTCTTTACATATCTTGTTTCTTGTTATACTAATACACTGTTTTGAACTTACCTTCTTGTTCCGTGTCTTACTTCCGGCACACACTGGTCACTACAACTCAGTATATATGTGTGTGTGTCTGTGTGTGTCTCGTCCCTGTTCTAATATTTGAATAACTTTACAATAATCTAAATCTTCTACTTTGTTAAAGTTACAATTTAAAATTTGTAGTCTCTAACATTCATTCGTAATGTATATGTATATATATATTCTTTTTTTTTAAATAAATTTAAATTTTTATTATAAAGTGAAACTAATAGTTGATAAGTAATACTGATCTCTATTTTAATCAAATATTAACAGTAATACCCCAAATAAATCATTTTTAGAGTCTGTTCTTCAAATTAGCAATTATGTCTTTTGATTGGTCACCACAGACTATGTAACAATGTCTCCCTGATTGAGAGCACTTGGTTAATTTTGAACCTTTTGAAAATCTTCAACTTGACATCAGCAGCATCCCTTGATAAGACACAAGCAATCTCGAAACAAAATAGCTACTTCTGTAGTAATATTATAACAGATTTATGTTATTCGCTTTTCTTTGTATTTAGCACTTTTTTTAAGAATAGTGCTTTTTTGATACAGAATTTTATTCCATCCATACTTAGCTAGCTATATATATATATATATATATATGCTTGTGGATAAGTAAGATAAGTAGTTATTTCCTTTCTTTTTGTCTGTACACACATATTTTGATCTAAATATGTGTTGACTTGCCACTGCAAAGCAAAAACTGTCATTAACCAGAAAATAAGAAAAAAAGAATGAATGCCAAATTTCCCTCTAATTCCCCAAACTCTCATTTCTGATGACAATATCGAGAATGCAGATAAGTTGGTCTGTTAGATTTTCATATTGCATTTGTGTGCATGTGTGCGTTTCTACCAGTGGAATCAAAATCTAGCAATTATCTGATCAAGAAACAGATCAGTCTTTAAAAACTGAACTTACCTGGAAACCAACTCTGTCAGTTCGAGTGGTTTTTGGAGAGCAAGGTGAACTGCACATGCTGATTTTGGTGTGATTTTTTTTATCATGTAAGCAATATTTCTTTTTCTCTCTCTCTCTCTACTTCTCACCCACAGATAATTTTTTGATCTTTTGTTTTTGTGTTGGTAATTCATCGGAACAAGAGACCGCCTCATTTGTCATGATATTTTCCACATTATATCTTCTTGCTAGACATTACTTGAACTCATTTATTACTCAGACTTTTATTGTTGGAAGAGTCCAGTCTTGTATGCTCTCCACATTGAGTGCATATACGTGTGTGTGTGTGTGTGTGTATATATATATATATATAAAATGTAAATAAGTGTACATATGTGTATACATGCAAGTTCACACTGATATATATTTATCAGGTGTTAATAGAACAGTGCTCTATGTAATATAACAGATCTATCAAGTATATATTAATAAATATACATATTATTGTACGTGTTATATATATGAGAGTGGTTAGAAATATGTGTTTGTGTAGTGAAGTAGTTAGGACACTCTCTATATGAGCATGAGACCATAGTCAATATGTTACTTAGTTAAGGTGACTTATTAATGTTAATGGACTGAAGGAGGCACTCATTGTGGGCAACTTTCAATAGTGCCTGAAAACCATACCATAAGTTGACCCAAACCTTGTAAGTGAAGTTGAGTAGACGGAAAATGTCTGTACTAGCACAAAATCACAAGTCATCATAATGGTGGGTTTTAGGGTGCTAGTCTTATTCAGATTATTACTCATGCCAAATAACATGCACTCTCCCAGAAATGAACTCTGGTCTACAGAATATAGTTGCAAATATAGTTTTCAAACCACAGGTGGACCGTGAATATTGAACAAATGCTATTGTACCCGAGTAGGCATCTGAAACAGAAATTGGGTAGCCACCCTAGGAGATAGGCACCCTTGGATATGAGTGCCTAGCCATTTTAGATGTTTCTGTGTGTGTGTATATATATATATATATATATATATATATATAACATGCACATCTATATACATATAGAACTTTAAAACTTTTCTTCATAAAGCTAATTTATATTTACCAATACATAAAAGCAAATGAAATAATACTAATTCTGTCTTTAATGAAAACTTCCAAACAAAAAAAAATTCACAGCAACTGCACTTCAGTGACCCACATTGAAGTGACAACAGCATTTCTTTAGACACACACACACACACACACACACACACACACATAAAATATCCAACCAAATACAAAATCCTCGCAAGATTTTGCTACATTCCAAAGATTTAACTGGAAATGACTTCTGATTTTTTTCTCACACACACACACACACACACACACACTTATATTAACTAACATTTTTACATACACTATCACACACTTTACCATCCCAAATATTCCTCTTGCATATATTAAAAATTCGTTCATTGCTTTAATATGCAGGTATTAATATGCACACACACACACATTAACTAATGTTACCCTTCAACATATATCTAAACAGACAAGCATTTCTACACATACACTATTATACACTTCATCTTCCCAAATATTCCATGCACATACATTTAAAAAATTATCTATTGCTTCAATACGTTTAACACATATCGGACTAATAAAAAATAATCTCAAATCACAATATATCAGTCTCTTTATTTCTTAATTTTTCTCTCAGTTTATGAAGAAACTTAAATAAAAGTGAAACGTTAGATTGAGATATGTTGCCTATTTGTTCTTTTTACTTTATTTTATCATCTTATTAGATTCCCATCCATATATTCAACTTCCCTGTGTGTGTGTGTGTGTGTGTGTGTGTGTGTGTGTGTGCCGGTGTATAGTATTTTGGAGTATGGGATTTGTGTGTGCCTGTGTGTGTGTGTGTGTGTACCTGTGTACGTGTATAATTTGTGTGTGTGTGTGCGTGTGCGTGCGCCGGTGTATAGTAAGTTGGAGTGTGTGTGTGTAAATATATGTGTATGTGCCCGGTGTATAGTATTTTGGAGTATGGGATTTGTGTGTGCCTGTGTGTGTGTGTGTGCCTGTGTACGTGTATAATTTGTGTGTGTGTGTGTGTGCGCCGGTGTATAGTAAGTTGGAGTGTGTGTGTGTAAATATATGTGTATGTGCCCGGTGTATAGTATTTTGGAGTATGGGATTTGTGTGTGCCTGTGTGTGTGTGTGTGCCTGTGTACGTGTATAATTTGTGTGTGTGTGTGTGTGTGTGTGTGTGTGTGTGTGTTCTTATTGGGAAAGGAAAACTAATAATTACTGAATAAAATTTTTTAGATTTCAGGCAGAAATGCCAGAGGTACTTTGCTGAAGGAACCGAAAATCCAGTCCTAAATAGGAAACAAAGAATAAACCTCTAATACATTATCAAAAAAAAAATCCGAGGGGTTGGGTATGAGCTGGACAATTTTCTTGGATGTAGGAATATAAAGATTTACGTCTATGTTCAGTATTTTCATGGCAGTTTGTGAAATATTTACGATCAGACGATCTTAGTGACAATTTTGTGTTTAATTTCATCTCTAGAAATACAACAGCCTGTTTCTTTGCTCAGATGTTACTCTTACAAATATTATTATTTGCAGAACTGGAACATCATATCCGTATCACATCTTCAGATACTTGCTATTAATTTGATATTCTACTTTTTATAAATCTTAAAGAACTGCATTTAATTGTATAAATAGTGAAAATGTTTGTCACGCTGATCCTGATGTTAAGAAATTGGAAACGTTCAGAAACATGTTCGCTCATCATAAGAAAAACATTGACAAAACTCATTGCCTGAAAAGCTCATCAGAAGAGAAAAACGGATCATGAAAATCTTCTATTCTATCAGTTGGAGATAAAAAAAAAACAGGTGGAATTGAATACAAGAAATGTAGATTGAGGAAATTAATACGGAAAAGGTATCAAGAGATATTACAAGAAACCAAAATGGTTACCAATTATTTTTTTTTTTTTTATCCATTCATATTTGCTCAATTTATCATTAATTAATGATAAACTTCACCCCATCTATCATAAAATTTGTTTTTGTTTTTTCATTCTTTTTAATTTAAGTATAGCTGAAATTTCTGAGATATGTAATAAGGAAAGAGGGCCTAGAGAATTTGACATAAGCAGAACTCAGTGAAAGAATGAGCAGTAGAAGGAACTGGCTATATTTTTTTTTAAATTTAAAAAAAATTTTTTTTTAAATTAAAAAAAAATTTTTTTTTTAATCATATCACCCCGAGCAAGCCGGTAATGCCACTGATGTGCAGGGGGCTACGTAATAGTGAAAAGATTGGAAAAGAGAAAGCTGGAAACCACATCCTAAGTAGGGAACAAGGGATGAGCCTCTTAACCTGTTCAATAGACGTGAGTGGAGTGTGAACCGGGTGATAGATAGATCTTTGATGTGCGTTGTGGTACAGTGGATATCGGCTTGGAACGAGAAACCGGGGAGCCGAGTTCAAATTTCAGTTGAATCCATTGTACTCACTTATGCGCAAGCACCCCTGGGAAAGGCATCAATCTGTCTCCTCCTTCCAGTTATGGGTTAAATAACAGGGCAGATTGGGTTCTATAGCCTTGGCTGGCAACCAGTCCACCGCAGAAAGCAATGGCAACCTACTGCGGGATAATCTTCTGCCCAGTCAGTCATGTCTCTTTCGAAACATGATCGCCCAAGCGCGCATCACGTATGGCACCTAACTGACTGAATCTTTTATTGAATTTTAGATATTTACTTATACTTGTTAAGAAAATGTTAGAAAATTATCAATTTATTATATAAATTATATTGTCTGAAATTGTTATCTGACAATTTACAATATTCTTTCTTTTGTTTTTGCTCCTTAATGTTTGTTTTCTTTTGTCATAGTGGCTTTAACTGCCTTGCTTGGGATGAACGTGTATATAAACTTATTTATAAATGGAACTTTGTCTCTCTGTGTGTGTGTGCATCCATAAGGAAAGAGGGCCTAGAGAATTTGACATAAGCAGGACTCAGTGAAAGAATGAGCAGTAGAAGGAACTGGCTATATATAGGTTTTTTTTTTTTTTTTGTTTAAAAAGTAGTTTCTCCTGTTGGAAAAAAAAGAGATGCAGGCTAGATTCCTATTTTTTTAATAACTGAACTATCTAAACTTTCAGCTGATAATTTATGGCAAACAATATCTGATTCACTCAGTGATGTTTTGTGATTCCCAGGGCCAACTTGCTTATTGTATATGCCTAAGACTCAAGTAGGGGTGTCTATAGGGCCTATTACTGACAAATTTGTGAAAGGAAGACATTTTAAATATGTAAGAACAGATGAAACATGAACCGAACAATTTATTCTAATTAAATATAAACTAAATTTTTTATTTCCCTCTTTGATTGAATGTCCAGAGTCATTGTGCCTTCTGCCTCCACTCCTGCACACTGCTGGATCTACCCCAACCACTGAGCCAACTGTGTTTTCATCAAACCACAAAGCAAGCCTGTGATTTTAATTGAGCCAATCTATGCTTCTACTTGAATGAATGAGCGAACCCTCATTTTTATCCAAACCACATTTTCTTTCCTGAATATATATATATATATATATATACATACATACATATATCTTCCATATAACAAAATAGACGACTACTGCTCTCATCAGTCCATGAACTGCTTAATACACTCAATACAATTGTCATCTTTAATAATGGCTGATGTAAGCTAAAAGCCCAGAAAGGATTAAATAAAAAATATGTATAAATATTATGATTTTCTTATCTCTTTCAACGATAATGCTATTAAGCTTATCAGATGATATGAAAAATATTTACATAAAATAAATTGACAAAACTTGTCTATATTATTTAATGAAACATGCATCATTGAAAAAATGCTGCCTAAATACACACTATATATATATATATATATATATATATATATAATATTATGGACTCTCCCGTCGATTTCAACATATGAGCGTCTAGCACAGTTAGACAACCACACAAAGAGTTGTTTAAAGTGGTGAAGGCTTGTGTAGCACCATCCACACTTTTTGGAACTGCTGATAACAAACAATCGGTGCAGACGTCTGCCACAGATCGCATGAACAACAGACCTCAGTTATTTAACCCATAACTGGAAGGAAGGGACAGATTAATACTTTTCCCAAGAGTACCAATGCGTAAGTGAATGCAAAGTGTTTGACTGGGATTGGAACTTGGCTCACTGATTTCCCCTTCTGAACCGTCATCCACTGCATCACAACGCACATCCGTCAATAACGCTTACAGCACCTGGTATTCCTAGGTGGTCACCCATCTAAGTACTGACTAAGCGCAACGTTGCTTAACTTCGGTGATCGAGTGGTGTATTCAACATGATAATGTATCGTAACAATGAAAACAAATTTATGTCATTGGACGGATACAGTTGTGTATTTGTGCAGTAGTCCCTCTCTCGTACATGCTTCATGAAAAATGACTGTCAATATTTTTCTTGTGGCTCCAGTTAGCCAGCTATTTTTCTACAGGCCTTCATCTCTAGCCAGACATTCTCATCAGAAGCAATGATATGCAATGTATTTGGGGGGCGGTATCACTTTTCAGTGACTACAAAACTGTCCTTTGCAGGACAATAATCTTCAATGCTCTTTTCATTCTCTACGTGAACAAGGATGTGCGTTGTGGTGCAGTGGATGTCGGCTCAGATTGAGAAATCAGGGAGCCGAGTTTGAATTCCAATTGAATATCTTGCATTCACTTACGCACAAATACCCTTGGGAAAGGTATTAAACTATCTCTTCCCTCCAGTTATGGGTTAAATAACAGGACAGATTCGGTTCTATAGCCTTGGCTGGCAACCTACTGTGGGATAATCTTCTGCTCAGTCAGTCATGTCCCTTTCAAGACATGATCGCCCAGGCGTGTATCATGTATGGCATTTAACTGACTGACTGACATGAACAAGCAAAGATATTTTTTTGCCTAATTTACCATAATCTTAATTTTTTCAATGTATTTTCTTTAACAAAAGACTTAAAACAAAAAACAACTTGCGATATTTTTTATATTCCAGTCTTTTTGTTTGTTGTTGTCTTCCATTCAGTATCTGTTTGCTGGCCAATATACCACTCACAACAAACCTGTTTGTAAGGATTCTAACCCTGCAGCAGCACCTCCCCCAGCATTGCCCAAATGAAGATGATAAATATACTTCGATCTGCCTGACACTGTTTGCATTGAATGGGCTATTTCTGTCCTTGCTCATATTTGCATGTACAGATATGCTACATTACACTGACCATGTTTGATAGCCAATTAACATGTAAAGATAGGTAGGTAAAAATCAGGTCAGAAAAGTAGTTTGACAAACTGAACATTTTGTGTGTTGGTTGTGTATTGGTAACAAATTCCAGTTAATATTCCTTGCATATCACTTACACGCAAATAGCCTTGGGGAAGGTATTAATCTGTCTCTTCCCTTCAGTTATGGGTTAAATAACAGGACAGATTTGGTTCTATAGCCTTGGCGGGCAACCTCCTGTGGTATAATTTTCTGCCCAGTCAGTCATGTCTCTTTTGAGCCCAAGTGTATATCACGTATGGCACTTGACTGACTGAATCAGTGAGAAATAAAATGCAGGATAAGTCTTGGAACGAGAATGGCACCTTATATAGTGGAGAAACATGATACCATTTCAGAAGAGATGCTTATGCTGACACTTAGTTGTCGTAATCTCTTCTGAAGTAGCTTCCTTATGAGCCAATAATATAATGGTGTACAAAGTGTTCTGCTCAGAAATGTTCATATTTCTCCAACATGTGTTTCACTTCATGTGTACACACACATAAACACACATGTATATATGCAAGTCAACACGTGTAAACGCATAGAACCTCACAGATTGCCAAACATGGTTATGTGGTTGGCCCAATTAACAAATCTTTGTGTTCAAAACTTTTTTTTTCACTACATTGCAAAATACGTTTCAAAGAAGTAAAATATTAAGTTGTTTGGAAAATAATGCCTGGTTTAGAATTCACTTTTATTCCAGTGTTTGAATTGTCCAAAATAGGAGTCTCGGACATCTACACATTTCTGCCACTGTGCTACAAGTTTGTTTATACCATTAATGATAAAACTCTAAAGTTTTTTGACACCCTAAACTTTTACAATGGTTTATCAAAGCATATCACTACACAAAAATTTTCATGTTTCAGAACAAAACTGTTCTTCTACAGGTGATATTTTAAAGTAAATTTCATTTCCTTTATAATTGGAGTAGATAGACTAAAAATTGGAGTAGATAGACTAAAAATTGGAGTAGATAGACTAAATTAATTGGAGTAGATAGACTAAACTATCGCCCGGTTCACACTCCACCCACGTCTATTGAACAGGTGTAGAGGCTCATCCCTTGTTCCCTGTTTAGGATGTGGTTTCCGGCTTTCTCTCTTCTAATCTTTTCACTCTTACGTAGCCCCCTGCACATCAGTGGCATTACCGCCTTGCTTGGGGTGATATGATTAAAAAAAAAAAGAAAAATATATATATATATATATATAAATGGAACTTTGTCTGTGTGTGTGTGTCCATTACCTATAAGGAAAGAGGACCGAGAGAATTTGGCATAAGCAGGACTCAGTGAAAGCATGAGCAGTAGAAGGAAGTGGCTATATATAGTTTTTTTTTTTGTTCAGAAAGTAGTTTCCCCTGTTGGAAAAAAAGAGATGCAGGCTAGATTCATACCCGAAACACAACTTTTTTCTATAGAAAGACTTCTCAATCTAAGCCAGTTATTAATTTCACTTTTTAAGAAAAGTAAAAAAAAAACGTGAACAGGGATAACAATACAAACATATTTATCCACGAAAGATAATGTTATAGGAATTATATAACTAGCATCATAGGCCAGCGTTGCCTGTGCAACTCAGAACATTTTTTTTTAATTAGATAATTAATGCAGCATGTTGCAATTTCCAAGCGCTTGTAGTCGCTGCCTCACTTGAAAACTTGGTTATATAAAAAAAAAAATTATATAATAAAAAATTGTTTAAAAATTGTTCAAAAATCCCATTAAAAAAATCTATTTTGTTTTGTTTTGTGTGACATTGTAAACAACATTGCATTTGTTTTTGTTTCAAAATTTTTTTTTTAATTTTTTGACTGAATGAATTTCAGAAATTTTCAAAGAATATTTAAAAATGTAGATATTTAATTTCAGAGGAAAAACTTACATTAATGCCACACGAATTACAGACAGTTGATTTCCTGCATGAAATATTTATCGAAAAAAAATTTTTATTTTATTTTCTGAAGTATGAAATAGTAAATCTGAAAAATAAGACTAAAATAATTAAATTAACCATTGGCACTTTTTTCTTATATATTTTGTTTTTCTTTGAAAAAAAAAACACTTATTTTTAAAAATGTTTCTTTTGTTTCAAAATTATGGAGGGAAATATTCACATTTTTTTTGTTGACCAAATGAATTTTTAAAACACCGGAATAAAAATTAAATATAAAGGCTTTTTTTTTTTAAAAAATCTCGTTTGGCATGTGTGATTTGATTTCTGTGACATAATCTAGCAACCATCTTAGATCATAGATGTTTTACGAAGCAAATGTAAACAATCGGCTCCATTGGCCAAAAAGTGCGAAAGGGAAAATTGCTGAACTTAAACTCAAAAAGTATGTCGACCTGGCTTCCCTGTAGATATGTGTCCCTAGAAAGTTTGAATGGCATAGCTTAAAAAATGTAGACATTCATAGGGCACAGTCACACACACTCACAGATTGCTTTTATATATATATAATATATAATAACCCAACAAGCACTAAACTAAATTCTTTACAAAAAACCAATGTAGTGTACCAATTTACATGCCCATTCAGAGATTGCATCTCCGATACTAATCAAAAACCTAGTACATATATTGGTTTTACTACAACCATGCTCTCCCGTAGACTTACATGTCATCTTTTTGATCAGAGTACTATTAAACAACATTTCTCTGAAAAACATAAACATATAGGTAATATCAGACAGATTTTGGTAAACAATACGGTGATCCTTACTCATACACACAGTAAGAGGAACCTGCAGATATTGGAGGACATGTACATCAAATCAAAACAACCAACACTCAATAAAATCAACTTTAAAACAGGAAATAACATATTACATTGCATTTGACTACATGGTTTTGTTGTCATTTCGCGCTATCCCGCGGTGTGACGTCATAAAACCGCATCGCAAACTTAAGAACTGCGTTTATTATTTTTGGTAACTATTGCCGTTGCCAAGCGGAGTTTTATGCCAACACAAAATAAAATCGTCGGTGATGGTGGATTTTATAATATTTCAGTTTAAACAACCTCTCTGAAGATGGCTCACGTGAGCCGAAAGCTTAGAAGAAAACCAATAAATAATTATCCAAATGTTGGAGAATTTTTGTCTTTATTTTCAACTGAAATTAAAGCAAAAATATGACGTTTAGAACGGCTCATGATTAAACATAATAGACATTCATTGTCTCTTATATTTAATAGCATGTTTAGAAAATATATATATATATATAATTCTGTTCTATTAATAAATTTCTATTTAAAGATACAAAAGATATACTTTTACTCTTGTACAAATTTACTTGTTGGTAACCTTCTGATTATTCTGGATAAAACCTGTACATTGTAGGAAGTTTCATTGTGTTTCACACAAGTCAATCAGTCAGTTAAGTACCATACGTGATACATGCTTTGGGCGATCATGTCCCGAAAGAGACATGACTGACTGAGCAGAAGATTATTCTGCAGTAGGTTGCCGTTGCTTGCTGCAGTAGACTGGTTGCCAACCAAGGCTATAGAACTCAAACTGTCCTATTGTTTGACTCATAGCTAGATGGGGAAAAGATGTATTATATTATTAAGTAGAAATTAGTGGAGGATCAGTTTATGACTTCATAACAATATAAAACTGATCCCTCACTTTATAACCAGTAGAAGCCTTAATCATGTTTCCAACTATTATATTCAGTCAGTCAGTTAAGTACCATACGTGATACACGCTTTGGGCGATCATGTCCCGAAAGCGACATGACTGACTGGGCAGAAGATTATTCTGCAGTAGGTTGCCATTGCTTTCTGCAGTAGACTGGTTGCCAGCCAAGGCTATAGAACCCAATCTGTCCTGTTATTTAACCCATAACTGGAGAGAAGAGACGGATTAATACCTTTCTCAAGGGTATTTGTGCATAAGTGAATGCAAGGAATTCAACTGGAATTCAAACTCAGCTCCCTGATTTGTCGTTCTGAATCGATATCCACTGCACCACAACACACATCCACACAAAGCCAATAAAAAAAAAAAATAACCATTACCCCTCTCCCTACTTTTACAGATCTACACCTAGTCCATCCTGCTCTATGTTCTTTCCCTTTTTTTTTTTAATACTAAATTAGTTATATAACTGATCAGTATACTGAGGTATTTGAATTGTTTAGTATTTATTAATTCCACATCCTGAATTTTTAGGATGAATTCGGTGGTAGGTCCAATCACTGCATCCATTGAAATTCCAGATCATAGTTTCTGTTTTAGAAAGATTTGAATTCTATTTTTTTTTTTTTTAGAACACTTGGTAAAATATGTTGATTTTTCTTTTTAAGATAAGAGATGTTTATTTATATGATCCTCGGTATTAACGTGTCTCAAAGTAATTTCATTTTATCAAGGATAATAACCTCTTGAGCTATCTCCCAAATTTAAAGAAACTTTTTTAAGGCTCTGTAATCACCTCCATCTGGTATATTTTGATGATCCTAGCTCTTATAAAAGATTTTCAGTATTCGTTGTTAGGTTCTTATCTAATTTGCATTTTGAAACCTTATAATCAGCAACAGATGCTGTTTACTTCTTGGCTTTTTCAAGGGACAAGTCACCACTCTTAAAATGCTTCAATCTATTTTGGGTAGTGAAGTCATGTAACGTTTTATTTTAATTCCTGAGTTCTTTAAGCACTTTCAGCAGTTTTGAGGCTCGCTTAAAAATAATACTTGAAAATTTCCCAAATCGCAAACTTGTATTCACTATTATGATGATAGAAACAAAACTGACTGCTGAATACTATGATGTTTAATAATGATAACTAGTAGGACCTGTGTAAATTAAAGATTTACTAATAATTTTTTTAATGCGGCACTCTGTAGTCTCCAAGTTCTGACAGTCTCCCTTAAAAATACTTGAATTTTCTCAAACAAATTGTTAGGCCGCAAAACAAGATTTAACCCCTCACTTCAAACAACTGCCTTTATCTAAGATGTCTCCTCCTTCTTTAGTTTTTGTCTGTGTTGCACTCTCTTTTTGTCACACTATATTCCTCTCTCTATTTCTCTATCTCAGTTTCTTTTTATTTCCCTCTTAGTATCTATAATACCAAAGATGACACAACATACATAGGTACGAATATATTTATATAATATTATACATGTGTGTTTCTAATTATGAAATGGATATTATTTTAACTTCTAGAGAATCTCTACTAGTATATAA